>JAJJWX010003285.1:0-600000 GCA_023529315.1 Papaver bracteatum
GAAATGATTTAGGTGTAAATGTTAGTCTTCAAGTTGAGCAGGCGGATCTAATTAGAGATATGATTTCTAACAGAGAAGGTTATTAGCTATTCTTCTTCTCGCTAATTTCTTGTTTTTATTATTCTTCTTAATAAAATTTCTAACTTGTTGTCATACTCTTGTAGAAGCTGAAAAAGGTTATCTTGAAAGAATTAGGGAGCTTAAAGAGGAGAAAGATCAGCTCGCAAATACTCTTGCTGCTCGCAATTACAAGTATTCACAACTGAAGAAGCAGTTTGGTATCACCACCGCGAACTTCAATAGATCTCTCATTGTCGTTCGCAATGACTCTGTTAAATTAGTCTGCGATGACCATGGAATTTCTCCTTATGTATATCCTGACCTTGCGAAAGAACGAAGTGATTTCAAGTCTTGATATTTCTGATAGTGAGGCTGAAAATTCTGATGAGGGTGAAAATGATAGTGGTGACGAAAGTGAGGAATCTGGTGGAGGGAAAGATAGTGACGATAATGATAAAGGAGAAGGATCTGGTGATGAAGAAAAGTCTGATAAAGAGGATGGCGATGGATCTAGCTAGTTCTTCTTTTTCTTTTTCTTTTTTCTGTAACATTGTCGTTAGTTTCTCTAAATCTGTAGAAATTTCTTTTGCCTCTTTTGTTTCTAACTGTAAGAATCAGAAAACAGTTCTTTTTCTGCAAGTTAATCAATCAATATAACTATTATTCTTTTAATTACCTGTGTGCTTGTGCTTGTGTCTATGCAATTTTTATATAATAGATGAATAATAATTTCATCGTTATCATACATTCCCATACTTGCCTCTATTATTCATCTGCAATATGAAAATTGATTAAAGATTAAATAAAAATCAAAATTTACCTTAATATTGTCGATCTTACTAGTCAAAAATAGTTGCGAGCATTATCGCAGATATTCTTGTGGTCTTATTGTGCCTTCCTAATTAAAGGTCTTACTTTGCCACGCTCTTTCTTTCTGCGACAAAATACGCGGGACATCTTTCCATTTGCATGTATTGTTGTAGACTTATCATATCTTTACATCTTGATTGTGTTAAACGATATGACAAGTCTAAGTTCTCAGCGAGATCAAGCCTAAGCTGATATTGTCGTCTTCTTGATGAAATCGCGGGGATGTCTTTACATTTTTCATGTAAAAGCCGATGATATCATCTTAACATTGCTCTAGAAGTGGCTTTTCTCTACATGATTACGTCTATGCGACAATATAGCAGACCTAAATGTTATTAGATCATAAAGCCCCATGACATTGCCATCTTAAGACACTTATCAGCTCCCTAATGGAGGGTTCCGCCCTTATCTTCCCCCTGGTTGCCCCTTCAAGGAGGGCACATCGGCCATACAAGACTATCTTCCCCCATCAGTACTAATGACGATTGTTCGCGGCCTCTTGTCCTTTATTGCCTGTGGCTTATAGTTACAAGACTACACTAAGTGGGGTTTTGTTGAGCCAAGTGCATTGTAGCCAAGACTTACCAAGGATGGCAAGAGAGTTTTGTACGCTCCGGGCACCCTTGGCTCAACCGTGTACCTCGGCGCCTTGGTCATACTCTGCACTTCTTGGTCGTCCAACCAGGGTATAACCTTATATAGCTGGAAATCCAAGATCTCTCTCCTGGATAGGTTTTCTTTAACCCCATCATCTGCATGACTCAGGTTCCAACATCGGTATAACCTTATCGCTGAGTCATGTCAAGAGATACCCCCTCATATGACGCGCTATTAGGTCTTACATTTGCCTCTTACGAAATTTTATTCGCGAACTAGAGTGCACGCCATAAAGGTTTGTCCCATTCTTTTAATCTCTGCGAAATTTTATTCGCTATTCTTTCGAGTTTTGTGACTCTGATAGAATTTCATAACTTTGAAAATCTTGCGATTCTTTCAAGTAGAATATTCTTGTTCAATTTCATATTTTTTCAAACAAATCATTCATAGAGTTTTCTAAATTCATCATTTGTACTTCCTTACTTACTATTTCTGATTGACTTTTATAGCTATACGTTTTCTAGTTGTTTCTTTTTTAAAGAGAACGCTCTCTGTAATACTTTTATATCTTCTTTTGGATTATTGCATCAATCATTAACCTTTCACATTTACATCAGTTGCTTGATTTTGCATTTCCAATTCTTATTCTTTTGAGCTCTTTCTTATAGACTTATTATCGATTTATAACATTTCTTGATTCTATCTCCTTTAATGACTCCAACACCTTTTGGATAGAAATTTGATACAATGATGATAAGTGGAAGCTGACACCTAATATCTCATATAACGGTCGTCCTATCGAGCATTTGTGGGTGATTGATATACAGCGAATAAGATTTTTGAAGATATTACTTTAACGATCTCTGCATTTTAATTCCCCTTTTGGTTTGTTAGTTTACATGCATTAAAACCATAGATTTTGTATGTAGATGGAATAAGATCTTAGTTTTTCCACCATAGTTTTAAAGGTATGATAGAATAAGATATCAACTGAACTCCCTGTATCTATTAAGACTCGTTGATGGCCCAAGAATCTTCAAATTTATTATCATTTTCTTCATCCTCTTCTTGCATTTGTTTTGGGTTAATCTCTAATCTCACGACCAATGGGTTATCATGTTGCTCGCCAATCTCGTGTACATCTTGTGCAGTGAAAGAAAGAGTTTGTTTATGCCATTCTTCTAATGGCAAAGCTCTCGCTATATTCATTATTTCTTCCATTCATGTCTCTTGCGAAGACTCTACTTAGAATATTATCATGGAAATCCTCCATAGTTCTATATGAGTGCACAATGGAATTACAGAACAAGCTTTTTGCTTTAGCCCCAACTTCAATCACAAATGTTTCGCTCCTTTTACAGCATTCACTCTGCGATTCTCCGGTGGTGGTGGTAATCACTGAGATTGTGGATGTCCTACTAGAAAGTGATTTAATTTCCCTGATCAATCATTCTCAAAAGTATCCTCTTACATTCCTACAATAATTTATTGAATGGCCATGAAAACCGATGGTAAGAATGATCTAGTTTGGCTATTTGGATGGGGTTCTTTCCCATGTTCCATGGATATGGTATGTTTTCCATCAAAATGATGGCTTCCCAAATTTTTTCTATTTGGTATTGAGGTGGCATCTTGATTCTTCCCGTACATCTCGATTACCTTTCCTCCAAGTTATTCTTTTCCACCATAAGTTTCTTGAGGTCATCGTAACCTTGGAATCTTGTTATTTCAATTAATGTGATTGTAATAATTCTTCCTTTCATATTCTTCTTGATCTCGGATCGCCCATCGCTTCCAATTTTTGTTGGTTATTAATTTCTACTTTCTCTTAGTTGTTTTTGTAGGTTTAACAGCCACATTATTTATCATTTGGGAGCAAACTTCCACTTCTGCCGCTAGCGATAAATTGTTTGCGATGGGCATGATTCCATCTCATTTGTTTTTCCTCCAAGCAATGTATTCTTCTATAATTCTGTGGTCTGTCATGGTGATTGTATTTTTTGATTCTGAAGATTTGAATATATAGAAAATTAGTTGAAAATTATCATTAGCATGAAGGATAAGATCAGGTATCTTTTCATCCACTCTTCCATCCATCTCACCTACATTGATTTCAATTTTATGGTCAAGTGCTTCAAACTCTCGCCAACTCTTCATATGAACAACATATCTTCAATACTGGCCGCGATGAATTGTTGCTAAGATAATGCCTCCAAAAATGTAGTCAGGAATGATCGTGTTAGTTATGGTATTTTTTGGTAATCCCTCAAACCATTTCAACGCCTCGCCGGGCTAAGCTAGATGCAAAATATTTGCACAACATAAAGATCATGATTCTCCCAATCGCAGTACAAGGCCTACTGAGGAATTCTTTTGACATGTTGAACATCATGTAGTTCCATCAAAATACGTTAATACCGGTAAATTCCCATTTGGAGGTATCCTTCAATCAGATTTTCTGAGTAATTTGGAGTTCTCGCAGCTTCTTCAATATTTCATCAAGCTCTTCACCTCTTCAAGTTTATCACCACAACTTCTCTATTGTTTATCATTCCTCGCATTTCGCTAATTATCTCAATATTTGCTCATTCTCGTTGAATTTTGTTCCATTGGCCTCTTTAATCTTTACTTCCCTTCTCCTACATTCTTGCCTTTCTTGTCTTACGAGATTTTGTGTGTCTTCTTCATCATCATCTCGTCTTTTTCTGCGATTTTCTATTTCATCTTCCTCTTGATATCGTAATTGCCTATCTCGCTTCTCTACGAATTTCTTCATTTCTCCTTGTTTCTCTTCGCTGTCTCTCTATTCCCCTCTGTATTCTATCATACTCCTCTTGAATATTACCATTGTAGCGATTTTGTGTACGTCTTCTTTCTCGATTTTCATGATTATTTTGTCGTACAGCCTCTCGAAACTCTTGTTCTTCTACTTATGCTCTTAATCTCTCTCTCTTAAAGCCGGGTGTGCTTGTTCAACATAATGTCTCTCAATTTATTCTTCAATTATTCTTTGATTCCTTTGATTCTCTGCCTATGATATTCTCCTTCCTTCCTCGGATTTTCTTCTTCATTTTTGTTGTTTCTTCCTTCGATTTCGATGGTATCACGTAGATTGTAGCGATCACCAATTACTTCTTCTTCTCTATTTTGCGTTTCTCTTGAGTATTTTCTACAACATTTCTTATAGGGGAATTTTGCCTTGGTTCTTCTCCGAATGATCTTGAATTTGACCCGACAAGTACTTCTTGACCTCCTTCTTTGTAACCTCAAATTATCCATTCTTAGCTCATGATTTTGTCTTGTTAAATTCGCACGTTCTTCTCGCTCTCTAATCTCCTTTCTTCCCGTGTTCTTTGTATCAAATCATCTACTATTTCATTTTCACGTCCTTCATGAATTAATCTTCCGCCACTTCTTGATTTATTTCTCCTTCTTCTTCATTTCTTAATTGTCGATTTTACGCTTCTTCCGTTGAATCCGATCTCCAAGTATGTATACTCACTCTATCATGATCCACATTTCTTTCTTGTATTTTTATTTGTTGATTCGGCTGTTGAATTGAACTTTTTGCTTCATTTCTTAATCTATTTCTTCCGATCTCATTCTCAAAGATTCTCCCAATTCTCCTGTTCCCTCACTCCGCAGTCTTTTACTTCTCCTCACATCGTTGGTGGTTCCGAGGTATTTCTTCTTCTTCGGCCATTTCTTCAATTCTAACAATCTCTTCAAATCTTCAAGTTGCAATTTGAGATGTCTTAGATTGATTCTCCTTTGTTTCTGGCGCCAAAATGTAGTTGCGGGATTTCTCACACTATACCCTTATCAAGAATCTATGAAAACTAAATCATAATTGTGGATGAAGAACAACACTTTTATTAATTCTCTTTCGGAAGATTTACAAGAAATATCAAAACTCATAAATACAACTTTAACACGGAATTTCTCTCTCTTCAAAAAGTTCTCTCGGCTCTCAAAAGTACATCATCCTTTTCTGGATCTATCGTGCCCTTTATATAGGGATTTACATAATGAATGAATGCTAAGTTTTCCTCCTATTTCGGATCTATTCTGCGATCTTATCGCAATATTACAATATTTCTCTATCGCAAGCATGATGACCATCGCGGTATCGTCTTATTCTTCTTTTACTTTCTCCATCGTCAGCTTCTTTTAGTTGTTACGAACGCTCGTGAAGTGTCGTTAAAGAATTGTCAATGACGCTCGTTGAAATGTTGTTAATATCGCAGGAATAGTGATGTAGCGATATTCTGGTATTACAACAATTGGGAGGGATTCCACCAAAATGTAATTTACCTACATTAACCAGCATCTTTGATGGGACTTCATGTGCTATACAACACATTAAAGCATATGTAAGATGCATGTTATAATGGGAGAATCACGATGTTGTATTATGCAAGTATTTCGCATCAAGCTTAACAGGAGAAGCTCTAAAATGGTTTGAAGGACTTCCAAAGAACACTATTACATCATTCAATCATATACAAGTAACCTTCTTAGGAGCATATATCACAAATCATTCCTCGCGACTTGGTATTGAAGATGTGTTTGGTTTAAAACAAAGAATTGGCGAAAGTTTGAAGAATTTGGTAAGAAGATGGAAAACTATGTGCAGTGATATGGCAGGGTGTGTGGATGAGAGGTACCTGATTTTGTCTTTCATAAATGCGATGTTTGAACTGGCGATTATATGTTCAAATCTTCAGAAGAAAGAATTCTATTATGATGACAGAGTTGCGAGAATTGCAAGAGGAATACATTACATTAGAGGAAAAGAAAAACAATATGGAGTCATATCCAGTGACAAACACCAACACTCAAGATACATGAGAAAATTTACTTCCTAAAATAGTCAATATCGTAAGCAAGGTACTTCGCAAACATCCTCGCAAACATCTTCGCAGATATCAAAAGAGAAGAAAATTGGCAATGGTCAACCAAAAATGGTAGCAATGAGTAGCAAGGATCAATAAGAGTATGATAGAGAAAGGAATTTCTATAGCCGAGGAGGAAATAACCAAATCCCAAAATTAGATCAGAACAGAAAATTATGGAGGACAAAGACAGAACTATTTTGGACAAGGGAATCATAGACAAAACTATAACAATGGACAGGGAGGTCAAAGAATGATCAGAGAAGAAATAAAGATGCCACCTTTGAATACAAGTGTAGAAAAGATATGGCAAGCAATCATCTTGTTGGACAAGGGAATCATAGACGTTAGTGCACTCGCATGCCTCAACCCCTTGACTTTATCTTAACAACATTTTTGTGTTTGCGATAATATGACAAGTCTGAATATTCTTGCGAATATACAGCCTTGTGACATTATCGTCTTGCGATGAAACCGCAGGACGTTATCACACTTTCATGTAATAACCCATTGATCTCATCTTAACTTCTTTGTATTTAATTCTGCGAGTACATATATATATTTATTTTTTATTTTTTTTATTTCAGAAATATGATTGTTGCACAAATATGACAAGCCTTTATGTTCTTGCGAACAAAAAGCCTCATGACATTTGCGTCTTATATCACGTATCATCTCCCTAATGGAGGGTGCTTCCCTTTATCTTCCCCTTGGTTGCCCCTTCAAGGAAGCGTACATCGACCATACAAGGTTATCTCTTCCCATCCGGTTTTTCCAACAACCAGTTTTTGTTCGCAACCTCTTATCCTTTTTTCCAATAGGTCTTATAGTTACGATGTTGCACCCTATGGGGTATCTTTGGGCCAAGTGCATCATTTGCCAAGACTTGTCAAGAATGGAAGATGTGCTTCAAACCCATCCGGCACTCTTGACTCAATCGTGTACCTCGGCTCCTTGATCGTTTTATGCACTTCTTGGGAAAGACAGTATGCCTTAGTCTCCCAACAAAAATCATGTTACATCGCAAGATTAGGTTGAGAATCCAAGGTGTTTTACCCGGATAGGTACCCCGCTTTTGGGTTATGTACCCCGTAATGTCCATGTACTCAGGTTCCATGGTGGTGTTCTGTTTCCCCTAAGACATGCTTATAGGTACCCCCTTAAATGACGTACTTTAGGACTTTGCCTCTTGCGAAATGTTTCTTCGCGAACTAGGGTGTACGCCACAAAGGTTTTCCTGTGTAAAATTTATGCGGCTTTCTTTCTTTTTTGAAAGCTGATCACAGTTTGTGGCTTTCTTTTATGAAAGCTGATCGCAAATAAATTCTTGCGTCTTTCTTTAATGAAAACTGATCGCAATAAATTTTTCGTAAAAACTCATCACAAATTTTTCATGTTGCGAAATACCTCATTTCACTTTCTTGTTTTTCAAAACACATTTTGTTCAGATGTTGCGAATATTTTGTTATATGTTGCGAACAAATATACTGATTACCTTTTTGTTTCATTACCTTTTTTTTTTTCTTCATTCTCTTTTTTCTTGCAAACCATGTCCCTTTTCTTATCATCGTAAATTTCTTGTATGCTTAACATTGTAACTTTATTCCTTCATGCCTTAGTCCTCAGTCATTAAATTTTCGCTTCTTTTCACACCTTTGCTTTTTTCTCCAACTTTCCTTTTCAATGACTTTTCTTTCGCAAACTTCTACTTCGTATCGTAACATTTCTTTACCTTCCTCGCCCAATCACCCTTGATAACTCCAATACCCTTTGGATGAGGAATTTTTATTCATTTATGAAGAGTTGAAGCTACGCATAAAATCCCATGAAGCCAAGGTCTCCCTATCAAATCATTGTATGGTGATTCGACATCAACAACGCAAAACAGAATTTCAGTTCGCATACCACTTAAGGGAATTCGCATGCTTATTTATCCTTTAGGTTTATTAGCAGTTCCATTAAAGCCATAAATCCTATAGGTAGAAGGTATTAGATCTGCATCTTTTCCCCCCATAGTTTTGTAAGCAGGATAGAATAGAATATTGAAAGAACTTCCGTATCAATTAAGATTCTATTAAGACCAAATGATTCTTAAATCAGTATCATCTTAAGCTTTCTCCCATATTCAGACAAATTTCTAATATCACTACCAATGAATTATCATGTATTTCGCAACCTTCTGGAATTTCTGTGGCTTCAAAAGAAATTTCACGCTTCTTCCAATCTTCAAGTCGTTAAATTTTTGCGATGTTCATTATTTCCCTTCCTTCACCATCTTGTGAGAAGTATATTAATGGAACCTAGAACAGTTACAACTTTCTCTATTCTCTCTCTCAAGACTTTTTCTAACACTCACCTTAAGAACCTCAATTTAACATTTGAACTACTATTTATAGTGAAATTTGTATGTTGTATATAGCTTGCGAAGTATCATGACTTCTATTCGTAAATGTATTCTATATTCGCAAACTCTTCACACTTCTATCGCGTTTCTTCTATTATCGCATTATCTTGCGATACTTTTCTCTTGTATTTGCTACTATATTCGTGATCAAGATCATATTATATGGAGACTTAGCTTAGTATTCCCTGTTTCTAGCGCCAATTTATGTAGTTGCAAGAAATCTTACAACTATACCCTCAGTAGAATTTATAAAACTTTAAGAAGTTCTTAATGAAAAATGACAATTTATTGATTAATATTCTTAATTGATCACAAAGAAGTATATTAATGGAACTTAGAACAGTTACAACTTTCTCTGTTCTCTCTCTCAAGACTTTTTCTAACACTCACCTTAAGAACCTCAATTTAACATTTGAACTACTATTTATAGTGAACTCTGTACAACTGTATATATCTTGCGAAGTATCGTGACTTCTATTCATAAATTTATTCTATATTCGCAAACTCTTCACACTTCTCCCACGTTTCTTATATCATCGCATTACCTTGCGATACTTTTCTCTTGTACTTGTCTTTATGTTCGTAACCCAACATCTTGCGATATTCGGTACCTACAACTTTGATTATGAAAGTGGTGAAGAAGGCCTTTCCCAAGAGTGTTTATAAGAAGAAGAAGAAATCCCTACTAAAGAAGGAGATGTTGGTGATGAAACAACTGTTGGTGATGAGCCAAATGAAGAAGAAACCAGAGTCGACCAAGATAAGGAAAACACTAGCAAAGATGATAAAGTTGGTGGAGATGATAAGGTTGGCGAAGAAGATAAAGCTGGTGAAAAAGATATTGAAGTCTGAGTTCTAGTTTTATTTTCTTGAATTACTCTTTCTCCTCTTGCGAACAATGTACTTTGGACCTCTTTTTGAATCAATTTTGCTTTTGATATTTTAAGAACTTGCGAGAAAGATAATGACATCTTATTTATTAATTCCCATACTTGCCTCTCATTATCTTTATTGTGATATATAATATGCATGAAAAATGATTAGTACTTTATAAAAAGAATTTATTTTATTATGTGGTCTTATTTTTCCTTCTTAAGTAAAGGTCTTATTTTGCCATCTTTTGTATTGCGACAAAATCGCAGGACATTTCTACACTTTCATGTGGAAACCCATTGATCTTGCCTTAACTTTTTATTCTTTTGTATTTTTGCTGCGACAATATGACAAGTCTAAATTTTCTTGCGAAATTAAAGCCCCATGACATTGTCGTCTTGCGACGAAATCGCAGGACGTCTTTACACTCGCATGTAATGACCCATTGATCTCATATTATCCTCTCTTTTGTATTATTGCCTCTTCAGGACTGTTGCACAAATATGACAAGTCTAAATATTCTTGCAAAAATATAGCCTCATGACATTTGCGTCTTAAGACACTTATCAGCTCCCTAATGGAGGGTGCCTCCCTTATCTTCCCCCTGGTTTACCTTTCAAGGAGACGTACATCGTCCATACAAGACTAGATCCTTCCATCCAATCTTAAAAACAACCAGTTGTTTTCGCAGCCTCTTATCCCTTTTGCCTATATGGCTTATGGTTACGAGACTGCACCCTAAATGGGGTTTTCTTCGGGCCGAGTGCATCATAGATAAGACTTGCCAAGAATGGAAAGGGTAGTTTCATGTGCCCCGACCACTCTTGGCTCAACCGTGTACCTCATCGCCTTGGTCATACTCTGCACCCCTTAGGAGAGATCTTATTACCTTAGTTGCCCAACTCAAGTTATATGCTTAAGTTGAGAATCCAAGGTGTCTCTCCTGGATGGGTTTTCATTGACCCCAAATCTCCATGACTCGAGGTTCAGAGCGGTGTAACCTTATCGCTTGAGTCATGTAACGAGATACCCCTTCTATGACGTACTTTAGGTCTTACATTTTCCTCTTGCAAAATTTTATTCGCGAACTAGGGTGTACACCATAAAGGTTCGTCCCATTCTGGATCTTAAATGATCATTTCTGGCGAAATTTTCGCACATTTTCATTCTGCTTTCGATATTTTGCAATCTCGCATCTTCTTTTTCATAAAATTTTTGTATTTATTCATTTCATTTTAATCATACATTATTTCGCAACCCATTCCTTCGCAAAATCTCTTATGGGTAATATCTTTTCAGGTATAATCTATTCCATGGTCTTCCAAGCCTCTGACCTACATCTCTACCTTCAGGATCAATCAGTTTATATGCCCCGGTTCCAACTATCTCTTTAATGATATAAGGCCCATCCCATTTTCTCGCTAACTTTCCACCTTTCTCTCGCTGGTATATTGGTGTTTCTGACAGCATTAAATCACCTGGTTGAACGTCACTCTTTTTGACGCGCTTATTGTACTCTCGGGCTAATCTTCGCTGATAATTTTCCATATGCTGTAGCGCCTTTTCTATTTTTTCTTCCAATTCATCAAGTTTGGTCAAAATCATTCCTCACCGAGGTTTTTCTCCCAAGATTCTCTTTTGTTTTTGGAATAACAACTTCATTGGTAACACAACTTCAACTCCATATGTCAAACCGTAAAGGTGGCATTCGAGAGCTTCCCACCTAGTTGTATTGTAGGCCCATAAAGCATTATGTACTTGTTCACACCATGCCCTGTTATGTCCCCCTAATTTGTTCTTTAATATATCTTCAATTGTCTTATTTTTTGCTTCTTCCTGCCCATTGGCATGCGGATATAGAGGTGTTGATTTTCCGCATTTGATCTTAAATGTATTGAGTAACATTTCTATGTTCGTCCTTCAAATTTCTTTCCATTATCGATACCACTTTGTGCAGGAATTCCAAATCTGCAAATTATATTTTCAAATATGAAAGTAAAAATATCTTTGTCGCGAATATGTTGTACGGCCTTTACTTCTCCCCACTTTGTGAAATAATCTGTAGTGACGATCAAATATCTTCTTTGTCCAGAACTGGGTACAAGTGGTCCCACGATATCCAATCCCCATTTTCCAAAATTCCATACACTAGTTGAAGATGATAATGGTGCTCTTGGGGTGTGTATTCTCTTTCCATGTCGCTGACAATCTTCGCAACGTCTTGATGGTGGTTTCGCATCTTCATGCATGTATGGCCAGTAGTAGCCTTGCATTTTTGTTTCACGTATGCCAAAGATCTTCCTCCATTGTGATTACCAGCGTCTCCTTGTGTAACATTTTTAATACCTTTTCTCCTTCTTCTTGTGTTAAACATCTAAATGACGGTCCATTAAATGATTTTCCATACAATACTCCATCTCTTAGTTCATAATTTGTTGCACGGATCTTTAATTTGTGTGCCTCAATCTATTTCTTGATGTTTCCCCTCTTGCTAAATATGCATGAATTTCTGTTCTCCAGTCTGTGATATTGTCTCTTGGGTTTTCTTCTCCACCTTCTCTTATCATTACATCCACCTCGTCTTCTTCTTCTTTATTGATTGATGGAGATATGAGTGTTTGGATTTTTATGCATCTCGCAGTTGGATCTGTCATCATACTTGAAATGAAAGCATAAGCATCTGCGAGCCTATTATCCTTCCTTAATATATGCCTCCATTTTATTTTTGGGATTTTCGCTGACAATTCTTCAATAAGTTTTTTGTATTTCTTCAAAGATGGTTCATTTGTTGTGTATTCTCCTTTTATTTGGCGAATTACTATTGAGAATTCTTTGGTAATTCTTGCATTTTCTAATTTCATTTCTACTGCGAATTTGAAGGCATGTATCATAGCTTCATATTCTGTTTCATTATTAGTGGATGCAAACTCCAATCTAAATGAAAAATCCATCTGTGACTAATAAAAAGTGGAAAAGAACATAACTTGAATCATTGTTTTGCAACGAAGAAGGATTCCTTGATCTAATCTCTCTTATTGATTTCAACTTAAAACTTTTGATTGCTTTATTTACTTTCTTTTGCTTTTAAAATCTAAAACTAAATAAAATTAAATTAAACAACTAAAAACTCTTGCTCCTCGTGGGAACGTACTTGACTACGATATATTACTTGTTAATTAGGTGGAAAAATATAAATTAATTTGTTGTGGTTACGACACGCATCAGTCGTAGCAACTCTTAGTTATGGGTGAGATCAGCTAAGGGAATCAAGTACGTAGCATCCTGCTAGGATCAGAGACTTAGGAGCATAACTATACCTTAGATCAGTGTGAGATTGATTTGGGTTCAACTACAGTCCAGACCGAAGTTATCTTGGAGTATCCTAGTGTCTGTAGCGGCTTAATACAGTGTATGTTTAATCTGGACTAAGTCTAGGGGTTTTTCTGCGTTTGCGGTTTCCGTGTTAACAAAATTATGGTGTCTGTGTTATTTATTTTCCGCATTATATTTTGTTATATAATTGAAATAATACAGGTTGTGCATTGTTCAATTAATTAGAATATATGACCTTTAATTTGGTTGTTGATTTAATTTGATTGACACTTGGATATTGGTCTTCAGTACCATCCAAGTTATCTCTCTAGTATTTGATAAAGACTCATGATTTATATTTGCTTGAGTATATATCAAATCGAGAGATTTAGATATAAACTCTTTGATATACTTTTTATCTAGATTGAGTCTGATTTGTCTAGTTGATTCTCTAGAAAGTATATTAGAGTTTATCCATACAATTGCTAATCGAAATATTGGGTGTGGTTGTTAGACCCCACTTTTTCACTTACATTAACAGCAGCTTGAATAGATTCATCTACTACAAAGTCATTATGAAGAAAATGGCGGATTGTCATGTTGCATTCATCTTCATTTGTTACCTTACGACCTAAAAAAGGGGAGAGATGAGTTAATGTCATAGCAAGAGAGTGTTTAATTTGATCAACAAAGGTTATGGTTGGGTTGGATCTTCTGATGAAGGTAAGGGTTTACAAAAGAGAACACCCCTCGAATATAGTGTTCATTGAAATACGATAATCCCAAGAAGTCAAATGGCTCCGTTATCTTTATCCTTCTAAAACTTTGTGTGGTTTGATGGAATTGGAGCTTGCTCTTCTAACAGATATTGTGTACACCTAAGATAATTTTCCTTTTAGTTTATAGATACAATTTTCATTAACTATATTCGAGTAACACCGTGAAAGATTGTATTATCCAGAATCGTAGTATGCGCATAAAAAAATGCAAACACAATAGATAGAAGAAGCAAAGAGAAGTGGCCTTTGTAACAGTAAATTGTTAAGTATTTTTCGTTTCTATGTAGATTTTTTTTCTTTACATAATTGTAACAGTAAATAGTTATGGTTAAAGACTGAGGAATTCTTATGCATAAAACAAATTCATTATCTTCATTGATACACAACAAGGTTAAAAATCGAAAGTGGAGAGGAAGAAACTATAAAAAGTTGAGAGATAATTATCATCCAGCAAATCAACCACTTAATCTGGATGTGCTTTAAGTGACCCTTACATATTCTCTTGTTGTACACTTGTACTATTATTACTAAGAAAAGTTTGAATATGAGTTTCTTGATTCGTGTGTCATACTCCTTCCATAAAGGATTACGAATGGTGCACACACTGGCAACCATTGGTGCTCCAATTACAAAGGAGATGCAAATGGAGACTCTCATTTATGGTCGTTGATCTCTTTATAAACTAAGCTTAAACCATAAAACTTAAGGGAATTCTTACATTAGCAGTAGTGCTGCTGATCCTCTTCTGTGTTCCTCAGAAAGAACTTTAGATCTCTCTGTCCATCTTCGCAAGGATATATATACAAACTAAGAAAAGGTTATAATTTTATTTAATGAATTCCACCTAACCAATCAAAATAAATCCTCTATAATCAAATGAGCAAACCCGTGCTGTTATATGTATGTTTTAAATTCAGACTGAGAAAGGCATTGTTTCAAGCCATTTTCACTTTGCTTTGAAACTTTAAGCATATTTTTCTCTTAGAGTTCTACTGCCCATCAGATGATAGATACACATGTTAAGTTATGCCTTTCTTTACCTCTTTGCTTAGCCTAACCAAATCACTGGAGGTACTATCAAAAACCTCAACTAAGGTGTTCTTGGATATGGGGTAAAGTTGAATATTTTTCAGATAAGAAACTAAAATCGTTACTAACTGGAATTTTTACACGATTATAATGAATAAGAGATTCCTAAAACACACCAGATAAGAAACCTTGCCTTCTACACTACTTTGTCTGTTGCAAACTCTCAACAGTAACATGCACTTTGAAACGTCCATCTCTATATATTCTAAAGTAGACATTAATAAGTTCACTAAATTCTTTGAAATATTGCTCACTACAAACTTTTGTAAAAGTTAATATTAGTTAATATAACTAATAGGGCTTCCTGCTCAAGAGAAGAAGATATGTTGCCTGCAGATAAGCTACAGAGAAACAATAGAGAACCAACTTCATTTAAATAGCATTTGAACTACAAGTTGCACAAAGAAACTAAAAGGAAAAATAGATACTCACAGCTATCTTTAAAGAAGTTTTTATGGCTGCCATGCTATCAGTGTTTCGACAGATTCAACATTTTGAGATACCATTGCAACAACGTTCTGCCAAGAGGTTGAAAGAGTTTTACCACCAATTAGGAGGTACAAATTGCAGTAATATCTGAAACCAAAATGTAAACATAATGTCATCTAGAGTTATAACAATTTAAAAGCCTTACCCCAACCTCTACATTAATATAACTAACCAAAATTTTGAGCAATTAAATGGAAAAAAAACTTGATCTTAAGCATTTAATTATCACTTTATATCGTACCACCCGCAAAAATCTCCTAGCTAAGATGGTAATGTTTTTTGTAGTAGTACTTCAAATTTTGGACGCGCTTCCAATCAAGCTTCTGACATAAAATTTAGCTGAAAATAGTTGCTAGAACAATACATGACATTGCCTTCATGTCAATACCCTTTAGGGCCTCAACTATGGATCGAACATCATTCTTTAAATGAACTTGCTAAATGGTACACCTACTAATTGAATGAATACAAAATATAACATTTGCGGTATGTGTCAATGTAAAGTGATTATTTTCACCTCGGTCCATGTGGGAGTTCCAAAGTTCTAACTTGGGAGGGATAAAGTAGATACTTAATGATGAATAGATGTGACATAATAGATAAACATACAGAGATAATCAAATATAGGTAGGGTATAAAGTATTATACAACCCAACCCGTGATAAATATGACAGACTACAAAAATAATTGACAACTACTTACCTTATAATTGAATGCCCAAAATACAACTCGGCATCAACAATCACAGTTCTACACAATGTACATGATGACGGATTCAATGCTCCCAATAAAATAGCTTAGTAGCATGTGGAATGGTTCATGTAGAAGTAACACATTTGGCAATTTATACATTCCTTGGAAGGCTAGTCGCAGAATAAGTAAATAAAACTAAACAAAAGATCATAAACATCATACATGTTATTCTAAATTACAAAAATCTAGTAAGTCACAGAGGTATTAACATAATCTTAAACAATATAATCCATACCAGCAATGATGGAATTGGATGGTTTGAATTTACACCCTGCAATAACATCTACATGCATACATGCATTACAGAAACAACAAATAATATCAACTCACAGATTGGTAAGAAATCAGACATTTGAGAATTCCTTCTTGTATATGAATGTGCAGGTAACATTGTGAGTAACATAAAGGACTAAATGCTAAATTTCAGCTGAAAAATATAGGGAATTATTAGAAACAATAATATGGGGATTTCTTATTGTCTGTCCCCGTTGTCTTCACCTTTTAAACATAAATTATATGTTTGAAATGGCCAGGACCCAGTTTCATGGATTTGTATCAAGGGACCATTAAAAGTAAACCTATTAGAGCGAGTCTAAAATCAAATAACAACCTCAAATCGTAGCTTCTATTTTCATGTCGAACATATGACTGAATTATTTTGCCTCAGCATATTGTAGTCACAGGTTATACAATCCATTACTGCAATCAATGTTTAAGAAATTCTTACATCGTATCTACTTTACATTTCTGCTTAAATTTGAACATTGTCACTGATTCAGGGGTAGTTGAAATAAACCTCATGCAAGGAGTTACTTAATCCTTCACATCTTTCCTTTCTGATGCATCTCTCCTTCCTCCAATAAGTTCGATATTGGACTATCATCTGTTTGAATTTGTTCTCATACACCCTATATGTTTCAAACAGTTTAGTTTGGCAGTTCAATATAAAAACCAAGAAAATAGAAGCAGGCGGCAATACCTGCTCTGAGTGCTCCCGATAACAAATTGTACTGATCCCGTGCAACATATAAGTGAGAATGTGACTTCTTAAGACATCATTCTGGAGTGCTTTAAATAATTACCTAATCACAAACGCTTCTCAAGTAGCAAAATTAGGCGTATAAACCCAGTTAAGTTAAGACTTAAGAGCGGTGTTTCAAATCCTCTGGGAATCGCACATTGTAATTTTCATGAAAAAGAAGAGAATAAATCATTGTAATATTTATCAAACTGGATTTTAGGAAATCGAATTCAGAGTTGTTATGGTACCGCTTACAGTTTTTTATAGAGGAGGAAGCAAGCATATCAATGGAGCTGTCATGTAACGAGCTAGACCTGAGAAGTAATAATGGGTGCACTCAGCTGCATGGTTAGGGATACTTCTTAAGTAGTTTAATTAATATTAATTATCTATTAATTGAGTAAGAAGTCTTAGTGATGAACGGTTAGGATCTGTGCATCTTGTCGGCCAGTGTAGTTACAGAATAATCTACAACTACACCCTCAATAGAATTAGTAAAAACTCAAGAAATTCTTGATGGTGAATGATAATTTTCTTATTAATTCTCTTAGTTGATTACATAGAATTATCAAAATGGAACTAGAATAGTTACAACTTTTTCTATTCTCTTTCATAAGATAATTTCTTACACTCATTAAAAGAACCTCTCGAATTTTACATTTGAACTCCTATTTATAGTAAAACTTATGCATTTTGTATATGAATTGCGAAGTATCGCAATTCATCCTCGCAAAATTATTTCATCCTCGCAAAACTTCATATTTCCCGCACTACTTCTATCATCGTATCATTTTATAACTCTTTCCTCCTTTATTTATTACGATACTCGTGAACTATTATCTTGCGATATTCAGTACCTACATCTTGCCTCTTCTCATGTCAATTCTACGAAGAAGAAATGTCATGAGAATCTCTATTCTCGTAAATTTAGTGTAGTTATTACCACCCATCAAGTTCGCAACACGTCTTTTTACTTTTCCCTTACCTTTTTGACACGTTTCTTCGTAACCGTTCTTTTCAACCGTTCACACTTACTCGTATTAATGAGTTTCTATCTTCATCAAACTCTCTCTATTTATAAATATTATCCTTTGTTTTTGCTTTTTATTCTCTTATCTTATTCATCTTCTTCACCACTTTCGCTCTCTGCAATCTCTTTTATCTTTTTTCCTTTCTATTTTCCATCTTATATTCAATGGCACCAAAGAAGAAAACTATTGAGCAGTTAATGCGGAACTTGCTGATAGGGACCTTATTCTCTCTGAGATTGAAGGTTATGATAATAAATCTTCTCTCTGTGTGAATCTCTTTACCAACTATGTTTGGGATGATTAGAAAATTTTAATCTCACGAGGTCAAATCCTCGAAGGTCTTCCTCTTCCTCTTTATGATGTTAACTTTCCTCTATTCTATGAAATTATTTCCCACCCCAATTTTTCTTGTGCCATTTACCAATTGACTGGTGATTGTATTCTCCTCTTAGTTGAATTCATAAATCGTGCCACTTTTGGGAAATCTTTGTATTCAGTTGATCTTAGGAAACCTGGATTTGAAAATATGGAAATTGTTGCTGCGAATTATATAGTTGAGGGTTTCTTCAAAAATTACACACTAATTCCTGCGAGGAAAGAAGATAATCGTTAGGGTGTTCGTCTTCATCGTAAAGCTAATATCGCAGCAGATGATCTTCTCATGCACGATATTGATTATGCCTCGAGAAATAATAAGACACCTCGTCGTTCTAATGATGAAGATTGGTATAAGTACCCTTTAATATTATCGGGTTCTTATATTTCGGGATAGTAGAACTTCTGCGAACCTTCAGTAACCGCCATTATAAACCTTGGGTTTATAGAAATGTATGTACTTCCATCTCCTTATATTTTTGTTACCCTTTAATTTCAAATGAGGTAAGAAACACTCTTGTATTTTTCTAAACAATATATTGTTGCCTCTGTTTCTTATCCTTATTTGAATTTGCGAGGTTCCACTTCTTCCCGAGATTCTTCATGAGTGAAAATAAGAGTTCTACTTCTTCTAAAAGGTTTCTTGCAAGACAACAAACTCTTCGTTTCGCGAAGGTTACCCAAGCCACGGTAGTCAAGATGATGCTCTTCGTAAAGGGAAAAGGAAACTTCAAGATGTTGTTTACGAGAGGAGGAAAAGAAGAAACTCTCAACCAAGTCTCATTCCAATGTAATCTCTTCTAATGAGAATATTGAGGAAGATCTTGGTGATGAAGATGATAAATTTCCGAGAAGGACTTTAGTTCTAATTCGATACCCTTTCGACGAAGGAGATGATGATAATGATGTTGATGAAGGTGAAAATGAAGATTGCAGTATCCAGAAACTTTTGCCTCAAAGAATGGTTATCATATCCGAGGATTTCCTCCATTCTTCTCGTGGATTAGGAAATTCTCCTACAAGCGAATGCTCGCAAACTTATTGCGAAGGCTTGTAAAGTTCTACTTTGTAATTGATAATAACTCCCTCAAAGGCATTTCAAGATTCTTCTCTCCTGCTTCATTATATGCTTTAGGTAGCATGGTAAGTTTCTTCTCTATTCCTTGTTTATTTCCCTTATTTTGTTGATTTCTAACCCCTTTTTTCTTGTTTAGGTTGGAAGAGTTAGTTGTGCAATTTGCTTCGATTGGGAAAGACGTCATTCTATTTTGAGAAGAAAACTTTGAATCGTTGTAAGAAGTTAGAGGTTGAAAATTCAAATCTCCCGTCGGGAAAGTAGAGGATTTAAGTATTGATAACGCAGAATTAACATCCCGTCACGAAGATAATTCACAATCTGCGAGCATCGCAATTGATAATTCTTCTCTTCTTGGGGAGAATAATCACTTAAAGCTTGAAAATTCTTCTCTTCGTAATGATAAGAAGCAATTAGAAGGTAAATTCTTTGCGATGGTAATTATTTTGATTCCTTTTCTTTGTAATTTTCTAACCAATTCCTTAATTTCTCTCCTTGCTGCAGAAAATTATGCGAAGATGAATGACGATCTGGAAACTATCCTTGCTAACCGTAATAAGAAAATTTCTGATTTGAGATCTCGGCTTCTAATTTTCAAAGATAACCATAGTTTATATGTCAAGCGTTTTCTAGCTAAGATGACTCGCAAGATTTGCGAAGATAATGAAATTCCTCTCAAGAAGTACCATACGCTCCTTTCCGAATAAATTCGAAGATACTCCATATCCGGGAAATCTCTCGATAGTGAAGTCGAAGATGATAGTGAAGTTGAAGAAGAAGATCATTTTGATGGGAATAGATCGCCTGAAAAATAACTTCACTCTTTTTTGTATATCTGTTCTGTAACTTCACTCTTTTTTGTATGTCTGTTCTGTTTCTTTTCAATACAACACTTTCTTATTGATTGCACTTTTAATCAATCCAACAATTTCTTTTTCAAAGCTTAATTTGAATTAATCTTTCTTTGATTGATTGTTTCCCTTATTCGCATAACTTGATCATGTGGAGAGAAATAATATATCTTAAAGACTTAGATTAGTATTCCCCTTCCCCTTATTATTGCTCTTCAAATGATCAACTATCGCTGGAAGTATTAGAATATCCTTCTCAATTTATCTTACGAAGTTTCGTCTTATTGTGATTATGAATAAAAAGTCCTCCCTTTGAAGTATAAGAAATATAAGCCTTTTGCCTTTTTGGAATGTTGCGAAGTAAATAATAAATCTCCCCTTGAAGTATAGGAAGTATGAAGTATACGAAATATGAAATACCCTTAAGAAGTATAAAATATCTTTGAAGAAGTATTAGCAGTATTCAATTCATGAAGAATTGCCCAATATATGAAGAAGTATAAGAATTATTACTCACTGTATGAAGAAGTATAATAAGTACTTAACCTTCGCAAAATTAAATATCCTTTGAAGAAGTATAATAAATATGATATATTCTTGAAGAAGTATAAATAGTATTAAATTTGTGGAGAAATATTCAATATATGGAGAAGTATAAGAAGTATGTAATTCTCGTAAAATTTTACGAGTATGAACTTATATGTATTTGATTGCTATCAAAATCGCATCTTTTGTTAAGTCTTCGTGAAAATTCTTCAATGATGTTATCTTCTTTGATAGGACTTCTTGTAAAAATTCTTCAATGATATTGACGAAGCTGTCTTCTCTTCAAAACTTCATGATGTATATTCTTGTAAAATTTCTTCAATGATATCGACGAAGTTGTCTTCTTTTCAGATCTTCATAATGTATATTCTTGTATAATTTCTTCAATGATTTTGATGTAATGAATTTCATTAATTTTTGTGGTCTTATCATGCCTTCCTTAGTAAAGGTCTTATTTTGCCACCTCTTTTGTAGTAAATTTTTGTATTTGCGATAATATGACAAGTCTGAACATTCTTGCGAACATACAACCTCGTGACATTATCGTCTTGCGATGAAATCGCGGGGACGTTTTACACTTTCATGTAATAACCCATTGATCTCATCTTAACTTCTTTGTTTCATTCTGCGAGTTCTTTTTGTATGTTTTCCTTTTTTTTTTTTTTTTTTTTTTTTTTTAGAATGCTCGCGAACTTCATTTGTTGCACAAATATGACAAGCCTTTATGTTTTCTCAAACAAGAAGCCTCGTGACATTTGCGTCTTATAGCACGTATCGGCTCCCTAATGGAGGGTGCTTGCCCTTTATCTTCCCCAGGTTGCCCCTTCAAGGAAGCGTACATCGACCATACAAGGTTATATCTTCCCATCCGGTTCGCCAACAACTTGACTTTTGATCGCAACCTCTTATCCTTTTTGCCTATAAGGCTTATAGTTCTGAGGTTGCACCCTATGGGGTATCTTTGGGCCAAGTGCATCATTTGCCAAGACTTGTCAAAAATGGAAGATGTGGTTCAACCTCACTTGCTTGATTCTTGACTCAGACCGTAGTCGCCCAACCTAAACCTCGGTGCCTTGATCGTTTTATTGGGTTGTACCCAAAAATTTTACCTTCTGGTGGTGGAAAGACTTAAATGATATGCCTTAGTCACCCAAACCTAAATCCTCTTATCACCGCTTTTATTTTATATTGCGTAATGTCGCTAGATTATGTGAGAATCCAAGGCCACATTAACTTCTTAACCCATTTTGGATGGGGGTTGGATATTGTTGGTGGATCCCCATTATTGGGGTTGACAACGTGATAAAGATGTTTTTACATTCATATTTGAAAATTTTACCATGTACTAAGGGCCCTTGGTGGGAAGTCAACTCCATTATATCCACAAGCTAATGGGTTACAAATAAAACAATTATCCAATCAAAAAGTTTATAGGTACCCCCTTAAATGACGTACTTTAGGACTTTGCCTCTTCGTGTAATATTAGAATTGGATGATTTGGAAGAAAAAGAGAAAAGGTGTTGCACCATATGAAGTGATTACGAATACAACAAGAGGTTTGAACCTGTATACAATTTTCTGCGGCTCTCTTTCTTTTTTAAAGAAGTTGAGGCTGATCGGCCGATGGACGAAAAGGAGAGACATGGGTTTGAGGCTTGGTAAACCTTTGGTCTTTTATTAAACTTTCATTAATTTGCGAATAAAAGACCGCAATTAAACTTTCATTAATTTGGATCAGCCTCCAAAAAAAGAAAGAGATCGCGGAAAATTTTATACAGGCAAACCTTTGTGGCGTACACCCTAGTTCGCGAAGCTATATTTCGTAAGAGGCAAAGTCCTAAAGTACGTCATTTAAGGGGGTACCTATAAACGTGGCTAAGGGTAACTGGAACACCACCAAGGGCCCTTAGTACATGGTAAAAATTTAGGGGTACAACCTAATAATGGGGTACCTATCCGGGTTAGACACCTTGGATTCTCACCTAATCTAGCGACATTACGAAATATAAAATGCGGTGTAAGAGGATTTAGGTTGGGCGACTAAGGCATACTATCTTTCCCAAGAAGTGCAGAAAACGATCAAGGCGCCGAGGTACACGGTTGAGTCAAGAGTGTCGGGTGAGGTTGAACCACATCTTCCATTTTTGACAAGTCTTGGCAAATGATGCACTTGGCCCAAAGATACCCCATAGGGTGCAATCTCGTAACTATAATCCCTATAGGAAAAAAGGATAAGAGGTTGCGATCAAAAGATGATTTGTTGGCGAACCGGATGGGAAGAGATAACCTTGTATGGTCGATGTACGCTTCCTTGAAGGGGAAACCAGGGGGAAGATAAAGGGCAGCACCCTCCATTAGGGCCGATACGTGCTATAAGACGCAAATGTCACGAGGCTTCTTGTTTGCGAAAACATAAAGGCTTGTCATATTTGTGCAACAAACAAATGAAGCATTCTAAAAAAAAAAAAAAAAAAAAAAAAAAAAAAAAAAAAAAAGAAAAGGAAAACATACAAAAAGAACTCATGAGAATGAAACAAAGAAGTTAAGATGAGATCAATGGGTTATTACATGAAAGTGTAAAAGCGTCCTGCGATTTCATCGCAAGACGATAATGTCATGAGGTTGTATGTTCGCAAGAATGTTCAGACTTGTCATATTATCGCAAATACAAAAATTTACTACAAAAGAGGTGGCAAAATAAGACCTTTACTTAGGAAGGCATGATAAGACCACAGAAATTAATGAAATTCATTGCATCAACATCATTGAAGAAATTATACAAGAATATACATTATGAAGATCTGAAAAGAAGACAACTTCGTCAATATCATTGAAGAAATTTTACAAGAATATACATCAAGAAATTTTGAAGAGAAGACAGCTCTGTCAATATCATTGAAGAATTTTTACAAGAAGTCCTATCAAAGAAGACAACATCATTGAAGAATTTTAACGAAGACTTAACAAAAGATGCGATTTTGATAGCAATCAAATACATATAAGTTCATATTCTTAAAAGTTTACGAGAATTACATACTTCTTATACTTCTCCATATATTGAATATTTCTCCAAAAGTTGAATACTTCTTATAATTCTTCAAGAATATCTCATATTTATTATACTTCTTCAACAGATATTTCATTTGGTAAAGGTTAAATAATCATTATACTTCGTCATATGTTACGTAATTATTCACAGATTGAATACTTCTTATATTTCTTCATTTGGTGAATTGAGTACTTCTAATACTTCTTATATCTCTTCATTTGGTGGATCGAGTACTTCTTATATCTCTTCATTTGACGGATTTAGTACTTCTAATACTTCTTCAAAGGTATTGTATATGTAGTATACTTATTAAGGATATTTCATATATTTTATTTCTTATACTTAAAAGGGAGGATTTCTTATTTACAATCGTAACAAGTTGAAACTTCGTAAGATAAATCGAGGCAGATATTCTAATACTTCAAACAATGTTTAATCATTTAAAGATAAATAATAGGGGGAAAAGGAGATACTAAGCTTTATCTATGAGTTATATATTATTTCTCTTCATATGATCAAATGGGGAAAATTTAATTAAAGAAAGGTTAAATTATCTTCGTAAAATATCAGATATACTTCTTAAGAAAGGATAAATCATCTTCGCAAAATATCAGATGTACTTCTTAAAAAATAGAATTGTTCGCAAAAAGAAAACCAACAGTAACTAAGGGAAGGAATTCAAAAGAAAGGAGGACAGGAGAGTCAATGATAAATTGAAAAAGAATGTTATCATGCTTCATCAACACTCTGTCTTTGGATCTTTAAGATGAGTAGGGTCATTAGCAGCCTTCGACTTTTGCGAGATATCATCCTTTGAAGAATATGCAACAGGAACATCTCCTTGAGGAATAGATTCTTTCTTGTCATCAAGATCTTCATCATCACTCTCATAATCGAAATCACTATCAGGTTCCCGAGCAACTTCATCGTCAGATATTTTCAAAGGAGTAATTTTCACAGGAGGCAAGGCTCTTGATAAGAGAATGTTATTCGTAAAGACTTGAGCTTTCAGATGACTTTCACGAAGTATAGCCTTTTGATGGTTGGTATCTTCGATATCTTTGGAATAAGCAAGATAGTTGAATCTCCGAGTAGCATGATCACGAGAGTTGATTAAGCGGTTAGAAAGCAAAACATTTTTCTAATCCAGCTCTCGCATTACGAAGGTTGTTCTCAGATTCTGCAAATAAAACAAAATTCAAAGGATAAAATTTGCGAGTATAACGAAATTTAAAAGATATACCAGAGGCAGTCAAATTTTAATGACTACCTTCTCTTTGCGAAGTAAGAGATTGAGCTAAAGATAGACAACAGTTCTTCATCTGATTCATCGCATTATCAAAACCATCACCAACTAATCCTTTAAGTCGAGATTGAAGCTTTTGATCTTTAGAAAAAAGAAATTTTTTATCCTTCGCAAGTTTGGCATTAAGACTTTTTAATGACGAATAATCTTCTTCAAGTTGATTCTTCTTAGTACTCAAGACTATATTCTTATTAATAAGGGAATTCTTCTCAATAACAAAAGAATTTCTTTCAGCATCTGAAGACTTCTTTAATTCCTCAAGTTCACCTTTCAACAAAGAAAGAAGATTTTCTTGATCGCAACATTTATTTGAAGAGTTTTTAATTCTTGCGAAGAAACAATCATTGTATTCAAAAACGAACATTTCTATTCTGATAAGGTTTTGTTCTCTTCTAATAAGGTTTCTATTCTCAAATTAGCTTTAGTTAAGGAAGAAAAAAGTTGAGATATATCATCATTCAAAAAATTTCGATCATATATTAGTTGAGTATTCTCTTGAAAAAGAGCGTCAGAGTTGTCAAGAGCACACGAGTAAAGATTAGATAAATGGGAGAATTGGTTTGAGAGGCTTTCATGCTTGGTTCGATATTCTGTTGCATCTGATTCATGGTGAAGTACCAATCTTCTACATTTCTGGATGGATTCTATAAAGGGAATGGGTTTTAATGGATGTTTCAAGCATATGAAGAATATAAGTAAATAAAAGGGAAAATATGAAGATAGTAATCATACCTTTCAATTCATCATTTCTTTTGCGAAGAATCGCTTTTGATCGAGAGAATTATTCTGAAGATGATGATTTTCTTTACGGAGATCCTCGCATTCTGCTTGAGAAGATTTCAAAGATTGGAGAAGCAATTCAATTTCTTTTTCCAAGGATTGACGTGAAGAAGAAATTTCTGGATTGACGAAATTATTTAGAACTTCGCAAAACTCATATTGTGAACGAACATTAGTAGACTTCGCAAGTATTGGTCAAAACCTCGGATAACATTCGGAAAGTTGAATAAATTTCATCTCGAATTTCCTGAGGAAGAGGAGAAGAATTTGAAGGAATAAGAGCAAGCTGCAAATTGTCTGGAGAAATAGCACTCAAAGGATTTGGGGACAAGATAGGTTTTTTAAGAGAAGAAGTTGAAGAAGTATTTTGCGAGGGTTGTTTTTCAAGAGAAGAAATTGAAGAAATATTTTGTGATGGTTGATCTTGAAGAAGTGTTGATAAATTGACACTGATGGGAGATTGAAAGGTAGGTAATGGAGTATAGGCAAGAGTGTGTGAAGAAGCATTTTCACGAGGGGGAGAGGAAAATTCCTTATCAACTTCAGGAAGGAAATCATCAATCGGAATTAATGGTGTGGGTTTAGTTATTCGAGATCTCTTACCAGGGTTTTGTTTTTCGCCAACCTGCGAATCAAAATGTAGATTAAAAACTGAGGCAACAATATATTGTTCAGGAAAGAAGGCAAAGTATTTTAACTACCTTTTGATTCTCATATTTTCTTTTTCGTGGATTAGGGCTTGGATTTTTTAGTTGAGATTTCATCTGAGGAGTTATTTTTCTGAAATAAACCAAAATCAGATAACAAATTATACATAAATTAAAGAGGAGAACAAATGAAATACGTAGAGATAGAAGGAAATTACCTTGGAGAACTCATGAAGATATAGTAGAAGAAAAAATTGCAGAGAAAACAGTAATAGAGAGTATGAGCAGAAGATAAAATTGCGGAAATAAGAAGAAGAAAAGGAAGAGAATATAAAGGAGTTATATAAGGGAATAACTAGAAAAGAACGGTTACAAAAGACGTGTCCAAATTCTCAAAGACTAAGTAACGGTTATGTTCTCACGATCATTTCTTCTTCGTAGAATTGACATGAGAAGAGGCAAGATGTAGGTACTGAATATCACAAGATAATAATTCACGAGTATCGTAATAAATAAAGGAGAAAAGAGTTATAAAATGATACGATGATAGAAGTAGCGCGGAGAAATATGAAGTTTTGCGAGGATGGAATAATTTTGCGAGTATGAGTTGCGATACTTCGCAACTCATATACAGCTGTATAAATTTTACTATAAATAGGAGTTCAAATGTAAAATTCGAGAGGTTCTTTTAGTGAGTGTAAGAAATTATCTTAGGAAAGAGAATAGAAAAAGTTGTAACTATTCTAGTTCCATTTTGATAATTCTATGTAATCAACTAAGAAGAATTAATAAGAAATTTATCATTCACCATCAAGAACTTCTTGAGTTTTTACTAATTCTATTGAGGGTGTAGTTGTAGGTTATTCTGCAACTACATAAAGGGAAGCACCCTCCATTAGGGAGCTGATACGTGCTATAAGACGCAAATGTCACGAGGCTTTTTGTTTGCAAGAACATAAAGGCTTGTAATATTTGTGCAACAATCGTATTTCTGCGAGTAAAAAAAATGATAATATACATACTCATAGAATTAAACACAAAGAAGTTAAGATGAGATCAATGGGTTATTACATGAAAGTGTGATAACGTCCTGCGATTTCATCGCAAGACGATAATATCACAAGGATGTATATTCGCAAGTATATTCAGGCTTGTGATATTATCGCAAACACAAAAATATTGTTAAGATAAGGTCAAGGGGTTGAGGCATTCGAGTGCATCAACGTCCTGCGACTTTATCGTAAAAGAGGTGGCAAAGTAAGACCTTTACTTAGGAAGGCATGATAAGACCACAAAAACTAATGAAACCAATTCCGTCAACATCATTGGAGGATAATCATATTCTCAACAAAAATAGGTATCAACAATTCCTGCCAAGAGAGGCAATTTTATTCGCACTTAAGGACGGATATTTCATATTCATGAAATTCTTCATGGATTGGATATTTCTTATACTTCTTCAAAGATGGTTCATAATTCTTATACTTCTTCAAGGATATTTCATAATTTTTATACTTCTTCAAAAATATTTCCTAATTTTCATACTTTTTCAAGGAGGTTTCATACTTCTTATATTTCAAGGGGAAAATTTCTCATTTGCTTTGCAACAACCTGAAACATCGCAAGTTAAAGGGAAGCAGATATTCTAATACTCACAACAACAATTGATCACCTGAAGAGCAATAATAATGGGAAAGGGAATACTAAGCTAAGTCTTTTAGATATATTATTTCTCTTCATATGATCAAGTTATGCAAGTAAGGAAAACATTCAATTAAAGAAGGATCAACTCAACATCGTAAAATTAAGACATTGGTACTAATTAAAGTTCCGAAAAGAAAATTGTTGGTTGATTAAAAGCACAGAAAAGAAGAAAATATTGTATTCAAGTAAACAAGATGAAAAGAACTGAAGCAAATATACAGGAAGGAATAAAGCTACTTTGTAGGAGATTTATCCTCATCAAAATGATCTTCTCTTTCTTATTTGGAGATATCATCTTCAGCTTCACTATCAGAGATATCCAAATCTGGGGTATCATCAGGAATTTCTTCAGAAAGGAGCGTTTGATACTTCATGAGAGGAATTTGATTATCTTCACAAATCTTGCGAGTCATCATAGATCGGAAGCGTTTGATGTTTAAGCCATGGTTTTTTAAAGAAATTTGATGTTGAGATTTTAAATCAGGAACTTTCTGGTTACGCGCAGCAAGGGTAGCTTCCAGCATTTACAAAGAAAAAGGATAAGTAAGAAATAAGATTTGCGAATAAAGAGTAGGGGAGTAAATTAAGAAACTGATTAAGTAAATAATGGAGTTAAAGTGATTAAGATTTGCGAATTTACCTTCTAATTGCTTCTTATCATTCCAAAGAGAGGAGACTTCAAGCTCCAGTTGATTATTCTTCTCAAGGAGAGAAGAATTCTCAGTTGCGATGCTCGCAGATTGCTCTTTATCTTCGCAGCGGGACTTTAATTCTGCGTTATCAATGTTCAAATCTTCTATTCTCTGGAGAAGTTTTTTATTCTCAGTCTCCAGTTTGTTACAACGACTTAAAGTTTTCTTCTCTGCAATTGCGTGACGTCTTTCCCAATCTGAAGCAGCTGCACAGCTAACCCTTCCAACCTGAGCAAACAAAAGGAGTTAGAAATCAATGAGGCAGGGGAAGTTAACAAGGAATAGAAGAAAAACTTACCATACTCCCCAAAGAGTGTAATGCAACAGGAGAAATAAATCTCGAAATTCCATAAAGGGAACTATTGTTGATTACAGTGGGAACTTTACAAGCTTTCGCAATATGCTTATGAGCATTCGCGGTAGGAGAGTTTCCCAATCCACGAGAATAGTTGAGAAAAGCTTTAGATAATTGATTCATTGTAGACTCAAGAGTGTCCTTATAGCCGTATTCATCATCTTCATCATCATCATCATCATCATCATTCCTCTTATCCGAATAAGTATCAGAGTTAGAATTTCTGTCATCTTCATCATTTTGTTCTTCGTCAACATCCTTACTAGAGGAGAGCACGTTGGAGTAAGCAGTAGGTGGGAATCTCTTCCTTTTCCTCGAAATAACAGTATCCTCAAGTTTCTCTTTTCCTTTACGAAGAACATCTCCTTTAGAACGAAGTGTTCTTTGTCTTGCAGTTAGCCCTTCAGAAGAAGTTGAATTCTTGTTCTTACTCGCAATAGTCCCATGGAAATCAGAAAGAATCTACAAATCCAAATAAGGATAAGAAACAGAGGCAACAATATATTGTTTTAAATACATATAAGAATGTTTCTTACCTCATCTGAAAATAAGTTGAAAGCCTCGCGAATATTGGATTCCCCAGTTTTAAGATAACTTTCTTTAAGATCATTCACCTGACAAATATCACAAAATGGATTAATAAAAGAAGAAAATTAATAAGAAGATAAGGAGATGGAGATACATACGTCTTTATCCCTAGTAGGCCAAGAAAAAACCCAGGGTTGATAGTTGCGATCTTGAAGACTCGCAGGAAGATCTACTATCCCAGAGATGTAAGAACCCGATAATATTAGAGGAAATTTATACCAATCTTCATCATGAGAGTGACGAGGAGTTTGGTTATTTCCGGAAGCATAATCAATATCATGCATAAGAAGATCAGCTTCTGCGACATCAGTTCTACGATGAAGATTAACACCCAAACGCTTATCTTTTTTTCTCGAAGGAGATAATGTGTAATTCTTAAAAAAATTCTCGACTGTATAATTTGCATCAATAATCTCTACATCCCTAAATGCAGGTTTCCTAAGATCAACTGGGTATAAAGATTTTCCAGTAGCAGCGCGAGTTGCGAATTCAACTAGAATGCGAATACAATCCCCAGTCAATTGATAGATGGCTCGTGAGAAATCTGGGTGGGAAATAATTTCATAGAATAAAGGAAAGTTGACATCATAAAGAGGAAGAGGAAGTCCTGCGAAGATTTGGCCTCGTGAAACCAAAACTATCTGATCATCCCAATGAAAATCGGTAAAGAGCTCCATACAGAGATGGGATTTATCGGTATAACTGTCAATCTCAGTAAGAACAAGATCTCTATCATCAAGCTCTGCATTAAGCTGATCTACAATTTTCTTCTTCGGAGCCATAGATGAAAGATGGAAAACGAAAAAGAAAAGAAACAAAATAAACAAGAGATAGTAGTAGAAGAAAGAAAGGGAAAATTACAGAAGCAGATATAGTGAGGAAGACGAAGAAGATGAAAGAGTAAAAAAAAAAGGAATAAAAGATAATATTTATAAAGAAAAGAGTTTGATGAAGATAGAAATTCATTAATGCGATTAGACGTGGGTGGTTAAGAAAGACGGTTACGAAAACACGTGTCTAAGATTTAAATAAAAGAGAAAATACGTATTACGAATATAAGGGAAAATGATAACTATATCAAATTTGCGAGAATAATAATTCTCATGACATTTCTACTTCGCAGAATTGACATGAGAAGAGGCAAGATGTAGGGATCGAATATCGCAAGATATAGGATTACGAACATCATAACAAATGCAAAAGGGAAGTATCGTAAGATAATACGATAATAGAAGAAACGCGAGAGAAGTATAAAGAATTTGCGAATATAGAATACGTTTACGAATAAAAGTCACGATACTTCACGAGTTATATACAGTTGTACATATTTCACTATAAATAGGAGTTCAAATGCTAGATTTGAGAGGTTCTTTTTGGTGAGTATTGAGAAACATTTTAAGAGAGAGAATAGAGAAAGTTGTAACTATTCTTAGCTCCATTAATATATTTCATTGTAATCAATTGAGAAATCAATCAATAAATTGTCATTTTTCATCAAGAACTTCTTCAAGTTTCATGAATTCTACTGAGGGTGTAGTTGTAAGATTTCTTGCAACTACACCGAGGTAATTTTCTTTTATCTCTCGCATCTTTCACTTGTTTATCTCTTTTATTTTTGTTTAATTCACTGTTTGATTTTAATTTCTTTCAGCAAAACTTCTTCTCATGAGAAACCTTCAACTAAAAACTCAAACCCTAACCCTCGAAGAAGAAGATCCGAGAATCAAAAGGTAGTTAAAATACTCTGTCTTCCTTCTGAAACAATATATTGTTGCCTCAGTTTTTAATCTACATTTTGATTCGTAGGTCGGTGAAGAATCCAACCCTACCAAGAGATCTCGTATTATTAAATCCAAGCCATCAATTTCAATCAGTGATTTCCTTCCTGTGGTTGATAAATAATTTTCTCCTCCTCCTCGTGAAAGCACTTCTTCGCAAACTCCTGCCTCTACCCCATTACCTAGTTTTCAGTCTCCCACCTCTGTCAATTTATCAACACTTCTTCAAGATCAACCTTCGCAAGCTACCTTCTCCACCTATTCTCCTAAAAAACCAATTTTAGCTCCTAATCCTTTGAGTGTTGTTGCTCCAAGAAATTTACAACTTGCTTTGATTCCTTCGAATTCTTCTCCCCTTCCTCAAGAAGTTCGAGATGGAATTTATTCAACTTTTTAGATGTTATCCGATGTTTTGAGTACTACTGCAAAGTCTTCAAATATTCGCTCGCAGTCTGAATTTTGCGAAACGCTCAACAACTTCATCAATCTTGATGTTTCTATTTCACGTCAAGCCCTGGAAAAAGAAGTTGAATTACTTCGCCAATCTCATGAGTCTTTGAAAGCGGAGTGTGAGAATCTTCGTAAAGAGAATCATCAGCTTCAAAATGATTCTCTAGATTGTGCAATCCTTCGTAAGAGAAATGATGCATTAAAATGTATTGTTGTTATCTTTATATTTTCCCCTTTTGTTTGTTTCTATTTCTCGTATAGATGAAACACCCATTAAAACCTATTCCCCTTTATAGAATCAATCCAGAAATGTAGAATGTTGGTTCTTCATCATGAATCAGTCGCAGAAGAATTTCGAGCCAAGCATGAAAGTCTTTTGAACCAATTTTCCCACTTATCTAGTCTTCATTCATGTGCTCTTGATAACTTAGATGCCCTTTTCCAAGAGAATACCCAACTAAATTACGATCATAAATTTTTAAATGATGAAATATCTCAACTCACTTCTTCTTTCACTAAAGCCCATTTAAGAATAGAAACCCTATTAGAAGAGAATAAAACCTTATCAGAAGAAAAATGTTCGTATTTGAATACAATGGTTGTTTCTTCGCAACAATTGAATATTATTCAGAGTAAATGTTGCGATCAAGAAAATCTCCTTTATTTGTTAAAAGGTGAACTTGAGGAATTAAAGAAGTCTTCAGATGTAGAGAGAAGTTCTTTTGCTGCTGAGAAACAATCTCTTCTTAATAAGAATATAATCTTGAACACCAAGAGGAATAAACTTAAAGAATATTATTCCCAAATAGAAAACCTTAATACAAAACTTGCGAAAGAAAATAAATTTATTCTTTCCAAAGATCAGAAGATTCAATCCAGACTTGAAGGATTAGTTGGTGATGGTTTTGATAAAGCTATGGATCAGATGAAGAATTGTTGTCTATCTTTAGCTCAATTTCTTACTTCACAAAGAGAAGGTAGTCATTAAAATCTGATTGTACTTTTAGATTTTGTTATATTCGCAGGATTGATTCTTTGAATTTTGTTTCATTCGCAGAATCTGAGAACAATCTTCGCAATGCCAAAGATGGATTGGAGACCACCTGTTCTGAACTTCGCAAGAAGAATGCTTTACTTTCTACTCGTTTGATCAATTCTCGTGATCGTGCCAATCGAAGATTCAACCATCTTTCTTATGCCAAAGATATTGAAGATATTAACCATCAGAAAGCTCTACTTCGTGAAAGCCATCTAAAATCTCAAGTCTTTGTAAACAACATTCTCTTATCAAGATCCTTGCCTCCAGTAAAAGTTGAACCTCTGGAAATATCTGATGATGAAGTTGCTCGTGATCCTGATAGTGACTTTGATTACGAGAGTGATGATGAAGAACTTGATGGTGAAAAAGAATCTATCCCTCAAGGAGAAGTTCCTGTTGAAGGCTCGACAAAGGATAATGTTCCGCAAGAATTGAACCCTGTTGATGATCCTACTCATCTTAAAGATCCAGCACAAAGTGTTGATGAAGAGCATTAAGCATGATGAACTTATTTCCCAAGTTATCGTTAATCCTCTTGTTTTTCTTTATTTTGAACTCTTTCTCTTGGTTACTGTTGGTTCTCTTTTTACAAACAATTCTGCTTACTGTTTATGTTCCTTCTAAAGTATACTTTATATTTTGCGATAATGAACCGACCTTTCTCTAATTGAATACTTTCTTGATTTGCACAAATTGAATAAATTGATCATATGAAGAGAAATAACATATGAAGAAAAAGACTTAGCTTAGTATTCCATTTCCCCTTATTATTGCTCTTCAGGTGATCAATTATTGTTGTAAGTATTAGAATATCTGCTTCCGTTGAAGTTGCGAAGTTTCAGATTGTTGCGAAGTAAATAAGAAATCTCCCCCTTGAAGTATAAGAAGTATGAAACCTCTTTGAATTATTATGAAATATCCTTGAAGAAGTATAGGAAGTATAAGAAGTATTTAATCCTTGAAGAAATATGAGAAGTATTCAATCCTTGTAAAATTTAATAAGTATAAGGAGGTTCTTGAAGTATAAGAAGTATCTGATCCTTGAAGAAATATAAGAAGTATTCAATCCTTGAAAGATTTAATAAGTATAAGGAGGTTCTTGATTGCGAATAAAATTGCCTTTTTTGGTAAGAATTCTTGGTATATATTCTTGTTTAGAATATAAAGAATCTCCAATGATATTGACGGAATTGACTTCATTAATTTCTGTGGTCTTATCATGCCTTCCTAAGTAAAGGTCTTACTTTGCCACCTCTTTTGCGATAAAGTCGCAGGACGTTGGTGCACTCGCATGCCTCAACCCCTTGACTTTATCTTAACAATATTTTTGTGTTTGCGATAATATGACAAGTCTGAATATACTTGCGAATATACAGCCTTGTGACATTATCGTCTTGCGATGAAACCGCAGGACGTTATCACACTTTCATGTAATAACCCATTGATCTCATCTTAACTTCTTTGTATTTAATCCTGCGAGTACATATATATATATATATTTTTTATTTTTATTTTTTTTACTCGCAGGAATACGATTGTTGCACAAATATGACAAGCCTTTATGTTCTTGCGAACAAAAAGCCTTGTGACATTTGCGTCTTATAGCATGTAACAACTCCCTAATGGAGGGTGCTGCCCTTTATATTCCCCTTGGTTGCCCCTTCAAGGAAGCATACATCGACCATACAAGGTTAGCTCTTCCCATCCGGTTTTGCCAACAACCAGCTTTTGTTCGCAACCTCTTATCCTTTTTGCCTATAGGGCTTATAGTTACGAGGTTGCACCCTATGGGGTATCTTTGGGCCAAGTGCATCATTTGCCAAGACTTGTCAAGAATGACAGATGTGCTTCAAACCCATCCGGCACTCTTGACTCAACCGTGTACCTCGGCGCCTTGATCGTTTTCTGCACTTCTTGGGAAAGACAGTATGCCTTAGTCGCCCAACCTAAATCATGTTACATCGCAAGATTAGGTTGAGAATCCAAGGTGTCTTACCCGGATAGGTACCCCGTTTTTGGGTTATGTACCCCGTAATGTCCATGTACTCAGGTTCCATGGTGGTGTTCCATTTCCCCTGAGCCATGCTTATCGGTACCCCCTTAAATGACGTACTTTAGGACTTTGCCTCTTGTGAAATGTTGCTTCGCGAACTAGGGTGTACGTCACAAAGGTTTGCCTGTGTAAAATTTCTGCGGCTTTCTTTCTTTTTTGAAAGCTGATCACATTTTGTGGCTTTCTTTTATGAAAGCTGATCGCAAATAAATTTTTGCGTCTTTCTTTAATGAAAGCTAATCGCAATAAGAATTTTAAAATTTGTAATTTTCGTAACTTTTGTGATATTCGCAAAATTATCATGAGTTTTATGGATAATACCTTTTTAAATACAATCTATTCCAGGGTCGACCAAGTCTTAAACCCATGTCCTTCCATTCTGGATCCATCAGCCGATAAGCTCCACTTCCCACAACCTCTTTAATGACATATGGTCCATCCCATTTTGGTGCTAGCTTTCCTCCATTTTCTTTCTGGTAGGGAGGTGTTTCTCGTATGACCAAATCACCTGGTTGATATTCACGTTCAATAACTCGTTTATTATACTCTCGAGCTAATCTTTCATGATAAATTTTCATATGTCGCAACACCTTTTCCCTTTTTTCTTCCAAATCATCAAGTTCACTTAATATCACCCATGCACTTAAATTTCTTTCCCAGGCTTCTTTCTTTGTTGTCGGAATTACAACCTCTGTTGGCAATACTGCCTCTACTCCATATGTTAAACAGTAAGGAGACATTCCAGTTGCCTCCCTTCTAGTTGTATTGTATGCCCAGACTGCACTAGGCACTTGCTCGCACCATCCTCTGAGATGTCCTTCTAATTTCTTTTTGATTGTATATGCGATTGTTTTATTTGTTGCTTCGGCCTGTCCATTAGCTTGTGGATATAATGGAGTTGATTTCCCACATCTTATCCTAAAAGCACTGAGTAACATTTCTATATTCTGCCCTTCAAATTGCTTCCCATTGTCGGATACTAATTGTGCTGGAACTCCATACCTACAAATGATATTCTCAAATATGAATGTAAAAACATCCTTATCGCGAATATGTTGTACCGCTTTTACTTCTGCGAGCTTCATAAAGTAATCTGTTGTGACTATTAAGTATCTTCTCTGCCCAGATCCAGGTAAAAATGGGCCAACAATGTCCAATCCCCATTTCCCGAAAGGCCAACAGCTTGTTGAAGAGGTTAATGGTGCTCTTGGTGCATGAGTTCTTTTCCCATGTCGTTGACATTCTTTGCATCGTCTCACCAATAATTTTGCGTCTGTATGCATATAAGGCCAGTAATATCCTTGTATTTTTGCTCTATAAGCTAGAGATCTTCCCCCGCTATGATTACCAGCTTCTCCTCCATGTAACATCTTCAATATTTTTTCTCCTTCTTCACGAGTTAAGCATCTGAGAGATGGTCCACTGAAAGATTTTATGTATAAAATTCCTTCTCGTAACTCATAATTTGTTGCACAACTCTTTAATTTATGTGCTTCTAGTCGGTTCTTGGGTATTTCTCCTTTTGCGAGATATGCATGAATGTCCTTTCTCCAATCTGCGAAATCTTCTGCGATGTCGTCTGGTAGTTCCCTTTCTACCTCCATCGCAACTGCTTCCCCAATTTCTTCTTCTTTATTCACTGATGGATGTTGAATTGTTTGAATTTTGGTATTTCTTGAATTAGGGTTTGTCATCATACTTGGAATAAACGCAAAAGCATCTGCGAGTCGATTGTATTTCCTTGTTATATGCCTCCATTTTAACTTTGGTATCCTCGCAGATAATTCATCAACGAGTTTCTTGTATTTCTTCAAAGAAGACTCATTTGTGGTATATTCCCCTTTAATTTGACAAATTACCAGCTGAGAATCACTTGTTATTCTTACATTTTCAAGCTTCTTTTCTATTGCGATCTTCAATGCATGCACTACATCTTCGTACTCTATTTCATTGTTCGTGGATACAAATTCTAGTCTGAATGAGGACGCTAATCTTTCTCCTTCTGGTGAAATCAACACAACTCCTATTCCATTCCCCTCATTATTGGATGATCCATCTACTAAAATTTCCCATCTATTTGGCTCTGTTAATAGGTCTTTTGGATTCCCAAATTCTTCCTCAGTATCCATCATTTCTTCTACTGCCCCATCTTCTTCCAAAGGAAATTCTGCCAAGAAATCTGCGATAACTTGTGACCTTTGCGATGATACACTTCGTACTTTATCTTGTAATGGTTTATTTGTGCATTCCACCTTTCTATTCTTCCTGATCTTCTTGTGTTCTTCATGACTGACTCAATTGGAACTTTGGTTACCACCTTTATCACATGCGCTTGAAAGTATATTCGCAACTTAAATGATGCATAAACCAGCGCTAAAATTAATTTCTCCATTTTAGAATAATTTCTCTCTGCTGTGTTAAAAGTTTTACTGATGTAGTAAATAGGCCTTTCTATTCCTGCATTTGTTCGCAATAAAACTGCACTTAAAGCATATTGAGTTGTTGCGAGGTATACCAATATTTCTTCATCTTTCTCTGGTTTCTATAATATGGATGTATTCGTGAGGTATTCTTTGATTCCTTCGAATTCTTCTCCCCTTCCTCAAGAAGTTCGAGATGGAATTTATTCAACTTTCCAGATGTTATCCGATGTTTTGAGTACTACTGCAAAGTCTTCAAATATTCGCTCGCAATATGAATTTTGAGAAATGATTAACAACTTCATCAATCCTGATGTTTCTATTTCACGTCAAGCCCTGGAAAAAGAAGTTGAATTACTTCGCCAATCTCAGGAGTCTTTGAAAGCGGAATGTGAGAATCTTCGTAAAGAGAATCATCAGCTTCAAAATGATTCTCTAGATTGTGCAATCCTTCGTAAGAGAAATGATGCATTAAAAGGTATTGCTGTTATCTTTATATTTTCCCCTTTTGTTTGTTTTTATTTCTCGTATAGATGAAACACCCATTAAAACCTATTCCCCTTTATAGAATCAATCCAAAAATTTAGAATGTTGGTTCTTCATCATGAATCAGTCGCAGAAGAATTTCGAGCCAAGCATGAAAGTCTTTTGAACCAATTTTCCCACTTATCTAGTCTTTATTCACGTGCTCTTGATAACTTAGATGCCCTTTTCCAATAGAATACCCAACTAATTTACGATCATAAATTTTTAAATGATGAAATATCTCAGCTCACTTCTTCTTTCACTAAAGCCCATTTAAGAATAGAAACCCTATTAGAAGAGAATAAAACCTTATCAGAAGAAAAATGTTCGTATTTGAATACAATGGTTGTTTCTTTGCAACAATTGATGTAGGTACCGAATATCGCAAGATATTAGTTTACGAACATAAGAGGAAAATATCGCAAGATAATGCGATAATAGAAGAAACACGGAAGAAGTGTGAAGGATTTGCGAACATGAAATAGATTTGCGAATATAAGTTGCGATACTTCGTAGCTTATATACAGTTGTATAGATTTCCCTATAAATAATAGTTCAAATGTAAAATTCGAGAGGTTCTTTTGGTGAGTGTTAGAAAATATCTTAGGAAAGAGAATAGAGAAAGTTGTAACTATTCTAGTTCCATTTAGATACTTCTTTGTAATCAATTGAGAGCATTAATAAGAAAATTGTCATTCATCATCAAGAACTTCTTAAGTTTTACAAATTTTACTGAGGGTGTAGTTGTAGGATATTCTGCAACTACATAATTGGCGCTAGAAACAGGGATGTTTCATAATTGTAATAGCAAATTTTTTAAGGAGTTTTGAAAATCTGAAATGGCTAGAAGAAGAAATACATCAGATCCATTGACTGCAGTAAGAAGAAGTACAAAACTCGCAGGTGGAGAAGCAAACGTAACAGGAGAACCTAGTAGGAGAAGGAATAATCAAAGAAATCAAACTCAACAAACAGTAGATCATGATCGAGTGAGTATACACACTTGGAGAACTGATACACCAGCAGAAACATACAGAAAACCACAAATTAGAGAAAATGGGAGATTGATGGGAGGAATCATTCGTGAAAGAGAAATGGAGATAGTAGAAATATTGAGACAAGAAGCTCAAGAAGAACGAAGGTTAGAAGCTGAAGAACGTGCCAATCTAACAAGACAGAATCAAGAATTAAGAAGGGAAAATAAGATGTTACAAAGGAGGAAATCTCAAAGTATTGTGAGATCAAATGTTAGACCAGAAAGAGAAGAACAAAATTCTCCAACAGTTAATAGTGAAAGTTCTATGCAAGAACAAGCACCGAATCAAGTTGAAAGAAATCGAGAGAATCGCTTCATTCTAGTACCAAATCACGAACAAAACGTGGAGAATTTACGAACAGAACCATTTCCAAGGGAAAATAATCAGAATGGCGAAGAAGATCGAGAGGAAGAACATCAACTTAGAGAAGAAATTGAAAGACAACAAGCAGTGCATCATAATAATTACGAGGATGGGATAAGAAGACGTGAACAAGCTCGCAACAATCAAAACCTTGAATATGATAGAAATCAAAGGAGAGTTGGAAATCAACGAATAGAAATAGCAAGAAATGAACCAAATTTTCGAGTCAGAATTCAGGAAGATCAAGGAGAGATAAATCGCAGAAGGAGAAGATATGAAGAAGAAGAAATTCCTGATATTCATATGAGAAGGATGAGGAGAACAGAAATGGAAGAACAAGAATTTCAAAATGCTCTGCAACAAAACAATTGTGACAATTTGGAAAGACGATATTTGAAAAATCATGCAAATGAAAACATTAATGAAGAATATGATAGAATGCGAAGAATCACAAGAGAAGATATGCAAGAACGTAGAAGAAGAGAGGCTGCGTTGAAGAGGCCAATGGATGAGAACTCTGAGGCAAATGAACGGATCTTTTGAGAATTAGCGGAAATGAGAGGGATGCTAAATAATAGAAGAGGAGGAGACATAAGGCAGTTATATGAAGCAATAGAAGAAGCTGTGAGGACTCATTTTGCTAGAGAAGTACAATTAGGAGGGATTCCACCAAAATGCAATCTGCCTACACTAACCAGTATCTTTGAAGGGACTTCATGTGCTATTCAGCACATTAAAGCGTATATCAGATGCATGTTACAGTGGGATAATAACGATGTTGTATTATGCAAGTAATTCACATCAAGCTTAACAGGAGAAGCTCTAAAATGGTTCGAAGGACTTCCCAAGAACACTATTACGTCGTTTAATCATCTACAAGAAACTTTCTTAGGAGTATATATCATGAATCATTCCTCACGACTTGGTATTGAAGATGTGTTTGGTTTAAAACAAAGAGTTGGTGAAAGTTTGAAGCATTTGGTAAGAAGATGGAAAACTATGTGCAGTGATATGGCAGGACGTGTGGATGAGAGATACCTAATTTTATCTTTCGTAAATGCGATGTTCGCAACAGATCAACTATATGTTCAAATTTTCAGAAGAAAGAATTCTATTATGATGACAGAGTTGCGAGAATTACAAGAGGAATACATTACATTAGAGGAAAAGCAAAACAATATGGAGTCATATCCTGTGACAAACACCAAATACAAGATACAGGAGCAAATTTACTTCCTAAAATAATCAATGTCGTAGCAGGTACTTCGCAGACATCCTCGCAGACATCTTCGCAGATATCAGAAGAGAAGAAAAACAACAATAACCAGCCAAAAATGGTAGCAATGGGTAGCAAAGATCAAGAAGAGTATGATAGAGAAAGGAATTTCTATAGCCGAGGAGGAAATAACCAGATTCCAAGATTAGATCAGCAGCAGGAAAATTATGGGGGACAAAGACAGAATTATTTTGGACAAGGGAATCATAGACAAAATTACAACAATGGTCAAGGAGGTCAAAGAATGATAAGGGAAAAATAAAGATGCCACCTTTGAATACAAGTGTAGAAAATATATGGCACGAAATTATCATGATGGAGCATATACCAACTCCATGGAACATGGGAAAGGAACCACCAATGGGTCCAAGAAGTCATGAATTTTTCTTGTACCATCATTTTCATGGACACTCTACAAATAGTTGCAATAATATTAAAAGGATTATCTTGCGAATGATTGATCAAGGAAAACTGGATCACTTCTTACTCAAGCAAGCACAGCCACAACAATTAACACAAGCCCCAATGGACACTCGCATGGTGAATACAACACAAGAAAAGGGAAAGGAAATCTTACACATTGAAGTGGGACCAAAAGCAAGAAATGTTTTCTGCAATTCTATAGTTCACTCATATAAAACCATAGAAGATTTTCATGATAATGTGTTAAGTAGGGTATATGCGAGAGATGGTGAAGGAAGAGAAATAATGAACATTGCAAAAATTTCACGACTTGAAGATTGGCAGAAGCATGAAATCTCTTTTGAAGCCACAGAAATTCCAGAAGGTTGCGAAATACATGATAATCCATTGGTAGTGAGATTGGAAATTTTTCTGAATATGGAAGAAAATGAGGATGATACAGACGACGATTCATTTTGTCTTAATAGAATCTTAATTGATACAGGAAGTTCTGTCAATATTCTCTTCTATCCTGCTTACAAAATCATGGGGGGAAAGGACGCAGATCTAATACCTTCTACTTACAGGATTTATGGTTTTAATGGAACTTCCAATAAACCTAAAGGAGAAATAAGCATGCGAATTCCATTAGGAGGAATGCGAATTGAAATCTTATTTTGCGTTGTTGATGTTGAATCACCGTACAATGCTTTGATAGGGAGACCTTGGCTTCACGGGATTTTGGGCGTAGCTTCAAATTTTCATCAATGCATAAAATTTCCTCATCCTAAAGGTATTGTAGTTATCAAGGGTGATTGGGCAGAAGGGAAGAAATGTTACGATACTGAAGTAGAAGTTTGCGAAGGAAAAACTATTGAGAAGGAAAGTTGGAGAAGAAAAGCAAAGGCTGCAAAGAGAAGTGAAAGTTTAATGGCTGAGGATCAAGGCATGGAGGAATGAAGTTACATTGATTGAGCATACAAGAAATTTACAATGATAGAGAGTGGATATGATTTACGAAGAAACGAAAATGAAGAAAAAAGGTAATCAATATATTTCTTCACAGCGTATAATAAAATGTATTTTGAAAAATAAGAAAATGAAATGAGATATTCCGCAACATGAAATATTTGTGAGGTATTTTTACGAACACAAAAAATTTATTGCGATTAGCTTTCATTAAAGAAAGACGCAAAATATATTTGCGAACAAAAGACCGCAAACTGTGATTAGCTTTCAAAAAAGAAAGAAAGCCGCATAAATTTTACAAAGGCAAACCTTTATGGCGTACACCCTAGTTCGCGAAGCAACATTTCGTAAGAGGCAAAGTCCTAAAGTACGTCATTTAAGGGGGTACCTATAAGCATGGATCAGGGAAACCGGAACACCACCAAGGAACTTGAGTACATGGACATTACGGGGTACAACCCAAAAGCGGGGTACCTATCCGGGTTAGACACCTTGGATTCTCAATCTAATCTTGCGATGTACCAGGATATAGGTTGGGCGACTAAGGAATATTGTCTTTCTCAAGAAGTGCAGAAAACGATCAAGGCGCCGAGGTACACGGTTGAGTAAAGAGTGCCGGATGGGCTTGAAGCACATCTGCCATTCTTGACAAGTCTTGGAAAATGATGCACTTGGCCCAAAGATACCCCATAGGGTGCAACCTCGTAACTATAAGCCCTATAGGCAAAAAGGATAAGAGGTTGCGATCAAAAGATGGTTGTTGGCAGAACCGGATGGGAAGAGCTAACCTTGTATGGTCGATGTACGCTTCCTTGAAGGGGCAACCAAGGGGAAGATAAATGGCAGCACCCTCCGTTAGGGAGCTGATACGTGCTATAAGACGCAAATTTCATGAGGCTTCTTGTTCGCAAGAACATAAAGGCTTGTCATATTTGTGCAACAAAAATATTTCTGCGAGTAAAAAAATAAATAAAAATATATATATATATATACATATTCGCAGAATTACATACAATAAAGTTAAGATGAGATCAATGGGTTATTACATGAAAGTGTGATAACGTCCTGCGATTTCATCGCAAGATGATAATGTCACGAGGTTGTATATTCGTAAGAATGTTCAGACTCGTCATATTATCGCAAAAATATTATTACAAAAGAGGTGGCAAAATAAGACCTTTACCTAGGAAGGCATGATAATACCACAACAACTAATGAAATCAATTCCATCAATATTATTGGAAAATTTTTACGAGAATATATATAAAGAATAGAGGCAATTTTGTTCGCAATCAAATACGGATATTTCATATTCATTAAATTTTACAAGGGATGAATACTTCTTCAAAGATTCAATACTTTTTATACTTTTTCAGAGATTCAATACTTCTTCAAACATTGAATGTTCCTTCACGGAGATTTCATACTTCTTATACTTCAAAGGGGAGATTTCTCATTTACTTCGCAACAAATTGAAAGGGGAGATTTCTTATACTTCTTCAAGGATGTTTCATAATTCTTCACGAAGATTTCATACTTATTATACTTCAAAGGAGAGATTTCTCATTTACCTCGCAACAAATTGAAACTTCGCAACTTAAAATGAGGCAGATATTCTAATACTTACAACAAAGATTGATCATCTGAAGAATAATAATAATGGGAAAAGGAATACTAATCTATGTCTTCAAGATATATTATTTATCTTCATATGATCAAATTATGAAAATAAGGAAAGCACTCAATTAAAGAAAGATCAATTCATCATCGCAAAATTAAGACATTAATACTAATGAAGTTTCAAAAAGAAATTGATTAAAAAGTGCAGGAAAGAAGAAAATGTTGTACTTAAACAGACAATATGAAAAGAACTGGAGCAGATATATAGAAAAGAATAAAGCTATTTTGCGGGTGATTTATTCCCATCAAAATGATCTTCTTTTTCTTCTTAGGAGATATCACCTTCAGCTTCACTATCAGAAATTTCCAAATACGGGGTATCCTAAGGAATTTCTTCAGAAAGGAGCGTCTGGTACTTTTTGAGAGGAATTTGGTTGTCTTCACAAATCTTGCGAGTCATCATAGCTCGGAAACGTTTGTTACTTAAGCTATGGTTGTTTTGAGAAATCTGATACTGAGACTTTAAATCAGAAATCTTCTGGTTACGAGCGGCAAGAATAGCTTCCAGATCATTATTCATCTTCGTATAGTTTTCTGCGGCATCCACAAAGCAGAAGGATAGGTGAATAAAGAATAAGGGAATAAATTAAGGAATTGATTAGCAAATTGCGAAGTCAAAATAATCAAAATACGCGAGCTTACCTTCTAATTGCTTCTTATCATTACGAAGAGAAGTATTTTCAAGCTTCAATTGATTATTCTCCTCAAGAAGAGAAAAACTTCCAGATGCGATACTCGCCGATTTTGGATCATCTTCGCAGCGGGATTTCAATTCCGCATTATCAATATTCAAATCCTCTATTTTCTGACGAAATTTTAAATTCTCAACCTCCAACTTCTTACAACGATTTAAAGTTTTCTTCTCAGCAATATTATGACGTCTTTCCCAGTCTGAAGCAATTGCGCAGCTGACTCTCCCAACCTAAGCAAATAAAAAGGATTAGAAATCAATGAAAAAAGGGAAATAAACAAGGGATATAAAAGGAACTTACCATACTCCCCAAAGAGTATAATGAAGCGGAGAGACGAATCTTGAAATTCCAGTGAGGGAATTATTGTTGATTACAGTAGGAACTTTACAAGCCTTCGCAATAAGTTTACGAGCATTCGCAGTAGAAGAGTTTCCTAATCCACGAGAAAAGTGGAGAAAAGCCTCAGACAATTGAATCATTGCAGACTCAAAAGTTTCCGCATTGCTATAGTCTTCATCATCATCATCATCATCTTCATCGTGACCCCTATCAGAAATAGTATCAGAATTGGAACTAAGATCCTTCTCAGGAAGCTTATCATTTTCATCACTTTGTTCTTCATTAATATTCTTGCTAGAGGAGTTCACATTGGAGTAAGAACTGACTGGGACTCTTTTCCTCTTCTTCTCCTTAGAAACAATATCCTCAAGTTTCCTTTTTCCTTTGCGAAGAACATTTTCTTTGTCACCAGAAATTTGGGTATTCTTCGCAGAACGAAGTGTTCTTTATCTTGAAGTTAGCACCTCAGAAGAGATTGGATTCTTGTTCTCATTCATAACAGCCTCAGGGATATCAGGGAGAACCTACAAATTCAAATAAGGATAAGAAACAGAGGCAACAATATATTGTTTAAAATGTATAAGAATGTTTCTTACCTCATTTGAAAATAAGTTGAAAGCCTCACGAGTATTGGATTTCCCAGTTTTAAGATAACTTTCTTTGAGTTCATTCACCTAGGAAATATTGCAAAAGGATTAGCAAAAGAAGAAAAATAACAGAGCAAATAAGGGATGAAGATACATACATCTTTATCTCTATTAGGCCAAGAAAAGACCCAAGGTTGATAGTTACAATCACGAAGGTTCGCAGGAAGGTCTACTATTCCAGAAATATAAGAGCCCGATAATGCAAGAGGATAGTTGTACCAATCTTCATCATGAGAGCGACGAGGAGTATGATTGTTCCCAGAAGCATAGTCAATATCATGCATAAGAAGATTATCTTCTGCGACGTCAGATCTACGATGAAGACGAACGCCCCAACGTTTATCTTCTCTCCTCGCAGGAATTAGTGTGTAATTCTTAAAGAAATTCTCAACCGTGTAGTTCTCAGCAATAATCTCTACATCTCTAAATACAAGCTTCCTACGTTCGATTGGATACAAAGATTTTCCAAAAGAAGCACGATTTGCGAATTCAACTAGAATACGAATGCAATCACCAGTTAATTGATAAATGTCTCGTGAGAAATTTGGGTGGGAAATAATTTCGTAGAAGAGAGGAAGATTGACATCATAAAGAGGAAGAGGAAGACCTGCGAGGATTTGACCTCGTGAAACTAAAATTTTCCGATCATCCCAATGGAGATCAGTAAAGAGTTCCATACAGAGAGAAGATTTATTATTGTGACCATCAATTTCAGAAAGAACGAGGTCTCTATCAGAAAACTCTACATTAAGTTGTTCTATAGATTTCTTCTTTGGAGCCATTAGATGAAGGATAGAAAATAGAAAAGAAAAGATATAAAAAAGGGAAGAAATTGCAGAAGCAGATGTGATGAGGAAGATGAACAGGATGAAAGAATAAAAATAAGAATTAAAGATAGTATTTATAAAGAAGAGAGAGTTTGATGAAGATAGAAACTCATTAATGCGATTAGACGTGAACGGTTGAGAAGAACGGTTACGAAGAAACGTGTCAAAATGAAATAGAAAATACGTGTTGCGAATCTAACGGATGGTGATAACTATATTAAATTTACGAGAATAATGATTTTCATGAAATTTCTTCTTCGCAGAACTGACATGAGAAGAGGCAAGATGTAGGTACCGAATATCGCAAGATATTAGTTTACGAACATAAGAGGAAAATATCGCAAGATAATGCGATAATAGAAGAAACACGGAAGAAGTGTGAAGGATTTGCGAACATGAAATAGATTTGCGAATATAAGTTGCGATACTTCGCAGCTCATATACAGTTGTATAGATTTCCCTATAAATAGTAGTTCAAATGTAAAATTCGAGAGGTTCTTTTGGTGAGTGTTAGAAAATATCTTAGGAAAGAGAACAGAGAAAGTTGTAACTATTCTAGTTCCATTTAGATACTTCTTTGTAATCAATTGAGAGCATTAATAAAAAAATTGTCATTCATCATCAAGAACTTCTTAAGTTTTACAAATTCTACTAAGGGTGTAGTTGTATGATATTCTGCAACTACAATTGAATATTCTTCAGAGTAAATGTTGCGATCAAGAAAATCTCCTTTATTTTTTAAAAGGTGAACTTGAGGAATTAAAGAAGTCTTCAGATGCAGAGAGAAGTTCTTTTGCTGCTGAGAAACAATCTCTTCTTAATAAGAATATAATCTTGAACACCAAGAGGAATAAACTTAAAGAAGATTATTCCCAAATAGAAAACCTTAATACAAAACTTGAAAAGGAAAATAAATTTCTTCTTTCCAAAGATCAGAAGATTCAATCTAGATTTGAAGGATTAGTTGGTGATGGTTTTGATAAAGCTATGGATCAGATGAAGAATTGTTGTCTATCTTTAGCTCAATTTCTTACTTCACAAAGAGAAGGTAGTCATTAAAACCTGACTGTACTTTTAGATTTTGTTATATTCGCAGGATTGATTCTTTGAATTTTGTTTCATTCGCAGAATCTGAGAACAATCTTCGCAATGCCAAAGATGGATTGGAGACCACCTGTTCTGAACTTCGCAAGAATAATGCTTTGCTTTCTACTCGTTTGATCAATTCTCATGATCGTGCCAATTGAAGATTCAACCATCTTTCTTATTCCAAAGATATTGAAGATATTAACCATCAGAAAGCTCTACTTCGTGAAATCCATCAAAAAGCTCAAGTCTTTGTAAACAACATTCTCTTATCAAGATCCTTTCCTCCAGTGAAAGTTGAACCTATGGAAATATCTGATGATGAATTTGCTCGTGATCCTGATAGTGACTTTGATTACGAGAGTGATGATGAAGAACTTGATGGTGAAAAAGAATCTATACCTCAAGGAGAAGTTCCTGTTGAAGGCTCGACAAAGGATAATGTTCCGCAAGAATTGAACCCTGCTGATGATCCTACTCATCTTAAAGATCCAGCACAAAGTGTTGATGAAGAGCATTAAGCATGATGAACTTCTTTCCCAAGTTATCGTTAATCCTCTTGTTTTTCTTTCTTTTGAACTCTTTCTCTTGGCTACTGTTGGTTCTCTTTTTACAAACAATTCTGCTAACTGTTTATGTTCCTTCTAAAGTATACTTTATATTTTGCGATAATGAACCGACATTTCTCTAATTGAATACTTTCTTGATTTGCACAAATTGAATAAATTGATCATATGAAGAGAAATAACATATTAAGAAAAAGACTTAGCTTAGTATTCCCTTTCCCCTTATCACGATGAAAAAAGGAAAAAAGAAAAAAAGGATAAGTAAGAAATAAGAGAATAAAGAGTGAGGGAATAAATTAAGGAATTGATTAGCAAATTGTGGAGTTAAAGTGATCAAGATTTGCGAATTTACCTTCTAATTGCTTCTTATCATTACGAAGAGAGGTGACTTCAAGCTCCAGTTGATTATTCTTTTCAAGGAGAAAAGAATTTTCACTTGCGATACTCGCAGATTGCTCATTATTTTCGCAGCGGGATTTTAATTCTGCATTATCAATATTCAAATCCTCTATTTTCTGGAGAAGTTTTGTATTCTCAATCTCCAGTTTGTTACAACGACTTAAAGCTTTCTTCTCAGCAATTGCATGACGTCTTTCCCAATCTGAAGCAGCTGCACAGCTAACCCTTCCAACCTGAGAAAATATAAGGAGTTAGAAATCAATGAAGTAGGGGAAATTAACAAGGAATAGAAGATAAACTTACCATACTCCCCAAAGAGTATAATGCAACAGGAGAAATAAATCTTGAAATTCCATTAAGGGAATTATTGTTGATTACAGTGGGAACTTTGCAAGCCTTCGCAATGTGCCTATGAGCATTCGCAGTAGGAGAATTTCCTAATCCCCGAGAAGAGTTGAGAAAAGCCTCGGACAATTGAGTCATTGCAGACTCAAGAGTTTCCATATTGTTGTAGTCTTCGTCTTCTTCAACATCGTCATCATCATTCCTCCTATCAGAATTAGTATCAGAATTAGAACTAAGATCCTTCTCAGGAAGTTTATCATCTTTATCACTTTGTTCTTCGTCGACATCCTTGCTAGAGGAGATCACATTGGAGTAAGCGCTGGGTGGGAGTCTCTTCCTTTTCTTCGGAAGAATAGTATCCTCAAGTTTCCATTTTCCTTTGCGAAGAACATCTTCCTTATTACCAGAAGTCATGGTATCCTTCGCAGAACGAAGTGTTTTTTGTCTCGCAGTTAGCCCTTCAGAAGAAGTTGAATTCTTATCCTTATTCACAACAGTCCCCGGGAAATCAGGAAGAATCTACAAATTCAAATAAGGATAAGAAAGAGAGGCAACAATATATTGTTTAAAATACATACAAGAATGTTTCTTACCTCATTTGAAAACAAGTTGAAAGCCTCACGAATACTGGATTTCCCAGTTTTAAGGTAACTTTATTTAAGATCATTCACCTGAAAAATATCGCGAAAGGATTAATAAAAGAAGAAAATTAACAAGAGGATAAGGAGAAGGAGATACATACATCTTTATCTCTAGTAGGCCAAGAAAAAACCCAGGGTTGATAGTTGCGATCCTGAAGATTCGCAGGAAGATCTACTATCCCAGAGATGTAAGAACCCGATAATACTAAAGGAAATTTGTACCAATCTTCATCATGAGAATGGCGAGGAGTTTGATTATTTACAGAAGCATAATCAATATCATGAATAAGAAGATAAGCTTCTGCGACATCAGTTCTACGATGAAGACGAACACCCCAACGCTTATCTTCTTTCCTCGAAGGAATTAATGTGTAATTTTTAAAGAAATTCTCGACTGTATAATTTGCAGCGATAATATCTACATCTCTAAATACAAGTTTCCTAAGTTCGATTGGGTATAAAGATTTTCCAGTAGCAGCGCGGGTTGCGAACTCAACCAGAATGCGAATACAATCCCCAGTCAATTGATAAATGGCTCGTGAGAAATTTGGGTGGGAAATAATCTCATAGAATAAAGGAAAATTGACATCGTAAAGAGGAAGAGGAAGACCTGCGAAGATTTGGCCTCGTGAGACTAAAACTATTTGATCATCCCAATGGAGATCGGTAAAGAGTTTCATACAGAGATGGGATTTATCGGTATAACCGTCAATCTCATAAAGAATGAGATTTCTATCAGCAAGCTCTGCATTAAGTTATTCTACAGTTTTCTTCTTCGGATCCATTAGATGAAAGATGGAAAATGGAGAAGAAAAGAAATAAAAAAGGCAATAAATAGTAGTAGAAGAAAGAAGGAAAAAATTGCAGAAGTGAGCGTAATGAGGAATATGAAGAAGATAAAAGAGTAAAAAGAGGAATTAAAAATAGTATTTATAAAAAAAGAGTTTGATGAAGATGTAAATTCATCAATGCAATTAGACGTGAGCGGTTGAGAAGGATGGTTATGAAAACACGTGTCGAAGATTTAATGAAAGAGAAAATACATGTTACGAATATAAGAAGAGATAATAACTATATCAAATTTGCGAGAATAATAATTCTCATGACATTTCATCTTCGCAGAACTGACATGAGAAGAGGCAAGATGTAGGGACAGAATATCGCAAGATATAGGATTACGAATATAGTAGCAAATACAAGAGAAAAGTATCGCAAGATAATGCGATAATAGAAGAAACGCGGGAGAAGTATGAAGAGTTTGCGAATATAGAATACATTTACGAATAGAAGTCACGATACTTCGCAAGCTATATACAGTTGTACAGATTTCACTATAAATAGTAGTTCAAATGTTAAATTGAGGTTCTTAAGGTGAGTGTTAGAAAAAGTCTTGAGAGAGAGAATAGAGAAAGTTGTAACTGTTCTAGGTTCCATTAATATACTTCTTTGTAATCAATTAAGGAAATTAATCAATAAATTTTCATTTTTCATCAAGAACTTCTTAAAGTTTTATGAATTCTACTAAGGGTGTAGTTGTAAGATTTCTTGCAACTACATAATTAGATGAAGCAATAGAAGAAGCTGCGAGGACTCCTTTCTCTAGAGAAGTACAATTGTAGTTGCAGGATTTCCCACACTACACCCTTATCAAGAATCTATGAAAACTAAATAATAATTGTGGATGAAGAACAACACTTTTATTAATTCTCTTTCAGGAAGATTTACAAGAAATATCAAAACTCAGAAATACAACTTTCTTTCTGGAATTTCTCTCTCTTCAAAGTTCTCTCACTTCTCAAAAGTACATCATACTTTTCTAGATCTATCGTGCCCTTTATATAGGGATTTACATAATGGATGACAGCTAAGTTTTCCTCCTATTTCGGATCTATTCTGCGATCTTATCGCAATATTACAATATTTCTCTATCGCAAGCATGATGACCATCGCGGGATCAATCTTATTCTTCTTTTACTTTCTCCATCGTCAGCTTCTTTTAGTTGTTCTGTAACGCTCGTGAAGTGTCATTAAAGAATTGTCAATGACGCTCGCAGAAATGTTGTTAATATCGTAGGAATAGTGATGTAGCGATATTCTGGTATTACATCTTGCCTCTTCTCATGTCTTTTCTACGAAGAAGAGAAGATATGAGAACCTAAAATGCCATAATTGCTTATCTTTTCAGATTTCTTTGTCCTTCGCCAGCTGTTTTCACGAATCTTTTCTTCTAACAAATTTTTGACACGTCTTCTGTAACCGCTGCGATCTGACCACTCACGTCTTTTCTTTGCATTAATTTCCTTCACCTTCTTCGAGAAATTTCTTCTTCTATAAATACTCTTCTCATTCCTCTCCTTTTTCTCTTTTACTTTCTTCTTTCTTCTTTCTGTATTATCTCGGCAATTTTTGATGTTCTTCCGCGAATTGCGCTTCTATAATAGCTGTGATTTATTCCTTCTTTTCAAATTTTTCTTCCATTCCCATACTCAAAATGGTTGTTGCTAGTGCCAAAAATTTGAAGGCCTTCAATAGAATGCGCGAGAAACTCAGAATTAAAGGTTTTAATTTATCTCTGATTCCAAATCAAGATTCCAAATCAAAACTTTCTCTTAAACTATTTACTGATGACCAATGTTCTCACGAGAAAATCATAGTATCGCTAGGACAACTTGAAACTGGTCTTCCCATCCCTCTTTATGATCCTGAGCTTCTGCTATTCTACCAAATAATTTCTGACGAGAGATTCTCGCAAGCGATATATCATCTAGGTGGGGATTGCATCAGATTACTACTCGAATATGCTTCTCGTGGTGCTGGTAAAGGAACTCGCTACCCTGAGGCTCCAAAGAATCCTTTGTTCAAAGATGTCCCCATTGTTTCTTGCGATTATATTGTGGACAACTTTTTTGTAAACTATAGTATTGTCCCTATGAAGAGGGATAGTACATGTTGGGGTGTTCGTTTGAAGAAAGAGAAGGTTGCTGGTGACAATGCTCTTATGATGGATATTGATTTTCATACATCTACTAACCAAGGTCCTCGTCACTTTAGCGATGACAAGTGGTTCATCTTCCCATTAAGTCTTGAAGGTCCTTACATATCTGGTTCTTGCGAACTTCATGCGAATCTCGCAAAGTATCAACCATGGGTCTTTGACTGGCCTGAGAGAACTAAAGAGGTATATTCTCCCATATTTTCATATTATTATTATTTATTGTCTTCTTTATATTCTCGCTAACTTTTCTGATTTTTCTCAGATTGACAGAATGAAACTCAGCTATCAAACTCTTAGGAAACCCAGCATTCTCTTAGCTCTAAGATCTTTCACAGATGAAGTAAGAAATATTTCTTCATAAATTTTAACAATATATTGTTGCCCCTATTTCTTATCTTCATTTGTGCTCGCAGGAAATCGAAGAATTAGAACCACTGACTCCTCCAAAAATCAAGGAGAAATATCCAAAAGAACCATCTGGGAAATCTTTAAAGGAAAAGTCTACTATTTCTTCTAGGGGAAGATCTTATGCCCCTCGCAATGATGAATCTAGCGGTCCTCCGCTAAAGAAAATAAAAACCCAACCTTCTTCTTCTTCAACTCCTCAAATAATTCCAGAAAATCCAAGTGTTGTTCTTGATAAGGATATTGACGAGGATTTTAATGTTGGCAGTTTTCCTTCGATAAGAAATTCTTCCTCTTATGATTCTTCAATGACTCATCTATCTAGGATTTTTAGTGATATCTCCCACAACATGATTTTTAGTGATTTTTAGTTATTGAAAAGACATCCCAAGCTCTCGCTAGAGTTTGCGATGCTCCAATTCTTGTGGATAATAATTCTCTTCAAGGAATCTCAAGATCGCTGACTCCCAGCCTCTTGAATTCTCTTGGTGCCTTGGTATGTTTTCACTTCTTCACTTTGTTTATATTTTCTCCATCGCTAGATTTTGATTTATTTCTTTTCTTTGCAGTTTGTTGTTGCTTCTGACTTAGATAAAAGATGTATTAGCGCTAAAGAAAAGGCTGCTAAAGTTCGCCAAGATAAGGAGAAATTAGAATCTGAAATTGTTGAGCTTCGCAAGAAGAATAAACAGATGGAGACGGAAGCTTCTGTTGATAAGCAAAAGATCATTAATCTCGATAAAGCTAACCAATAACTTTATGGTATGACTGATTTCCCTTCTCTCCTAATTCTTTTTGTTTTATCGCGGCTTATTCAAGAAACTACTTTTAACTTGCAGATGTTTATAGTCTTACTGACGAGGCTATAATCTTCCAAACTTTCCCTGAACCTGTAGATGATCATACTCTTCTTGCTAGTCTTAATAATTCCTTAAGTAATTTCTCAAATGATAAAATTAACTCCCTCTCCATAGATGAACTTAGATCCAAGTTTAATCTCTTAAAACTTGAACACAGATTCAATTTAGGTTTGACTGACAAATATAGGCGCCTTTATTTTGATTCAAAGAAAGAAATAGATAAACTAAGGAAGAAAAATAGCGATCTTATTGACGAGAAGGATCTCGCCATAAGAAAGGGATCTGAAACCTTAGCAGATTTTCATAAAACTCTCCTTGAAGTTCAAATGGTTAGGGATAAACTTATCCGCGAGAATGAAAATCTTCTTGCGAGGGAGACTCAAATTCGATCTTGTCTCCTCATTAATAGCGATGATTAGTTTGCTTGGGCTGCGAAGGTTCTAGACTGTAGTTGCAGGAATTCCCACACTACACCCTACTCAAGAATTTATCAATATTTATGACACAATTTGAAGATTAGGGACCCTTTTTATTAATATGATCTTAAAAGAATTACAGTAATCAAGAATACAATTCACTTAATAAGATTTTCTCTCTCCTAAAAACTTTCTTAGCACTTAAAAATTCATCTCTTTTCTCTGGAACTATTCATTTCCTTTATATAGGCATTTACATAGTGGATTACAGCTCATGACAGCTCATTTACAGCTAAGATCCTATTTAATTTCGGATCTGGGTTCTTGCGATAAATCGCAGTCAGCACCGCCTTAATCATTCGCAGGTTTTATTAATTCATCGCAGAAATGTCACACTTTTCTCATGTTTCTGTCGTTTTCATCTGATATGTCATTCTTTACGTCACTTTTAGATGTATCGAAGAATATCATTGATGTATCGCAGAAATGTTGTTTATTTCGCAGGAATATTGTTGTGACAATATTATGATCCTACATCTTGCCTCTTCTCATATCTTTTCTGCGAAGAAGATAAAGATCATGAGAATTTAAGTTTCTTGATTTGCCGCAACTCCTTGCCTTTTACCCGACAAAATTCCTTATTTTACGTTTTTACCGTTGACACGTGTCAATCCTTACTTCTTTACCGATTAGCCCGGTTACCCATTCTTCATCTATAAATAGATGTCCCACTCGAGGATATGTTCTCTTTCACCTTCTCTCTTTTCTTCAACTCCCTCCTTTTTTGTCTGCAACTTTTTCTTTCCTGTTATCCTTCTTGTTGCTGCTCTAATGGAAACTCAAAGGTAGGTTATTATCTCGAATCTTATTTTGTTCATGTTACATTATTTCTATCGCCTGATTTTCTTTATAATCCCCGTATTTTATTATCTTTTTCAGTAACACTACTTCTCAGACTAAGATTACTATCAAAAACCCTAACCCTAAGAAGGGTCCTCAGAAAAAGCGTGTTGGGAAGACGAAGAGATCTGAGAATGATGAGGTAGTAAGAAACATCTATTTCTTTAAAATAACAATATTGTTGCCTCTATTTCTTATCTACGTTAATGAATAGAATATTTATAGACCTCTTAAGCGTTCTCGTCAAGTTAAAGCTCTTTCAGATGAAGTGGATATTCTTGATTTTTTGCCTGCAGACCTTGTTCCGCCGCAAGATAAATCTTCTCCTTCTCCTTGCGTGAATTCCAATATCAACACTCATATTACTTCTTTATAAATTCCAAGTGAAGTTATTGATGCTAATATTTCCATCTCTAATAATCCCAATATTTTAAAAGTTACGATAGATAAATCTATGATGGTTGGAACTGTGATGAATGAATCAGCAGCAAATAAACCTGCGATGAATGAAGCCGTGGTGAATGAAACTACGGTAAATGAAGTTGCGGTGAATGATATTGCAGTAAATGAGACTACGGTAAATGAAGCTGCGGTGAATGATATTGCGGTAAATGAGACTGCAACTGCGACTAATCAAGTTCCTTTTTCCACTCCTACTTCCCCGAATGATTCTAATCAAGTTTCTGCAATGAATGATGTTACCAAAACCTCTTCCTCTATTTCTCTTCCTTCTTCTCAAGAAATAGCAACAGGGGTTGAAGATGCTTTTCAAATATTATCTGAAGTTTTGAATGATGCTATGAAATCTTCTACAGATCCTGCGAGACAGGATGTTTATATGATTCTAAGCAAGCATCTCGGATCTTGCGGTTCTTCATCTTCGCTAACCTCTTTAGAAAGTGAGGTTGAAATCTTGAAGAAAAACCTTCAAGCAAAAACTCTAGAATGTGAACTTCTCGATCATAAGCTTCGCAATTCTGAATTGGACTGCGGAAATCTTCGCAGCAGAAATGATGATCTTAAAGGTATAACTTTCTTGCCTCTGCTTTTTCCTCAGTAAATCTTTGTTTTCTATGTACTCAATTTTTCTTTATTTATTTGTTGACGCATATTTTAGCTTCAAAACATAACCAATTAATGAAGATACTTGAATGGGAAACCATCGCCGATGAAGCTCGTATTGAGAAAGAGTCTTGGAAAAATCAATTTGATAGATTGAATATTCTTCACACATATTCAATTGACGAGATAAATAATCTTAAGAATGAGAATAACCAACTAATTTGCGAACGAGATTGCCTAAGTAATGAAGCCACTCAACTTTTATATTCGCTAAATAAGACTAATTTGAAGGTGGAATCTTTATCAGATGAAAACCAAACTTTGTCTCAAGTGAAACGTAGCTTTGTGAATAAAACAATGGTTTATTCGCAGCAATTGGGAAATCTTCAAAGGTTGTGTGACAGCCAAGAGCAATCTCTTCGTGTATTGAAAGATGACATTAAAAAGATAACCGAATCATCTTCCGCTGAACAAGAGAAACTTATAAAAGGTAGATTAGCTCTAAGCGTAAAAGTCAACAATCTCAAAGATGACTATGCTCAACTGAAGAAATCCCATTCCTCCTTAAAAGAAGAAAATGCTTATCTTCTTTCTATAGAGAAAAGTATAAAATCTCGTTTGAAAGGTAAAGTTGGTGATACTTTCGATGATACCATGAATCGATGGAAGAGTTGCTTCCTTAACATAATTCAAACTTTATCCTCACAAAAGTAAGGTAGTCATTTTGACTGCCTCATCTATCAATTATTTCATTGTATTTTCCCATCTTATTTCTTGCGAGAATTCTATCTAATATGCAATTTTTATTCCGCAGAATCTGAGAAGCATCTTCAAGCTTCTATCTTTGATTTGTCTACGAAGTTGGCCAAACTTCGCAAAAAGAATATCGCGCTTTCTAACTCTCGCAACAGAGCATTGAGAAGATTTGACTACCTTGAATACTTCAAGGATATAGAGATCAGAAACCGGGAAAAGAATTGCCTCCGCAAGGCTCATTTAGGTGCCGAGGTTCTCGTAAACAATGTTCTATTCTCTCATTCTTTACCTCCTATAAAGATCAAACCCTTGGAGATAAATAATAATGAATTTCCTCGTCTCATTGATGAAGATCTAAATTATTCAAGTGATGAAGAAGATTTTTCCGAAGATGAACAAAACCCAACTAAGGAAATAGAAGAAGAAGAAGAAAATCCTCATAATGAAGCAGAAGAACAAAATCCTCGTCAAAGGGCAATCACTAGTGATGGAGAAATAGAAGAAGAAGAAAAACCTCATAATGAAGCAGAAGAACAAAATCCTCCTCAAAAATCAATCGTTGTTGATGGAGAAACTCAAACTGAAAAAGATATTGCTGATGAAGATAATAGTAGCAAACAAGAATGATGAAATTAAAGGAGAATAATCTTTTGAAGTTTTAAATCTTGTTTTATCATGTCTTTCTGCGAAATATCTTGTTCTTTTCTCTGTCCTGCGAATGATTGTAATTTCTGAATCTTTCTTCTTCCTGCTTATTTTGCGAAATATTGCAATTTTTGTAACTCAATCATCTTCTTCTGATTATATATTTTTATTAACCTGAATCTCCTATCGCAAATCCTTGTAACTTGACTATCTTCTTTTTATTATCTTTGATTCTTCTCAAGGAAGATAATGAAATATTGTTATATAATCCCCATATTTGCCCCTCATAATCTTCCTTGTGAAGTACTAATATATTACCATTGTAAGAAATCCTAAACTTGCCTCTTGTTGTTAATCTGCATTATGATAAATGAAGTATCGCAAGAAATCTGCGAGAAATCTGTTATATGCTTCGCAGATATAACTTCTCTTGTGGTCTTATTTCGCCTTCCTAGTTAAAGGTCTTATTATGCCACTTTTATGTGACAAGATCGCAGGACATTCTTACTTTCACATGTAATAATCCATTGATCTTGCCTTATCATTTATTTTGATCTATGCGACAATATGATAAGTCTAAGCCATCTTGTGAGATTAATCTCTTTTTGCTTTTTAAGACTTATGACATTGCCATCTTTGCGATAAAATCGCAGGTCGTCTCTGCGATTTATATCCTATTATCATTGATTTCATTTATCTCATCTTTTGATCTTATCGCAAAAACCCATTGATCTCATCTTACCATTTCTTTTTAGGCTTTTTGGCCTGTCACGCGGCAATATGACGGGCCTAAATATTCTTGCGAATATAAAGTCCCATGACATTGTTGTCTGTGTCACACGATAATATGACGGGTCTAAATATTCTTGCGAATATAAAGTCCCATGACATTGCCGTCTTTTTTGATACACAGCTCCCTAATGGAGGGTATCGCCCTTATCTCTCCCCCTGGTTGCCCCTTCAAGGAGACGTACTTCTTCCATACAAGACTAGATCCTCCCATCCGGTTCTAGAAACAACCAATTTTTTTCTAAGTATCTTATCCTTTATGCCTATATGGCTTATAGTTACGAGACTACACCCTAGTGGGGGTTTCTTCGGGCCGAACACATCGTAAGCCAAGACTTTCCATGGATGGATAGGGTAGGTTCATCCGTACCGGGCACCCACATCTCAACCGTGTACCTCGGCGCCTTGATCATACTTTGCATTCCTTAGAAGAAACTCTCGGGCGCCCAACCAGGGTATAACCTTATATAGTTGGGAATCCAAGTTATCTCTCCTGGATGGATTTTCTATAATCCCAAATCTCCATGACTAGGTTCCAGCAGCAATATAGCCTTTCCCATAGCCATGCAAAGAGATACCCCCCTTATAACGTACTTTAAGGACATTGCCTCTTACGGAATAGAATCCGCGAACTAGGGTGTACGCCACAAAGGTTCGTCCCATTCTTATATGTTTTTAGGCGATTTGCGCCCGTCTTATGCATTTGCATTAAAATTCTTAATTATCTCGCAAATTATTGTGAAAAATTGCTTTGTATTTAGCCAACTTTATTCTTGTGAAACATCTCCTTTATTCTCTCGCAATTGCTTGCGTATAATCCAGTCATCCTAGTTTTCAAACCTTTATTGATAATATTTTCTTAGATATTGTCTATTCCATGGTCTTCCAAGTCTTTGACCCATGTATCTTCCTTATGGATCCATTAACCTATATGCTCCAGTTCCAATTATTTCTTTGATGATATATGGCCCGTCCCATTTTTTCGCTAATTTTCCTCCATTTTCTCGCTGATATTCTGGTGTTTCTCGCAGAACTAGATCTCCAACTTGGAACTCACGTTTCTTTACTCGCTTATTATATTCGCGATCTAATCTGCGATGGTAGTTCTCCATATGTTGTAATGCTTTTTCTCTCTTCTCTTCTAGTTCATCAAGTTTGTCTAGAATCATACCAGCACTCAGATTCTTTTCCCAAGCTTCTATTTTTGTCGTAGGAATAGCAACTTATGTTGGTAATACTGCCTCAACTCCATATGTTAAACAAAAAGGTGATACCCCAGTTGCTTCTCTTCGTGTTGTATTATAAGCCCAAACTGCATTATGGACTTGTTGACACCATGTTCTCTGATGCCCTTCTAACTTCTTCTTGAGGATATCTGCGATTGTTTTGTTAGTTGCCTCAGTTTGACCATTAGCTTGTGGGTATAAAGGAGTTGATTTTCCGCACTTTATCTTGAATGCATTAAGTAACATCTCTATATTTTGTCCTTCAAATTGTTTTCCATTGTCTGACACCAACTACGCAGGAATTCCGAATCTGTAAATGATGTTTTCAAATATAAATGTAAAAATGTCCTTATCACGAATATGTTGTACTGCTTTAACTTCTGCCCATTTTGTGAAGTAATCTGTTGCGACAATTAAATATCTTTTTTTGCCCTGTTCCTGGTACAAATTGTCCCACAATATCTAAACCCCACTTTCCAAATGGCCAAACATTTTTTGAGGATGTTAATGTTTCACCGGGTGCATGTATTATTTTTGCAAATCGCTGACACTCCTCGCAACTTCGTGATAAACTCTTTGCATCTTCATGCATATATGGCCAATAATAACCTTGCATTTTAGTTCTGTATGCTAAAGATCTTCCGCCGATGTATGTAACATTTTTAATATTTGTTTTCCTTCTTCTTGTGTCAAACATCTGAGGGAAGGCCCATTTAAAGATTTTCGATATAATATCCCATATCTTAACTCATAATTTGTTGCTCTACTTTTTAATTTATGTGCTTCTAATCTGTTTCTTGGTACCTCTCCCCTTGCTAGATATGCAATTTTTTTTGAATTTCCCATTGTTCATTCATATAAAAAACCATAGAAGATTTTCACATGATAATCCATTGTAGCAAGATTATCAATCTACATGAATATGGAGGAAAACGAAGATGATATGGAGGAAGAATTTAAATCTGCGATAATTCTACTTGATTCTTCGCCATGCATCTTCATGCATATATTGTGCCAATAATAACCTTGCATGTTCTTTTTTAAGTAATTTTTTCAACGTAATTCGCAGCAACAATCTCTATATTTTCAAATAAAGATCAACTGAATCAAAAGATTTTCGAATTCAACTAAGAGGCAATTGGTAAATGGCACAAGAAAATTGGGGTGGGAAATAATTTCGTAGAATAAAGGAAAGTTAACATCATAAAGAGGAAGATGAAGATATTTGACATTTTTAATATTTGTTTTCCTTCTTCATTAATTTGTGTCAAACAGAAGTGATGAAGAAGATGAAGAGAATAAAAGCAAAAACAAAAGATAATATTTATAAGAGAGTTTGGGAAGGCCCATTTAAAGATTTTCGATATAATATCCCATATCTTAACTCATAATTTGTTGCTCTACTAGTATGAGTTTTTAATTTATGTGCTTCTAAGGTTCTGTTAGAAAATTCTTGGTACCTCTACCCAATTGAACTAGATATGAGTTTTTACTAATTCGTGAATTTCGATATAATATCCCATATCTTAACTCATAATTTGTTGCTCTTTTTAATTTATGTGATAATTCTAGATATGCGTGAATTTGCACACCAATGCGATAATTCTACTTGATTCTTCGCTATTATTTTCTACTATCATTGCCTTGGCCTCCTCTTACTCTTCTTTATTAATTGAAGGTGCTATGAGTGTTTGTATTTTTATATTTCTCGCAGTCGGGTCTACCATCATACTTGATATAAACGCAAAAGCATCTGCGAGCCTATTATCTCTTCTTGAAATATGCCTCCATTTGAGTTTTGGAATTTTCGCAGATAATTCTTCTACAAGTTTCTTATATTTTTTCAAAGATATATCATTAGTTGCATATTCCCCTTCAATTTGGCGAATAATCAATTGTGAATCACTGGTAATTCTTGTATTCTCCACCTTCATATCTATCGCAAATCTTAAAGCATGTACTACAACCTCATATTCTGTCTCATTATTAGTAGATTCAAATTCTAGTCGGAATGCAAATGCCATTTTTGCACATTCTGGCGAAATAAAAACGACTCCCACTCCATTTACTTCTCCGTTAGATGACCCATCTACCAATATCTCCCACCTATTTGGTTCTGTTAAAAGATTTCTAGGATCCCCATATTCTTCTTCTATATCCATCATGTCTTCTACAGCTTCATCATCCTCCAAAGGAAATTCTGCGAGAAAATCTGCGACAATTTGAGATTTTGGAGAGGATAAAATTGCATATTGAATCTCAAAATGTCCCACTTGTGCGTTCCATATTTCAACTCTGACTGATCTTTTTGAATTTTTCATTACTGATTCAATTGGTACTTTTGTTAGTACTTTGATTTTATGCGCTTGGAAATATATGCGAAGTTTAGATGCCGCATAAACTAACGCCATAATTAGCTTTTCAATCTTTGAATAGTTTTTCTCCGCAGCATTGAATGTTTTGCTGATATAGTAAATTGGTTTTTCAACTCCTGCGTCATTTTCGCAAAAGTACTTGCGCTTAAAGCATGTTGAGTTGTCGCAAGATACATCAACAATTCTTCTCCCGGTTCAACCTTCGTAAAATGGATATGTTCATCAAATATTCCTTAATTCCTTGAAAAGCTTTATCACATTCATCTGTCCATTTAAATTTTGTTCCCTTCTTTAGTATGTTGAAGAAATGTTTGCATTTATCTGATGATCGCGAAATAAATCTTCCTAGTGAGGCTAAAAGTCCATTCAATTTTTGCACATCTTTTACTTATTGCTTGGAGTTGGCATATCTCGAACTGCTTGCACCTTTTCAGGATCAACTTGTATTCCTTCTTTTGATACAATATATCCCAAGAATTTCCCAGATGATACTCCGAAAGTACATTTCTCAGGATTTACTTTGATATTAGAAAGCCGCATCTGATCAAAAATTTCCCTTAAGTCCTGCACATGATTTTTAGCTTCTTTGCTTTTTACCAACATATCATCCACATATACCTCTAAAGTTTTATGTATCCATTTCGCGAACACCTTTTCTACCATCCTTTGGTAAGTTGCTCCTGCATTTCGCAACCCAAAAGGCATCTTTGTGTAACAATATAATCCTCTGGGAGCAAAGAATGCAATATGTTCTTGATCTTCTTCCACAAGTGGGATTTGATTATAGCCCTTGTATCCATCTAACGAAGATATTCGATCATTTCTCATGCAGATTCCACCATTGCGTGGATATCCTGGCAAGGGAAAACTGTCTTTGGGACATGCTTTATTTAGATCAGTAAAATCGATGCAAATTCTTATCCCCTTATTTTTCTTGGGAACTACTACCATATTGGCGATCCATTCTGGATATTTTGCTTGCCTTATAATTCCTGCGTCAAGCATCTTCTGCAATTCTTCTTCTATCTTGGCATGATAAGTGGTCGCAATCTTTCTTATTCTTTGTTTGAATGGTCTCACATTTTTGTTAATCTCCAATCTATGGCACGCAACAGATGGATCTATTCCAGGCATCTCATCCATATTCCACGCAAAAATGTCTCTGTATTCTCGCAGAAGGTTTACAGTTTGTTCTTCTTCCTCCACTCCCATCTTAGTTCCAATTTTCAGCATTTTTGGATCCTCTTCACTTCCAACATTTACTTCTTTTGTTGGTTCTGCTGCAGTATAACTGGATTCATGTTCTCCCATTGGTGTTGGCGTTTTTATTACTTCTGCTGATTCATCATTTCCTTGCGATACATCGCCAAATATTCCTTTTCCTTCTTCGGATCTTATCATGTAAATCTTGAATTCTTCTTCTTTCTTTTCTTCTCTCCTCTTTTTTTATGCGTTGTTTTCGCAACTGAATTTGATCTTCACAATTCCTAACTTCATTCTGGAAGCATAACGCTGCATAATCTGCATCTCCTCTAATCTCGCCAATTCCTCTAGGCATAGGAAACTTTATGCATTGATGTAGAGTTGATGATACAGCCTTGATTGCATGTATCCATGGTCTTCCCAACAACATATTATATGGTGATTTCACATCCACCATGCACAAAGTTATCTGCGTCTCTATTTCCCCCATTGGAATTCGCACTACAATTTCACCTTTAGGTTTTGTTAGAGATTTTCCAAATCCATGGATATGGTATGTTGGACTAAGCATTTCTTCATCTTTGTATCCCATTTTCTTGAATGTGTGGTAAAACATTATATCCACATAACTTCCTACGTCCACCAGAGTCCTATTCACAGCCCACTCTTCTGTAGATCTTACTGATTTATCTTTTCTTGTTGGTACAACAGACACTGTGATCACCAATGGAGATGTATGACTTAAATTCTCTTTCGGAATTTCTGCTGCCGTGAATGTGATCTTCTGTTTTTCCCAATCTTTTAGCGGTGATGCCACATCTACCGTCATGATTTGCTTTCCTTCAAAATCTCGCTTGTGTATCCTCCCTCTAATATCTTCATGGAACTTATCTATCATCATCTTTGTTATTACATCACACTCCAATTTCTTTTGATTATCTTTGACTTCAACCATCTTTTCTTCCACCAATTTTCTTGATATTCTTTTAATTCTTTAATAATTTCTTTCTTTTACCTAACTTTTGCTATGATTTTCAACTATTCATCCATGTTTCTGGGCGCCAAAATGTAGTTGCAGGAATTCCCACACTACACCCTACTCAAGAATTTATCAATATTTATGACACAATTTGAAGATTAAGGACCCTTTTTATTAATATGATCTTAAAAGAATTACAGTAATCAAGAATACAATTCACTTAATAAGATTTTCTCTCTCCTAAAAACTTTCTTAGCACTTAAAAATTCATCTCTTTTCTCTGGAACTATTCATTTCCTTTATATAGGCATTTACATAGTGGATTACAGCTCATGACAGCTCATTTACAGCTAAGATCCTATTTAATTTCGGATCTGGGTTCTTGCGATAAATCGCAGTCAGCACCGCCTTAATCATTCGCAGGTTTTATTAATTCGTCGCAGAAATGTCACACTTTTCTCATGTTTCTGTCGTTTTCATCTGACATGTCATTCTTTACGTCACTTTGAGATGTATCGAAGAATATCATTGATGTATCGCATAAATGTTGTTTATTTCGCAAGAATATTGTTGTGACAATATTCTGATCCTACATGGACAATGCTAGAAATGATTTAGGTGTAAATGTTAGTCTTCAAGTTGAGCAGGCGGATCTAATTAGAGATATGATTTCTAACAGAGAAGGTTATTAGCTATTCTTCTTCTCGCTAATTTCTTGTTTTTATTATTATTCTTAATAAAATTTCTAACTTGTTGTCATACTCTTGTAGAAGCTGAAAAAGGTTATCTTGAAAGAATTAGGGAGCTTAAAGAGGAGAAAGATCAGCTCGCAAATACTCTTGCTACTCGCAATTACAAGTATTCACAACTGAAGAAGTAGTTTGGTATCACCACCGCGAACTTCAATAGATCTCTCATTGTCGTTCGCAATGACTCTGTTAAATTAGTCTGCGATGACCATGGAATTTCTCCTTATGTATATCCTGACCTTGCGAAAGAACGAAGTGATTTCAAGTCTTGATATTTCTAATAGTGAGGCTGAAAATTCTGATGAGGGTGAAAATGATAGTGGTGACGAAAGTGAGGAATCTGGTGGAGGGAAAGATAGTGACGATAATGATAAAGGAGAAGGATCTGGTGATGAAGAAAAGTCTGATAAAGAGGATGGCGATGGATCTAGCTAGTTCTTCTTTTTATTTTTTCTGTAACATTGTCGTTAGTTTCTCTAAATCTGTAGAAATTTCTTTTGCCTCTTTTGTTTCTACCTGTAAGAATCAGAAAACAGTTCTTTTTCTGCAAGTTAATCAATCAATATAACTATTATTCTTTTAATTACTTGTGTGCTTGTGCTTGTGTCTATGCAATTTTTATATAATAGATGAATAATAATTTCATCGTTATCATACATTCCCATACTTGCCTCTATTATTCATCTGCAATATGAAAATTGATTAAAGATTAAATAAAAATCAAAATTTACCTTAATATTGTCGATCTTACCGTCAAAAATAGTTGCGAGCATTATCGCAGTATTCTTGTGGTCTTATTGTGCCTTCATAATTACAGGTCTTACTTTGCCACGCTCTTTCTTTCTGCGACAAAATCGCAGGACGTCTTTACATTTGCATGTATTGACCCATTGAACTTGTCTTATCTTTACATCTTGATTGTATTGCGACAATATGACAAGTCTAAGTTCTCTCGCGAGATCAAAGCCTCGTGATATTGTCGTCTTGCGATGAAATCGCAGGACGTCTTTACATTTTCATGTAAAAACCCATTGATCTCATCTTAACATTGCTCTCGTGGATTTTTGCCTCTGCATCATTTACGTCACGCGACAATATGATAGGCCTAAATGTTCTTGCGATCATAAAGCCCCATGACATTGCCGTCTTAAGACACTTATCAGCTCCCTAAGGGAGGGTGCCGCCCTTATCTTCCCCATGGTTGCCCCTTCAAGGAGGGCACATCATCCATACAAGACTATCTCCCCCCATCCGGATTTGCCAACAACCAGTTGTTTTCGCAGCCTCTTGTCCTTTATGCCTATATGGCTTATAGTTACAAGACTACACCCTAAGTGGGGTTTTGTTCAGGCCAAGTGCATTGTATCCAAGACTTACCAAGGATGGCAAGAGAGTTTTGTACGCTCCGGGCACCCTTGGCTCAACCGTGTACCTCGGCGCCTTGGTCATACTCTGCACTTCTTGGTCGTCCAACCAGGGTATAACCTTATATAGTTGGAAATCCAGGATCTCTCTCCCGGATAGGTTTTCTTTAACCCCATCGTCTGCATGACTCAGGTTCCAGCAGCGGTATAACCTTATCGCTGAGTCATGTCAAGAGATACCCCCTCATATGACGCGCTATTAGGTCTTACATTTTCCTCTTACGAAATTTTATTCGCGAACTAGAGTGCACGCCATAAAGGTTTGTCCCATTCTTTTAATCTCTACGAAATTTTATTCGCTATTCTTTCGAGTTTTGTGACTCTGATAGAATTTCATAACTTTGAAAATCTTGCGATTCTTTCAAGTAGAATATTCTTGTTCAATTTCATATTTTTTCAAACAAATCATTCATAGGGTTTTCTGGAATTCATCATTTTACTTCCTTACTTACTATTTTCTGATTCAGCTTTTCTGCTACGTTTTACCGTTGTTTCTTTTTCTGCGAGACGCTCTCTATCTTCTTTTATATCTTCTTTTAGTTCTATTGCATCAATCATTAACCTTTCACATTTCTGTCGTTGCTTGATTTTGCATTTCCAATTCTATTCTTTTCAGCTCTTTCTTCGCAAGACTTCATATCGATTTCATAACATTTCTTGATTTCTCCCCTATCTCCTTTAATGACTCCAACACCTTTTGGATGAGGAAATTTGATACAATGGTGATAAGTGGAGGCAACACCTAATATCTCATGTAACCAAGGTCGTCCTATCAAGGCATTGTAAGGTGATTCAATGTCCACAACGCAGAATAAGATTTTTGAAGATATTCCTTTTAACGGTATCTGCATTTTAATTTCCCCCTTTGGTTTGTTAGATGTGCCATTAAAACCATAGATTTTGTATGTTGATGGAATAAGATCTTCGTCTTTTCCACCCATAGTTTTAAAGGTATGATAGAATAAGATATCAACTGAACTCCCTGTATCTATTAAGACTCTGTTGATGGCCCATGAATCTTCAAATTTATTATCATTTTCTTCATCCTCTTCTTGCATTTGTTTTGGGTTAATCTCCAATCTCACGACCAATGGGTTATCATGTTGCTCGCCAATCTCAGGTACATCTTGCGCAGTGAAAGAAAGAGTTTGTTTATGCCATTCTTCCAATGGAAAAGCTCTCGCTATATTCATTATTTTTTTCCCATTCATGTCTCTTGCGAAGACTCTACTTAGGATATTATCATGGAAATCCTCCATAGTTCTATATGAGTGCACAATGGAATTACAGAACAAGCTTTTTGCTTTAGCCCCTACTTCAATCACAAATGTTTCTGCTCCTTTTATAGCATTCACTCTGCGATCCTCCGGTGGTGGTGGTAATCGCTGAGATTGTGGATGTCCTACTAGAAAGTGATTTAATTTCCCCTGATCAATCATTCTCAAAATTATCCTCTTTACATTCCTACAATCATTTATTGAATGGCCATGAAAATGATGGTAAGGACATAATTCTTGATTTCGGCTATTTGGATGGGGTTCTTTCCCCATGTTCCATGGATATGGTATGTTTTCCATCAAAATGATGGCTTCCCAAATTTTTTCTATGTTGGTATTGAGGGGTGGCATCTTGATTTCTTCCCATACTATCCTCTGATTACCTTGCCCTCTAAAGTTATTCTGCCTTTGCCCACCATAAGTTTCTTGAGGTTGATCAAGCCTTTGAATCTTATTATTCCCACCGCGATTATAATAATTCTTCTCCCTTTCATATTCTTCTTGATCTCGACTGCCCATCGCTACCAATTTTTGTTGGTTATTAATTTCTACTTTCTCTTGTTGTGTTTGCGAGGTGCTCGCCACATTATTTATCATTTTAGGGAGCAAACTTCCACTTGCTGCTAGCGATCTGGTGTTTGCGATTGGGTATGATTCCATCTCATTTTGTTTTTCCTCCAAAGCAATGTATTCTTCTTGCAATTCTCGCAATTCTGTCATGGTGATTGTATTTTTGATTCTGAAGATTTGAATATATAGAAAATTAGTTGCAAACATTGCGTTAATGAAGGATAAGATCAGGTATCTTTCATCCACTCTTACAGCCATCTCACTGCACATTGATTTCCACCTTATGGTCAAGTGCTTCAAACTCTCGCCAACTCTCTGTTTTAGCCCAAACACATCTTCAATACCTGGACGCGATGAATTGTTGCTAATATACGCTCCCAAAAATGTAGCTTGCAAATGATCAAAAGAAGTTATGGTATTTTTTGGTAATCCCTCAAACCATTTCAATGCCTCTCCAGTTAAGCTAGATGCAAAATATTTGCACAACACAACATCATGATTCTCCCACTGTAGCATACACCTAACATAAGCTTTGACATGTTGAACAGCACATGTAGTTCCATCAAAAATGCTGGTTAATGCTGGTAAATTGCATTTTGGAGGTATCCCTCTTAACTGTACTTCTTGAGTAAATGGAGTACTCGCAGCTTCTTCAATAGCTTCATCAAGTTGCCTTCTACCTCCTTCTCTTCTATTGTATATTATTCCTCGCATTTCAGCTAATTATCTCAATATTTGCTCATTCTCAGCTGAATTTTGTTCCATTGGCCTCTTTAATGCTGCTTCCCTTCTCCTACATTCTTGCCTTTCTTGTCTTACGAGATTTTGTGTGTCTTCTTCATCATCATCTCGTCTTTCTCTGCGATTTTCTATTTCATCTTCCTCTTGATATCGTAATTGCCTATCTGCTTCTCTACGAATTTCTTCATTTCTCCTTGCTTCTCTTCGCTGTCTCTCTATTCCCCTCTGTATTCTATCATACTCCTCTTGAATATTACCATTGTAGCGATTTTGTGTACGTCTCCTTTCTCGATTTTCATGATTATTTTGTCGTACAGCCTCTCGAAATTCTTGTTCTTCTACTTATGCTCTTAATCTCTCTCTCTCGCAAGACAGGTGTGCTTGTTCAGCATAATGTCTCTCAATTTATTCTTCAATTATTCTTTGATTCCTTTGATTCTCTCGCCCATGCAATATTCTCCTTCCTTCCTCTGGATTTTCTTCTTCATTTTTGTTGTTTCTTCCTTCTCGATTTCGATTGTCACGTAGATTGTAGCGATCACCAATTACTTCTTCTTCTCTATTTTGCGTTTCTCTTCGAGTATTTTCTACAACATTTCTTATAGGGGAATTTTTCCTTGGTTCTTCTCTGAATGATCTTGAATTTGACCTGACAGTACTTCTTGACCTCCTTCTTTGTAACCTCAAATTCTCCATTCTTATCTCATGATTTTGTCTTGTTAAATTCGCACGTTCTTCTACCTCTAATCTCCTTTCTTCCTGTGTTCTTTGTATCAAATCATCTACTATTTCATTTTCACGTCCTTCATGAATTAATCTTCCTGCCACTTCTTGATTTGTTTCTCCTTCTTCTTCATTTCTTAATTGTCGATTTTCTGCTTCTTCCGTTGAATCCGATCTCCAAGTATGTATACTCACTCTATCATGATCCACATTTCTTTCTTGTATTTGTATTTGTTGATTCGGCTGTTGAATTGAACTTTTTGCTTCATTTCTTATTCTATTTCTTCCTGATCTCATTCTCAAAGATTCTTCCAATTCTCCTGTTCCCTCACCTGCAAGTCTTTTACTTCTCCTCACAGTCGTTGGTGGTTCCGAGGTATTTCTTCTTCTTCTGGCCATTTCTTCAATTCTAACAATTTCTTCAAATCTTCAAGTTGCAATTTGAGATGTCTTAGATTGATTCTCCCTATTTCTGGGCGCCAAAATGTAGTTGCAGGATTTCTCACACTATACCCTTATCAAGAATCTATGAAAACTAAATCATAATTGTGGATGAAGAACAACACTTTTATTAATTCTCTTTCAGGTTGATTTACAAGAAATATCAAAACTCATAAATACAACTTTCTTTCTGGAATTTCTCTCTCTTCAAAGTTCTCTCAGCTCTCAAAAGTACATCATCCTTTTCTGGATCTATCGTGCCCTTTATATAGGGATTTACATAATGAATGACAGCTAAGTTTTCCTCCTATTTCGGATCTATTCTGCGATCTTATCGCAATATTACAATATTTCTCTATCGCAAGCATGATGACCATCGCGGTATCAGTCTTATTCTTCTTTTACTTTCTCCATCGTCAGCTTCTTTTAGTTGTTCTGTAACGCTCGTGAAGTGTCGTTAAAGAATTGTCAATGACGCTCGCAGAAATGTTGTTAATATCGCAAGAATAGTGATGTAGAGATATTCTGGTATTACAACAATTGGGAGGGATTCCACCAAAATGTAATTTACCTACATTAACCAGCATCTTTGATGGGACTTCATGTGCTATACAACACATTAAAGCATATGTAAGATGCATGTTATAATGGGAGAATCACGATGTTGTATTATGCAAGTATTTCGCATCAAGCTTAACAGGAAAAGCTCTAAAATGGTTTGAAGGACTTCCAAAGAACACTATTACATCATTCAATCATCTACAAGTAACCTTCTTAGGAGCATATATCACAAATCATTCCTCGCGACTTGGTATTGAAGATGTGTTTGGTTTAAAACAAAGAATTGGCGAAAGTTTGAAGAATTTGGTAAGAAGATGGAAAACTATGTGCAGTGATATGGCAGGGTGTGTGGATGAGAGGTACCTGATTTTGTCTTTCATAAATGCGATGTTCGCAACTGAGAAGTTATATGTTCAAATCTTCAGAAGAAAGAATTCTATTATGATGACAGAGTTGCGAGAATTGCAAGAGGAATACATTACATTAGAGGAAAAGCAAAACAATATGGAGTCATATCCAGTGACAAACACCAACACTCAAGATACATGAGAAAATTTACTTCCTAAAATAGTCAATATCGTAGCAGGTACTTCGCAAACATCCTCGCAAACATCTTCGCAGATATCAAAAGAGAAGAAAATTGGCAATGGTCAACCAAAAATGGTAGCAATGAGTAGCAAGGATCAATAAGAGTATGATAGAGAAAGGAATTTCTATAGCCGAGGAGGAAATAACCAAATCCCAAAATTAGATCAGCAACAGGAAAATTATGGAGGACAAAGACAGAACTATTTTGGACAAGGGAATCATAGACAAAACTATAACAATGGACAGGGAGGTCAAAGAATGATCAGAGAAGAAATAAAGATGCCACCTTTGAATACAAGTGTAGAAAAGATATGGCAAGCAATCATCTTGTTGGACAAGGGAATCATAGACGTTAGTGCACTCGCATGCCTCAACCCCTTGACTTTATCTTAACAACATTTTTGTGTTTGCGATAATATGACAAGTCTGAATATTCTTGCGAATATACAGCCTTGTGACATTATCATCTTGCGATGAAACCGCAGGACGTTATCACACTTTCATGTAATAACCCATTGATCTCATCTTAACTTCTTTGTATTTAATTCTGCGAGTACATATATATATATATTTTTTTATTTTTTTTATTTCGCAGAAATATGATTGTTGCACAAATATGACAAGCCTTTATGTTCTTGCGAACAAAAAGCCTCATGACATTTGCGTCTTATATCACGTATCAGCTCCCTAATGGAGGGTGCTGCCCTTTATCTTCCCCTTGGTTGCCCCTTCAAGGAAGCGTACATCGACCATACAAGGTTAGCTCTTCCCATCCGGTTTTTCCAACAACCAGTTTTTGTTCGCAACCTCTTATCCTTTTTTCCTATAGGTCTTATAGTTACGAGGTTGCACCCTATGGGGTATCTTTGGGCCAAGTGCATCATTTTCCAAGACTTGTCAAGAATGGAAGATGTGCTTCAAACCCATCCGGCACTCTTGACTCAATCGTGTACCTCGGCGCCTTGATCGTTTTCTGCACTTCTTGGGAAAGACAGTATGCCTTAGTCTCCCAACAAAAATCATGTTACATCGCAAGATTAGGTTGAGAATCCAAGGTGTCTTACCCGGATAGGTACCCCGCTTTTGGGTTATGTACCCCGTAATGTCCATGTACTCAGGTTCCATGGTGGTGTTCCATTTCCCCTGAGACATGCTTATAGGTACCCCCTTAAATGACGTACTTTAGGACTTTGCCTCTTGAGAAATGTTTCTTCGCGAACTAGGGTGTACGCCACAAAGGTTTGCCTGTGTAAAATTTCTGCGGCTTTCTTTCTTTTTTGATAGCTGATCACAGTTTGCGGCTTTCTTTTATGAAAGATGATCGCAAATAAATTCTTGCGTCTTTCTTTAATGAAAACTGATCGCAATAAATTTTTCGTAAAAACTCATCACAAATTTTTCATGTTGCGAAATACCTCATTTCACTTTCTTGTTTTTCAAAACACATTTTGTTCAGATGTTGCGAATATTTTGTTATATGTTGCGAACAAATATACTGATTACCTTTTTGTTTCATTACCTTTTTTTCTTCTCCATTCTCTTTTTTCTTGCAAACCATGTCCCTTTTCTTATCATCGTAAATTTCTTGTATGCTTAACATTGTAACTTTATTCCTTCATGCCTTAGTCCTCAGTCATTAAATTTTCGCTTCTTTTCACAGCCTTTGCTCTTTTTCTCCAACTTTCCTTTTCAACAGCTTTTCCTTCGCAAACTTCTACTTCTGTATCGTAACATTTCTTACCTTCTGCCCAATCACCCTTGATAACTCCAATACCCTTTGGATGAGGAAATTTTATGCATTGATGAAGAGTTGAAGCTACGCATAAAATCCCATGAAGCCAAGGTCTCCCTATCAAAGAATTGTATGGTGATTCGACATCAACAACGCAAAACAAAATTTCAGTTCGCATTCCACTTAAGGGAATTCGCATGCTTATTTCTCCTTTAGGTTTATTAGCAGTTCCATTAAAGCCATAAATCCTATAGGTAGAAGGTATTAGATCTGCATCTTTTCCCCCCATAGTTTTGTAAGCAGGATAGAATAGAATATTGACAGAACTTCCCGTATCAATTAAGATTCTATTAAGACCAAATGATTCTTCGTCTGTATCATCTTCGCTTTCTCCCATATTCAGACAAATTTCTAATCTCACTACCAATGGATTATCATGTATTTCGCAACCTTCTGGAATTTCTGTGGCTTCAAAAGAAATTTCACGCTTCTTCCAATCTTCAAGTCGTGAAATTTTTGTGATGTTCATTATTTCCCTTCCTTCACCATCTTGCGAGAAGTATATTAATGGAACCTAGAACAGTTACAACTTTCTCTATTCTCTCTCTCAAGACTTTTTCTAACACTCACCTTAAGAACCTCAATTTAACATTTGAACTACTATTTATAGTGAAATTTGTATAACTGTATATAGCTTGCGAAGTATCATGACTTCTATTCGTAAATGTATTCTATATTCGCAAACTCTTCACACTTCTATCGCGTTTCTTCTATTATCGCATTATCTTGTGATACTTTTCTCTTGTATTTGCTACTATATTCGTGATCAAGATCATATTATATGGAGACTTAGCTTAGTATTCCCTGTTTCTAGCGCCAATTATGTAGTTGCAAGAAATCTTACAACTATACCCTCAGTAGAATTCATAAAACTTTAAGAAGTTCTTAATGAAAAATGACAATTTATTGATTAATCTTCTTAATTGATCACAAAGAAGTATATTAATGGAACTTAGAACAGTTACAACTTTCTCTGTTCTCTCTCTCAAGACTTTTTCTAACACTCACCTTAAGAACCTCAATTTAACATTTGAACTACTATTTATAGTGAACTCTGTACAAATGTATATAGCTTGCGAAGTATCGTGACTTCTATTCGTAAATTTATTCTATATTCGCAAACTCTTCACACTTCTCCCGCGTTTCTTATATCATCGCATTACCTTGCGATACTTTTCTCTTGTACTTGTCTTTATGTTCGTAACCCAACATCTTGCGATATTCGGTACCTACAACTTTGATTATGAAAGTGGTGAAGAAGGCCTTTCCCAAGAGTGTTTATAATAAGAAGAAGAAATCCCTACTAAAGAAGGAGATGTTGGTGATGAAACAACTGTTGGTGATGAGCCAAATGAAGAAGAAACCAGAGTCGACCAAGATAAGGAAAACACTGGCAAAGATGATAAAGTTGGTGGAGATGATAAGGTTGGCGAAGAAGATAAAGCTGGTGAAAAAGATATTGAAGTCTGAGTTCTAGTTTTATTTTCTTGAATTACTCTTTCTCCTCTTGCGAACAATGTACTTTGGACCTCTTTTTGAATCAATTTTGCTTTTGATATTTTAAGAACTTGCGAGAAAGATAATGACATCTTATTTATTAATTCCCATACTTGCCTCTCATTATCTTTATTGTGATATATAATATGCATGAAAAATGATTAGTACTTTATAAAAAGAATTTATTTTATTATGTGGTCTTATTTTTCCTTCCTAAGTAAAGGTCTTATTTTGCCATCTTTTGTATTGCGACAAAATCGCAGGACATTTCTACACTTTCATGTGGAAACCCATTGATCTTGCCTTAATTTTTTATTCTTTTGTATTTTTGCTGCGACAATATGACAAGTCTAAATTTTCTTGCGAAATTAAAGCCCCATGACATTGTCGTCTTGCGATGAAATCGCAGGACGTCTTTACACTCGCATGTAATGACCCATTGATCTCATATTATCCTCTCTTTTGTATTATTGCCTCTTCAGGACTGTTGCACAAATATGACAAGTCTAAATATTCTTGCAAAAATATAGCCTCATGACATTTGCGTCTTAAGACACTTATCATCTCCCTAATGGAGGGTGCCTCCCTTATCTTCCCCCTGGTTTACCTTTCAAGGAGACGTACATCGTCCATACAAGACTAGCTCCTTCCATCCAATCTTAAAAACAACCATTTGTTTTCGCAGCCTCTTATCCCTTTTGCCTATATGGCTTATGGTTATGAGACTGCACCCTAAATGGGGTTTTCTTCGGGCCGAGTGCATCATAGATAAGACTTGCCAAGAATGGAAAGGGTAGTTTCATGTGCCCCGAGCACTCTTGGCTCAACCGTGTACCTCATCGCCTTGGTCATACTCTGCACCCCTTAGGAGAGCTCTTATTACCTTAGTCGCCCAACTCAAGTTATATGCTTAAGTTGAGAATCCAAGGTGTCTCTCCTGGATGGGTTTTCATTGACCCCAAATCTCCATGACTCAGGTTCCAGCAGCGGTGTAACCTTATCGCTGAGTCATGTAACAGATACCCCCTTCTATGACGTACTTTAGGTCTTACATTTTCCTCTTGCAAAATTTTATTCGCGAACTAGGGTGTACACCATAAAGGTTCGTCCCATTCTGGATCTTAAATGATCATTTCTGGCGAAATTTTCGCACATTTTCATTCTGCTTTCGATATTTTGCAATCTCGCATCTTCTTTTTCATAAAATTTTTGTATTTATTCATTTCATTTTAATCATACATTATTTCGCAACCCATTCCTTCGCAAAATCTCTTATGGGTAATATCTTTTCAGGTATAATCTATTCCATGGTATGCCAAGCCTCTGACCTACATCTCTACCTTCAGGATCAATCAGTTTATATGCCCCGGTTCCAACTATCTCTTTAATGATATAAGGCCCATCCCATTTTCTCGCTAACTTTCCACCTTTCTCTCGCTGGTATATTGGTGTTTCTGACAGCATTAAATCACCTGGTTGAAAGTCACTCTTTTTGACACGCTTATTGTACTCTCGGGCTAATCTTCACTGATAATTTTCCATATGATGTAGCGCCTTTTCTATTTTTTCTTCCAATTCATCAAGTTTGGTCAAAATCATTCCTGCACTGAGGTTTTTCTCCCAAGATTCTCTTTTTGTTTTTGGAATAACAACTTCTGTTGGTAACACAACTTCAACTCCATATGTCAAACAGAAAGGTGGCATTGCAGTAGCTTCCCACCTAGTTGTATTGTAGGCCCATAAAGCATTATGTACTTGTTCGCACCATGCCCTGTTATGTCCCCCTAATTTCTTCTTTAATATATCTTCAATTGTCTTATTTTTTGCTTCTTCCTGCCCATTGGCATGCGGATATAGAGGTGTTGATTTTCCGCATTTGATCTTAAATGTATTGAGTAACATTTCTATGTTTTGTCCTTCAAATTTCTTTCCATTATCAGATACCAGCTCTGCAAGAATTCCAAATCTGCAAATTATATTTTCAAATATGAAAGTAAAAATATCTTTGTCGCGAATATGTTGTACGGCCTTTACTTCTCCCCACTTTGTGAAATAATATGTAGTGACGATCAAATATCTTCTTTGTCCAGAACTGGGTACAAGTGGTCCCACGATATCCAATCCCCATTTTCCAAAATTCCATACACTAGTTGAAGATGATAATGGTGCTCTTGGGGTGTGTATTCTCTTTCCATGTCGCTGACAATCTTCGCAACGTCTTGATGGTGGTTTCGCATCTTCATGCATGTATGGCCAGTAGTAGCCTTGCATTTTTGTTCTGTATGCCAAAGATCTTCCTCCACTGTGATTACCAGCGTCTCCACTGTGTAACATTTTTAATACCTTTTCTCCTTCTTCTTGTGTTAAACATCTAAATGACGGTCCATTAAATGATTTTCCATACAATACTCCATCTCTTAGTTCATAATTTGTTGCATGGCTCTTTAATTTGTGTGCCTCCAATCTATTTCTTGATGTTTCCCCTTTTGCTAAATATGCATGAATTTCTGTTCTCCAGTCTGTGATATTGTCTCTTGGGTTTTCTTCTCCACCTTCTCTTATCATTACATCCACCTCGTCTTCTTCTTCTTTATTGATTGATGGAGATATGAGTGTTTGGATTTTTATGCATCTCGCAGTTGGATCTGTCATCATACTTGAAATGAAAGCATAAGCATCTGCGAGCCTATTATCCTTCCTTAATATATGCCTCCATTTTATTTTTGGTATTTTCGCTGACAATTCTTCAATAAGTTTTTTGTATTTCTTCAAAGATGGTTCATTTGTTGTGTATTCTCCTTTTATTTGGCGAATTACTAGCTGAGAATTGCTGGTAATTCTTGCATTTTCTAATTTCATTTCTACTGCGAATTTGAAGGCATGTATCATAGCTTCATATTCTGTTTCATTATTAGTGGATGCAAACTCCAATCTAAATGAAAAATCCATCTGTGACTAATAAAAAGTGGAAAAGAACATAACTTGAATCATTGTTTTGCAACGAAGAAGGATTCCTTGATCTAATCTCTCTTATTGATTTCAACTTAAAACTTTTGATTGCTTTATTTACTTTCTTTTGCTTTTAAAATCTAAAACTAAATAAAATTAAATTAAACAACTAAAAACTCTTGCTCCTCGTGGGAACGTACTTGACTACGATATATTACTTGTTAATTAGGTGGAAAAATATAAATTAATTTGTTGTGGTTACGACACGCATCAGTCGTATCAACTCTTAGTTATGGGTGAGATCATCTAAGGGAATCAAGTACGTAGCATCCTGCTAGGATCAGAGACTTAGGAGCATAACTATACCTTAGATCAGTGTGAGATTGATTTGGGTTCAACTACAGTCCAGACCGAAGTTATCTTGGAGTAGCCTAGTGTCGGTAGCGGCTTAATACAGTGTATGTTTAATCTGGACTAGGTCTAGGGGTTTTTCTGCGTTTGCGGTTTCCGCGTTAACAAAATTATGGTGTCTATGTTATTTATTTTCCGCATTATATTTTGTTATATAATTGAAATAATACAGGTTGTGCATTGTTCAATTAATTAGAATATATGACCTTTAATTTGGTTGTTGATTTAATTTGATTGACACTTGGATATTGGTCTTCAGTACCATCCAAGTTATCTCTCTAGTATTTGATAAAGACTCGCAGATTTCTATTTGCTTGAGTATATATCAAATCGAGAGATTTAGATATAAACTCTTTGATATACTTTTTATCTAGATTGAGTCTGACTGTCTAGTTGATTCTCTAGAAAGTATATTAGAGTTTATCCATACAGATTGCTAATCGAAATATTGGGTGTGGTTGTTAGACCCCCACTTTTTCACTTACATTAACAGCAGCTTGAATAGATTCATCTACTACAAAGTCATTACTGAAGAAAATGGCGGATTGTCATGTTGCATTCATCTTCATTTGTTACCTTACGACCTAAAAAAGGGGAGAGATGAGTTAATGTCATAGCAAGAGAGTGTTTAATTTGATCAACAAAGGTTATGGTTGGGTTGGATCTTATGATGAAGGTAAGGGTTTACAAAAGAGAACACCCCTCTGAATATAGTGTTCATTGGAAATACGATAATCCCATGAAGTCAAATGGCTCCGTTATCTTTATCCTTCTAAAACTTTGTGTGGTTTGATGGAATTGGAGCTTGCTCTTCTAACAGATATTGTGTACACCTAAGATAATTTTCCTTTTAGTTTATAGATACAATTTTCATTAACTATATTCGAGTAACACCGTGAAAGATTGTATTATCCAGAATCGTAGTATGCGCATAAAAAAATGCAAACACAATAGATAGAAGAAGCAAAGAGAAGTGGCCTTTGTAACAGTAAATTGTTAAGTATTTTTAGTTTCTATGTAGATTTTTTTTCTTTACATAATTGTAACAGTAAATAGTTATGGTTAAAGACTGAGGAATTCTTATGCATAAAACAAATTCATTATCTTCATTGATACACAACAAGGTTAAAAATCGAAAGTGGAGAGGAAGAAACTATAAAAAGTTGAGAGATAATTATCATCCAGCAAATCAACCACTTAATCTGGATGTGCTTTAAGTGACCCTTACATCTTCTCTTGTTGTACACTTGTACTATTATTACTAAGAAAAGTTTGAATATGAGTTTCTTGATTCGTGTGTCATACTCCTTCCATAAAGGATTACGAATGGTGCACACACTGGCAACCATTGGTGCTCCAATTACAAAGGAGATGCAAATGGAGACTCTCATTTATGGTCGTTGATCTCTTTATAAACTAAGCTTAAACCATAAAACTTAAGGGAATTCTTACATTAGCAGTAGTGCTGCTGATCCTCTTCTGTGTTCCTCAGAAAGAACTTTAGATCTCTCTGTCCATCTTCGCAAGGATATATATACAAACTAAGAAAAGGTTATAATTTTATTTAATGAATTCCACCTAACCAATCAAAATAAATCCTCTATAATCAAATGAGAAAACCCGTGCTGTTATATGTATGTTTTAAATTCAGACTGAGAAAGGCATTGTTTCAAGCCATTTTCACTTTGCTTTGAAACTTTAAGCATATTTTTCTCTTAGAGTTCTACTGCCCATCAGATGCTAGATACACATGTTAAGTTATGCCTTTCTTTACCTCTTTGCTCAGCCTAACCAAATCACTGGAGGTACTATCAAAAACCTCAACTAAGGTGTTCTTGGATATGGGGTAAAGTTGAATATTTTTCAGATAAGAAACTAAAATCGTTACTAACTGGAATTTTTACACGATTATAATGAATAAGAGATTCCTAAAACACACCAGATAAGAAACCTTGCCTTCTACACTACTTTGTCTGTTGCAAACTCTCAACAGTAACATGCACTTTGAAACGTCCATCTCTATATATTCTAAAGTAGACATTAATAAGTTCACTAAATTCTTTGAAATATTGCTCACTACAAACTTTTGTAAAAGTTAATATTAGTTAATATAACTAATAGGGCTTCCTGCTCAAGAGAAGAAGATATGTTGCCTGCAGATAAGCTGCAGAGAAACAATAGAGAACCAACTTCATTTAAATAGCATTTGAACTACAAGTTGCACAAAGAAACTAAAAGGCAAAATAGATACTCACAGCTATCTTTAAAGAAGTTTTTATGGCTGCCATGCTATCAGTGTTTCGACAGATTCAACATTTTGAGATACCATTGCAACAACGTTCTGCCAAGAGGTTGAAAGAGTTTTACCACCAATTAGGAGGTACAAATTGCAGTAATATCTGAAACCAAAATGTAAACATAATGTCATCTAGAGTTATAACAATTTAAAAGCCTTACCCCAACCTCTACATTAATATAACTAACCAAAATTTTGAGCAATTAAATGGCAAAAAAATTTGATCTTAAGCATTTAATTATCACTTTATATCGTACCACCCGCAAAAATCTCCTAGCTAAGATGGTAATGTTTTTTGTAGTAGTACTTCAAATTTTGGACGCGCTTCCAATCAAGCTTCTGACATAAAATTTAGCTGAAAATAGTTGCTAGAACAGTACATGACACTGCCTTCATGTCAATACCCTTCAGGGCCTCAACTATGGATCGAACATCATTCTTTAAATGAACTTGCTAAATGGTACACCTACTAATTGAATGAATACAAAATATAACATTTGCGGTATGTGTCAATGTAAAGTGACTATTTTCACCTCGGTCCATGTGGGAGTTCCAAAGTTCTAACTTGGGAGGGATAAAGTAGATACTTAATGATGAATAGATGTGACATAATAGATAAACATACAGAGATAATCAAATATAGGTAGGGTATAAAGTATTATACAACCCAACCCGTGATAAATATGACAGACTACAAAAATAATTGACAACTACTTACCTTATAATTGAATGCCCAAAATACAACTCGGCATCAACAATCACAGTTCTACACAATGTACATGATGACGGATTCAATGCTCCCAATAAAACAGCTTAGTAGCATGTGGAATGGTTCATGTAGAAGTAACACATTTGGCAATTTATACATTCCTTGGAAGGCTAGTCGCAGAATAAGTAAATAAAACTAAACAAAAGATCATAAACATCATACATGTTATTCTAAATTACAAAAATCTAGTAAGTCACAGAGGTATTAACATAATCTTAAACAATATAATCCATACCAGCAATGATGGAATTGGATGGTTTGAATTTACACCCTGCAATAACATCTACATGCATACCTGCATTACAGAAACAACAAATAATATCAACTCACAGATTGGTAAGAAATCAGACATTTGAGAATTCCTGCTTGTATATGAATGTGCAGGTAACATTGTGAGTAACATAAAGGACTAAATGCTAAATTTCAGCTGAAAAATATAGGGAATTATTAGAAACAATAATATGGGGATTTCTTATTGTCTGTCCCCGTTGTCTTCACCTTTTAAACTTAAATTATATGTCTGAAATGGCCAGGACCCAGTTTCATGGCTTTGTATCAAGGGACCATTAAAAGTAAACCTATTAGAGCGAGTCTAAAATCAAATAACAACCTCAAATCGTAGCTTCTATTTTCATGTCGAACATATGACTGAATTATTTTGCCTCAGCATATTGTAGTCACAGGTTATACAATCCATTACTGCAATCAATGTTTAAGAAATTCTTACATCGTATCTACTTTACATTTCTGCTTAAATTTGAACATTGTCACTGATTCAGGGGTAGTTGAAATAAACCTCATGCAAGGAGTTACTTAATCCTTCACATCTTTCCTTTCTGATGCATCTCTCCTTCCTCCAATAAGTTCGGTATTGGACTATCATCTGTTTGAATTTGTTCTCATACACCCTATATGTTTCAAACAGTTTAGTTTGGCAGTTCAATATAAAAACCAAGAAAATAGAAGCAGGCGGCAATACCTGCTCTGAGTGCTCCCGATAACAAATTGTACTGATCCCGTGCAACATATAAGTGAGAATGTGACTTCTTAAGACATCATTCTGGAGTGTTTTAAATAATTACCTAATCACAAACGCTTCTCAAGTAGCAAAATTAGGCGTATAAACCCAGTTAAGTTAAGACTTAAGAGCGGTGTTTCAAATCCTCTGGGAATCGCACATTGTAATTTTCATGAAAAAGAAGAGAATAAATCATTGTAATATTTATCAAACTGGATTTTAGGCAATCGAATTCAGAGTTGTTATGGTACCGCTTACAGTTCTTTATAGAGGAGGAAGCAAACATATCAATGGAGCTGTCATGTAACGAGCTAGACCTGAGAAGTAATAATGGGTGCACTCAGCTGCATGGTTAGGGCTACTTCTTAAGTAGTTTAATTAATATTAATTATCTATTAATTGAGTAAGAAGTCTTAGTGATGAACGGCCAGGATCTGTGCATCTTGTCGGCCAGTGTAGTTACAGAATAATCTACAACTACACCCTCAATAGAATTAGTAAAAACTCAAGAAATTCTTGATGGTGAATGATAATTTTCTTATTAATTCTCTTAGTTGATTACATAGAATTATCAAAATGGAACTAGAATAGTTACAACTTTTTCTATTCTCTTTCCTAAGATAATTTCTTACACTCATTAAAAGAACCTCTCGAATTTTACATTTGAACTCCTATTTATAGTAAAACTTATGCAGCTGTATATGAATTGCGAAGTATCGCAATTCATCATAAAATTATTTCATCCTCGCAAAACTTCATATTTCCCGCACTACTTCTATCATCGTATCATTTTATAACTCTTTCCTCCTTTATTTATTACGATACTCGTGAACTATTATCTTGCGATATTCAAGACCTACATCTTGCCTCTTCTCATGTCAATTCTACGAAGAAGAAATGTCATGAGAATCTCTATTCTCGTAAATTTAGTGTAGTTATTACCACCCATCAAGTTCGCAACACGTCTTTTTACTTTCCCTTACCTTTTTGACACGTTTCTTCGTAACCGTTCTTTTCAACCGTTCACGCTTACTCGTATTAATGAGTTTCTATCTTCATCAAACTCTCTCTATTTATAAATATTATCCTTTGTTTTTGCTTTTTATTCTCTTATCTTATTCATCTTCTTCACCACTTCTGCCTCTGCAATCTCTTTTATCTTTTTTCCTTTCTATTTTCCATCTTATATTCAATGGCACCAAAGAAGAAAACTATTGAACAGATTAATGCGGAACTTGTTGATAGGGACCTCATTCTCTCTGAGATTGAAGGTTATGATAATAAATCTTCTCTCTGTGTGAAGCTCTTTACCAACTATGTTTGGGATGATCAGAAAATTTTAATCTCACGAGGTCAAATCCTCGCAGGTCTTCCTCTTCCTCTTTATGATGTTAACTTTCCTCTATTCTATGAAATTATTTCCCACCCCAATTTTTCTTGTGCCATTTACCAATTGACTGGTGATTGTATTCGCCTCTTAGTTGAATTCGCAAATCGTGCCGCTTTTGGGAAATCTTTGTATTCATTTGATCTTAGGAAACCTGGATTTGAAAATATGGAAATTGTTGCTGCGAATTATACAGTTGAGGGTTTCTTCAAAAATTACACACTAATTCCTCGCGAGGAAAGAAGATAATCGTTGGGGTGTTCGTCTTCATCGTAAAGCTAATATCGCAGCAGATGATCTTCTCATGCACGATATTGATTATGCCTCAGGAAATAATAAGACACCTCGTCGTTCTAATGATGAAGATTGGTATAAGTACCCTTTAATATTATCGGGTTCTTATATTTCGGGATAGTAGAACTTCCTGCGAACCTTTCAGAATCGCCATTATCAACCTTGGGTTTATAGAAATGTATGTACTTCCATCTCCTTATCTTTTTGTTACCCTTTAATTTCAAATGAGGTAAGAAACACTCTTGTATTTTTCTAAACAATATATTGTTGCCTCTGTTTCTTATCCTTATTTGAATTTGCAGGTTCCACTTCTTCCCGAGATTGTTTGCGAGTGAAAATAAGAGTTCTACTTCTTCTAAAAGGTTTATCGCAAGACAACAAACTCTTCGTTCGCGAAGGTTACCCAAGCTTCGGTAGTCAAGATGATGCTCTTCGCAAAGGGAAAAGGAAACTTCAAGATGTTGTTTACGAGAGGAGGAAAAAGAAGAAACTCTCAACCAAGTCTCATTCCAATGTAATCTCTTCTAATGAGAATATTGAGGAAGATCTTGGTGATGAAGATGATAAATTTCCGAGAAGGACTTTAGTTCTAATTCGATACCCTTTCGACGAAGGAGATGATGATAATGATGTTGATGAAGGTGAAAATGAAGATTGAAGTATCCAGAAACTTTTGCCTCAAAGAATGGTTAGCATATCCGAGGCTTTCCTCCATTCTTCTCGTGGATTAGGAAATTCTCCTACGGCGAATGCTCGCAAACTTATTGTGAAGGCTTGTAAAGTTCCTATCAGTAATTGATAATAACTCCCTCAAAGGCATTTCAAGATTCGTCTCTCCGCTTCATTATATGCTTTAGGTAGCATGGTAAGTTTCTTCTCTATTCCTTGTTTATTTCCTTATTTTGTTGATTTCTAACCCCTTTTTTCTTGTTTAGGTTGGAAGAGTTAGTTTGTGCAAAATGCCGATTGGGAAAGACGTCATTCTATCTTTGAGAAGAAAACTTTGAATCGTTGTAAGAAGTTAGAGGTTGAAAATTCAAATCTCCGTCGAAAGTAGAGGATTTAAGTATTGATAACGCAGAATTAACATCCCGTCACGAAGATAATTCACAATCTGCATGAGCATCGCAATTGATAATTCTTCTCTTCTTGAGGAGAATAATCAATTAAAGCTTGAAAATTCTTCTCTTCGTAATGATAAGAAGCAATTAGAAGGTAAATTCTTTGTGATGGTAATTATTTTGATTACTTTTCCTTCGTAATTTGCTAACCAATTCCTTAATTTCTCTCCTTGTTGCAGAAAATTATGCAAAGATGAATGACGATCTGGAAACTATCCTTGCTAACCGTAATAAGAAAATTTCTGATTTGAGATCTCGGCTTCTAATTTCCCAAAGATAACCATAGTTTATATGTCAAGGTTTTTAGCTAAGATGACTCGCAAGATTTGCGAAGATAATGAAATTCCTCTCAAGAAGTACCATACGCTCCTTTCCGAAGAAATTCTCAAGATACTCCATATCTGGAAATCTCTCGATAGTGAAGTTGAAGATGATAGTGAAGTTGAAGAAGAAGATCATTTTGATGGGAATAGATCGCCTGAAAAATAACTTCACTCTTTTTTGTATATCTGTTCAGTAACTTCACTCTTTTTTGTATGTCCTGCTCGTTTCTTTTCAATACAACACTTTCTTCTTGATTGCACTTTTAATCAATCCAACAATTTCTTTTTCAAAGCTTAATTTGAATTAATCTTTCTTTGATTGATTGTTTCCCTTATTCGCATAACTTGATCATGTGGAGAGAAATAATATATCTTAAAGACTTAGCTTAGTATTCCCTTTCCCTTATTATTTCTCTTCAAATGATCAACTATCGCTGGAAGTATTAGAATATCCTTCTCAATTTATCTTACTTAAGTTTTCGTCTTATTGTGATTATGAATAAAAAGTCCTCCCTTTGAAGTATAAGAAATATAAGCCTTTTGCCTTTTTGCGGAATGTTGCGAAGTAAATAATAAATCTCCCCTTGAAGTATAGGAAGTATGAAGTATACTAAATATGAAATACCCTTAAGAAGTATAAGAAGTATAAAATATCTTTGAAGAAGTATTAGCAAGTATTCAATTCATGAAGAATTGCCCAATATATGAAGAAGTATAAGAATTATTACTCACTGTATGAAGAAGTATAATAAGTACTTAACCTTCGCAAAATTAAATATCCGTTGAAGAAGTATAATAAATATGATATATTCTTGAAGAAGTATAAATAGTATTGAATTTGTGGAGAAATATTCAATATATGGAGAAGTATAAGAAGTATGTAATTCTCGTAAAATTTTACGAGTATGAACTTATCTGTATTTGATTGCTATCAAAATCGCATCTTTTGTTAAGTCTTCGTGAAAATTCTTCAATGATGTTATCTTCTTTGATAGGACTTCTTGTAAAAATTCTTCAATGATATTGACGAAGCTGTCTTCTCTTCAAAACTTCATGATGTATATTCTTGTAAAATTTCTTCAATGATATCGACGAAGTTGTCTTCTTTTCAGATCTTCATAATGTATATTCTTGTATAATTTCTTCAATGATTTTGATGTAATGAATTTCATTAATTTCTGTGGTCTTATCATGCCTTCCTAAGTAAAGGTCTTATTTTGCCACCTCTTTTGTAGTAAATTTTTGTATTTGCGATAATATGACAAGTCTGAACATTCTTGCGAACATACAACCTCGTGACATTATCTTCTTGCGATGAAATCGCAGGACGTTTTTACACTTTCATGTAATAACCCATTGATCTCATCTTAACTTCTTTGTTTCATTCTGCGAGTTCTTTTTGTATGTTTTTTCCTTCTTTTTTTTTTTTTTTTTTTTTTTTTAGAATGCTCGCAGAACTTCATTTGTTGCACAAATATGACAAGCCTTTATGTTTTCGCAAACAAGAAGCCTCGTGACATTTGCGTCTTATAGCACGTATCATCTCCCTAATGGAGGGTGCTGCCCTTTATCTTCCCCCTGGTTGCCCCTTCAAGGAAGCGTACATCGACCATACAAGGTTAGCTCTTCCCATCCCGGTTCTCGCCAACAACCAGCTTTTGATCGCAACCTCTTATCCTTTTTGCCTATAGGGCTTATAGTTACGAGGTTGCACCCTATGGGGTATCTTTGGGCCAAGTGCATCATTTGCCAAGACTTGTCAAAAATGGCAGATGTGGTTCAACCTCACCCGACACTCTTGACTCAACCGTGTACCTCGGCGCCTTGATCGTTTTTCTCGCACTTCTTGGGAAAGACAATATGCCTTAGTCGCCCAACCTAAATCCTCTTACACCGCATTTTATATTGCGTAATGTCGCTAGATTAGGTGAGAATCCAAGGTGTCTAACCCGGATAGGTACCCCATTATTGGGTTGTACCCCTAAAATTTTACCATGTACTAAGGGCCCTTGGTGGTGTTCCGGTTACCCTTAGCCACGTTTATAGGTACCCCCTTAAATGACGTACTTTAGGACTTTGCCTCTTATTTAAATATAGCTTCGCGAACTAGGGTGTACGCCACAAAGGTTTGCCTGTATACAATTTTTTGCGCCTCTCTTTCTTTTTTGGAGGCTGATCACAGATTGCGGTCTTTTATTCGCAAATTAATGAAAGTTTAATCGCAATATAAATTTTGAAATTCGTAACTTTTCCCAATTCCCTGCGAGCAAACAATATTCGTAAAATTTATCACGAAATAAAAAAATTTGTTTTGCAACATACCTCATTTCCACGAGCAAACATATTGATTACCTTCTTGTTTTATTATTTTCCTTCTTCTTTCTTAGCAAATCACAACCCCTTATTATCATCGTAAATTTCTTGTATGATTATCATCTTAATTTTATTCTCTTTTGCCTTAATCCTCCGCCATTAAATTTTCACTTCTTTTCACAGCCTTTGCTCTTTTTCTCCAATTTTCCTTCTCAGTAGTTTTTCCTTCGCAAACTTCTACTTCTGTATCGTAACATTTCTTTCCCTCAGCCCAATCACCCTTGATAATTCCAATACCCTTCATATGAGGAAACTTTATGCACTAATGTAGAGTGGAAACTACGCCTAAAATTCCATGAAGCCATGGTCTTCCTATCAAAGCATTATATGGTGATTCGACATCAACAACGCAGAACATAATTTCAGTTCGCATTCCACTTAATGGAATTCGCATGCTCACTTCTCCTTTGGGCTTGTTAGCAGTTCCATTAAAACCATAAATTTTGTAAGTAGAAGGTATTAAATCTGCATCTTTTCCCCCCATAGTTTTGTAAGAAGAATTGAAGAGGATATTGACAGAACTTCCCGTATCAATCAAAATCCTATTAAGACCAATTGATTCTTCCTCCATATCATCTTCGTTTTCTTCCATATTCATGTAGATTGCTAATCTTACTACCAATGGATTATCATGTGCTTCACAACCTTCTGGAATTTCAAGTGGCTTCAAAAGAAATTTCACGTTTCTCGCCAATCTTCAAGTCGTGAAATTTTTGCGATGTTCATTACTTCCTTTCCTTCACCATCCCTCGCATATACCCCGCTTAACACATTATCATGAAAATCCTCTATGGTTTTATATGAATGAACAATGGAATTACGAAAACATTCCTTGCTTTTGATCCCACTTCTATATGTAGGGTTTCTTCTCCTTTTCTTGTGTTGTGTTCTCCCCTGCGAGTTATGGGCTGGAGCCTGTGGTAATTGTTGCGACTGTGTCTTCTTAAGTAAAAATTGATTTAGTTTTCCTTGATCAATCATTCGCAAGATTATCCTCTTGATATTATGGCAATTATTTGTAGAATGTCCATGAAAATGATGATATGAACAAAATTCATGACTTCTTGGACCCATTGGTGGTTCCTTTCCCATGTTCCATGGAGTTGGTATATGCTCTACCAGGATAATTGCTTGCCATATCTTTTCTACACTTGTATTCAAAGGTGGAAACTTTATCTCTTCCCTTACCATTCTTTGACCTCCTTGACCGTTGTTATAATTTTGTCTCTTGTTCCTTTGTCCCCCATAATTTTCTTGTTGTTGATCTAATCTTGGAATTTGGTTATTTCCTATTCGATTATAGAAATTCCTCTCTCTATCATACTCTTCTTGATCTCTACTACCCATTGCTACCATTTTTGGCTGGCTATCATTGATTTTCTTCTCTTCTGAAATTTGCGAAGAAGTTTGTGAGGATGTTTGAGAAATACCTGCTACTACATTGATTATTTTGGGAAGTAAATTTGCTCCTCCATCTTGATTGCTAGTGTTTGCTACTGGATATGACTCCATACTGTTTTGCTTTTCCTCTAGTGTAATGTATTCTTCTTGCAATTCTCGTAACTCTATCATCATTATGGAATTCTTTCTTTCGAAGATTTGAACATATAATTGTTCAGTTGCGAACATCGCATTTATGAAGGACAAAATCAAGTATCTCTCATCCACGCGCCCGCCATATCACCGCACATAGTCTTCCATCGTCTTACCAAATGCTTCAAACTTTCACCCACTCTTTGTTTTAAACCAAATACATCTTCAATACCAAGCCGTGAAGAGTGATTTGTGATATATGCTCCAAGGAAAGTTGCTTGCAAATGACTGAATGACGTAATAGTGTTCTTAGGGAGTCCTTCAACCACTTTAAAGCTTCCCCTCGTTAAACTCGATGCTGAAGTACTTGCATAACACAACATCATGATTCTCCCATTGTAACATGCATCTTATGTATGCTTTAATGTGCTGAATAGCACATGAAGTCCCATCAAAGATACTGGTAAGTGTGGGCAAATTGCATTTTGGTGGAATTCCTCCCAATTGTACTTCTCTAGCAAATGGAGTCCTCGCAGCTTCTTCTATTGCTTCATCTAATTGCCTTCTATCTCCTCCTCTTCTATTGTTTATCATCCTCTCATTTCTGCTAATTCTCGAAAGATCCGTGCATTTGCCTCAGAATTCTCATCCATTGGTCTTTTTAATGCAACTTCTCTTCTTCTACGTTCTTGTGCTTCCTCCCTTGCGATCCTTCGCATTCTATCATATTCTTCATTAATGTTTTCATTTGCATAATTTTGCAAATATCTTCTTTCTAAATTATCATAATTGTTCAGTCGCAGAGCATCTTGGAATTCTTGTTCTTCCCTTTCTATTCTTCTCATTCTTCTCATGCGAATATCAGGAATTTCTTCTTCTTCATTTCTCCTCCTTCTGTGATTTATTTCTTCTTGATTTGCTTGTACTTTGATTCAAGAGTTTGGTTCATTCCTCTCCACTTCTGTTTGTTGATTTACAATTCTTCTCTTAATTCTTTCATACTCAACATTTTGTTTGTTACGAGCCTCTTCATATCTTCTTACTCCATTCTCGTGATTGTTTTGATGTACTGCTTGTTGTCTCTCAGTTTCTTCCATAAGTTGATGTTCTTCCTCTCGATTCTGATTGTTTTCTCTAGGATTTGGCCTTGTTCGTAAATTCTCCATGTTTTGTTCGTGGTTTGGTATTAAAATGAAACGATTCTCTTGATTTCTTTCACCTTGATTCTACGCTTGTTCTTGCATATTATTTTCATTATTGATTATCGGTGAATTTTGTCCTTCTCTTTCTGTTCTAACATTTGATCTTGCAACACTTTGAGATTTCCTTCTTTGTAGCATCTCATTTTCCATCCTCAATTCTTGATTTTGTCTTGTTAAATTGGCACGTTCTTCACTTCGATCATTCGTTCTTCTTGGATTCCTTTGTCTCAATGTTTCTAACATCTCCCTTTCTCTTTCAAGAATTGTTCCTCCCATCAACCTCCCATTTTCTCTGATTTGTGGTTCTCTATCTTCTTCTTCTGGTGTATCAGTTCTCCAAGTGTGTATATTCACTCGATCATGATCTATTATTTGTTGAGCTTGATTTCTTCGATTACTCCTTCTCCTACTAGGTTCTCCTGTTATATTTGCTTATCCTCCTGCGAGTCTTACACTTCTTCTTACTTCAGTTAATGGTTCTGATGTGTTTCTTCTTCTTGTCATTTTTCTGGTACATGAATTCTTCAAATCCCTGTTTCTAGCGCCAATTATGTAGTTGCAGAATAATCTACAACTACACCCTCAATAGAATTAGTAAAAACTCAAGAAATTCTTGATGGTGAATGATAATTTTCTTATTAATTCTCTTAGTTGATTACATAGAATTATCAAAATGGAACTAGAATAGTTACAACTTTTTCTATTCTCTTTCCTAAGATAATTTCTTACACTCATTAAAAGAACCTCTCGAATTTTACATTTGAACTCCTATTTATAGTAAAACTTTATGCTGTATATGAATATGAATTATCGCAATTCATCAAAATTCATCCTCGCAAAACTTCATATTTCCCCGCACTACTTCTATCATCGTATCATTTTATAACTCTTTCCTCCTTTATTTATTACGATACTCGTGAACTATTATCTTGCGATATTCAGTACCTACATCCAGGTTAGGGTTTGTGTTTGTCACTACTTAAGCTCAAGTAGTATGTCTTTTGTAGGAAAGTAATGAAAAGATAAGAGAAAGATGTACTCTCAAGAATGAGTCAGTGAGTTTTGGGTTTGAGTTGTCATCGATTCGTACCCCATCTTAGCATGTTTCTCTATATCAATTTGTTGATTCGTAACAATTGGTGTCAGAGCAGGTTGGATCTATCATGACAGGTCCAACGATCAAAGAATTAGAGAAGCAGTTTGAATCCAACACAAGAGACCAAAAGACCTTCCTTACACAAATAACGACAGATTTAAAATCTATGTACGAACTAGAGGCTATCCGCAGGAAGGAGACACAAGATAAGACGGATATGTTGCTATCCAAGTTAATGGAGAAGATGCAGGTGCAGAAGAGTAATGATGAGGAAACAATGAGGAGTACTGTGGGTAATATGGATCATCATGAGTCTGGTGAATCGTCACATCTCAATAACAGTCACAACTACCTTTCTCATCATCCCCCCCAAGTTGGATTTCCCAAGATTTGATGGCGACAATCCTAGAGGCTGGTTACGTAAGTGTGAGAGATTCTTCTCTATCAACAACTCCATTGAGTAAAAATACTATGTGGGTACAACATCTCTTTACATGGAGGGTAAAGAAGATTCTTGGTTCTTTGACTATCAAATCGGTAAGGGCCCTATCTCTTGGTCTCATTTCAGTCTTGTTGTTTGTACTAGATTTGAGGACATAGCTAATGACAATTATGTGGGTATGTTTAATAAACTTGTCCAAATATCAACTGTGGAGGAGTATTTTGAGAGGTTTGAAACCCTTAAGGCCATTATGATAAGAAAAACCCCCATATAACCGAGTCTTATTTCATTATGAGTTTCATTAGTGGGTTAAGGGAAGAGCGGAAGAGCACAGTTCAGATGTTTAAACCTGCCACTCTGTCTGAAGCATATCTGTAGTACCAGAATATCGCTACAACACTATTCCTGCGATATTAACAACATTTCTACGAGCGTCACTGACAATTCTTCAATGACATTTCACGAGTGTTACAGAGCAACTAAGAGAAACTGACGATGGAAGAAGTAAAAGAAGAATAAGACTGATCCTGCGACGGTCATCATACTTGCGATAGAGAAATATTGTAATGATCGCGATAAGATCGCATAATAGATCCGAAATAGGAGGAAAACTTAGCTGTCATCCATTATGTAAATCCCTATATAAAGGGCACGATAGATCTAGAAAAGGATGATGTACTTTTGAGAGCTGAGAGAACTTTGAGGAGAGAGAAACTCCAGAAAGAAAGTTGTATTTCTGAGTTTTGATATTTCTTGTAAATCTTCTTGAAAGTGAATCAATAAAAGTGTTGTTGTTCATCCACAATTATGACTTAGTTTTCATAGATTCTTGACAAGGGTGTAGTGTGGGAAATCCTGCAACTACATTTTGGCGTCCAGAAACAGGGAGAATCAATCTAAGAAATCTCAAATTGCAACTTAAAGATTTGAAGAAATTGTTAGAATTGAAGAAATGGCTAGAAGAAGAAGAAATACCTCAGAACCACCAACGACTGTGAGGAGAAGTAAAAGACTTGCAGGTGAGGGAACAGGAGAATTGGAAGAATCTTTGAGAATAAGATCAGGAAGAAATAGAATAAGAAATGAAGCATAAAGTTCAATTCAACAGCCGAATCAACAAATACAAATACAAGATATAAATGTGGATCATGATAGAGTGAGTGTACATACTTGGAGATCGGATTCAGCGGAAGAAGCAGAAAATCGACAATTAAGAAATGAAGAAGAAGGAGAAACAAATCAAGAAGTGGCAGGAAGATTAATTCATGAAGGACGTGAAAATGAAATAGTAAATGATTTGAGACAAAGAACACAGGAAGAAAGGAGATTAGAGGCAGAATAACATGTGAATTTAACAAGACAAAATCATGAGCTAAGAATGGAGAATTTGAGGTTACAAAGAAGGAGGTCAAGAAGTACTGTTAGGTCAAATTCAAGATCATTCAGAGAAGAACCAAGGCAAAATTCCCCTATAAGAAATGTTGGAGAAAATACTCGAAGAGAAACGCAAAATAGAGAAGAAGAAGCAATTGGTGATCGCTACAATCTACGTGACAATCGAGATCGAGAAGGAAGAAACAACCAAAATGAAGAAGAAAATCCAGAGGAAGGAAGGAGAATATTGCATGGGAGAGAGAATCAAAGGAATCAAAGAATAATTGAGGAAGAAATTGAGAGACATTATGCTGAACAAGCACGCCTGGCTTGCGGGAGAGAGAGATTAAGAGCAGAAGTAGAAGAACAAGAATTTCGAGAGGTTGTACGACAAAATAATCATGAAAATCGAGAAATGAGACGTACAAAAAATCACTACAATGGTAATATTCTGGAAGAGTATGATAGAATACATAGGGGAATAGAGAGACAGCGAAGAGAAGCAAGGAGAAATGAAGAAATTCGCAGAGAAGTAGATAGGCAATTACGATATCAAGAGGAAGATGAAAGAGAAAATCACAGAGAAAGACGAGATGATGATGAAAAAGACACACAAAATATCGTAAGACAAGAAAGGCAAGAACGCAGGAGAAGGGAAGCATCATTAAAGAGGCCAATGGAACAAAATTTAGCTGAGAATGAGCAAATATTAAGAGAATTAGCTGAAATGCGAGGAATGATAAACAATAGAAGAGAATGAGGTAGAAGGAAACTTGATGAAGCTATTGAAGAAGATGCGAGAACTCCATTTACTCAAGAAGTACAGTTAAGAGGGATACCTCCAAAATGCAATTTAACAGCATTAACCAGCATTTTTGATGGAACTACATGTGTTGTTCAACATGTCAAAGCTTATGTTAGGTGTATGCTACAGTGGGAGAATCATGATGCTGTGCTGTGCAAATATTTTGCATCTAGCTTAACTGGCGAGGCGTTGAAATGGTTTGAGGGATTACCAAAAAATACCATAACTTCTTTTGATCATTTACAAGCTACATTTTTGGGAGCGTATATTAGCAACAATTCATCGCGTCCAGGTATTGAAGATGTGTTTGGGCTAAAACAGAGAGTTGGCGAGAGTTTGAAGCACTTGACCATAAGGTGGAAATCAATGTGCAATGAGATGGCTGGAAGAGTGGATGAAAGATACCTGATCTTATCCTTCATTAACGCAATGTTTGCAACTAATTTGCCGTATATTCAAATCTTCAGAATCAAAAATACAATCACCATGACAGAATTGCGAGAATTGCAAGAAGAATACATTGCTTTGGAGGAAAAACAAAATGAGATGGAATCATACCCAATCGCAAACACCAGCTCGCTAGCAGCAAGTGGAAGTTTGCTCCCTAAAATGATAAATAATGTGGCGAGCACCTCGAAAACACAGCAAGAGAAAGTGGTGATTGATAACCAACAAAAATTGGCAGCGATGGGCAGTCGAGATCAAGAAGAATATGAAAGAGAGAAGAATTATTACAATCGCGGTGGGAATAATAAGATTCAAAGGCTCGATCAACCTCAAGAAACTTATGGTGGGCAAAGGCAGAATAACTTTAGAGGGCAAGGTAATCAGAGTATAGTATGGGAAGAAATCAAGATGCCACCCCTCAATACCAGCATAGAAAAAATTTGGGAAGCTATCATTTTGATGGAAAACATACCATCTCCATGGAACATGGGGAAAGAACCCCATCCAAATAGCCGAAATCAAGAATTCTGTTCTTACCATCATTTTCATGGCCATTCAATAAATGATTGTAGGAATGTAAAGAGGATAATTTTGAGAATGATTGATAAGGGGAAATTAAATCACTTTCTAGTAGGACATCCACAATCTCAGCGATTACCACCACCACCGAAAGATCGCAGAGTGAATGTTGTAAAAGGAGCAGAAACATTTGTGATTGAAGTAGGGGATAAAGCAAAAAAACTTGTTCTGTAATTCCATTGTGCACTCATATAGAACTTTGGAGGATTTCCATGATAATATCCTAAGTAGAGTCTTCGCAAGAGACATGAATGGGAAAGAAATAATGAATATAGCGAGAGCTTCTCCATTGGAAGAATGGCAGAAACAAACTCTTTCTTTCACTGCGCAAGATGTACCTGAGATTGGCGAGCAGCATGATAACCCATTGGTCGTGAGATTGGAGATTAATCAAAAACAAATTCAAGAAGAGGATGAAGAAAATGATAATAAATTTGAAGATTCATGGGCCATCGACAGAGTATTAATAGATACAAGGAGTTCAGTGGATATCTTATTCTATCATACCTTTAAAACCATGGGTGGAAAAGATGAAGATCTAATTCCATCAACATACAAAATCTATGGTTTTAATGGCACATCTAACAAACCAAAGGGGGAAATTGAAATGCAGATACCGTTAAAAGGAATATCTTCAAAAATCTTATTCTGCGTTGTGGACATTGAATCACCTTATAATGCCTTGATAGGACGACCTTGGTTACATGGGATATTAGGTGTTGCCTCCACTTATCACCAGTGTATCAAATTTCCTCATCCAAAAGGCGTTGGAGTCATTAAAGGAGATTGGGGAGAAAGCAAGAAATGTTATGAAATCGATATGAAGTCTTGTGAAGAAAAATCTGAAAAGAATAGCAATTGGAAGTGCAAAATCAAGCAACGACAGAAATATGAAATGTAGTTGCAGGAATTCCCACACTACACCCTACTCAAGAACTTATCAATATTTATGACACAATTTGAAGATTAAGGACCTTTTTTATTAATCTGATCTTTTAAAAGAATTACAGAAATCAAGAATACAATACACTTAATAAGATTTTCTCTCTCCTAAAAACTTTCTTAGCACTCCAAAAATTCATCTCTCTCTCTGGAACTATTCATTTCCTTTATATAGGCATTTACATAATGGATTACAGCTCATGACAGCTCATTTACAGCTAAGATTCCCTTTAATTTAGGATCTGGGTTCTTGCGACACATCGCAGTTTGCACCGCCTTAATCTTTCGCAGGTTTTATTGATTCATCGCAGAAATGTCACATTTTTCTCATGTTTCTATCGTTTTCATCCGATATGTCATTCCTTACGTCACTTTGAGATGTTTCGCAAAATATCATTGATGTATCATAAACATGTCTCGCAGAACTGTTGTTTATTTCGCAGGAATATTGTTGTGACAATATTCTGATCCTACATCTTGCCTCTTCTCATATCTTTTCTGCGAAGAAGATAAAGATCATGAGAATTTAAGTCTCTTGATTTGCCGCAATTCCTTATCTTTTCACACTCCCTTCATTCTGACACGTCTCTGCATCCATCGCTAGATATTCTACGCGTGTTTTTTCTCTCATTTATCCCTTGACACATCTTTTTTCAACCGTTGAATTCTGACCATTCATGTCTTTTCTTCATTGAATGCATTGATGTTCTCGAGAATCTTCTTCTCTTATAAATACCTTCTTCGCTAATCTCTCCTCTTCTTTTTACTCTCTCTTTTTACTTCTTCTCTGCAACTCTACTGTTCTTCATCTTCTTCCGCAAATTCCGGATCTATTACTGTTTTAACTTTATTTCTTTATTCTTCTTCATCTTAATCATCATTCCCATACTAAAAAATGGCTCCTGCTAAAAAATTAGGTCAACCCACTTTCAAAAAACACCAATAGAAGCTCCAAACTTTAGGTTTCACACTTTTTGAGATCCCCGGTCAATCTTCAGACTCTGATATCTCCATTGATCTAGTTTCGGGATTTCCTTCTTCCAATGAGAAAATCCTTATTTCTCTAGGTCAACTAGAAGCTGGCCTTTCTATCCCTCTTTATAACCCAGATCTCCCTATTTTTTATGAAATTATTTCTCACGCTAAATTTTCACGAGCAATCTACCAATTAAGTGGAGATTTTATTCGTCTCATTCTCGAATATGCCTCCCATGGAGATGGTAAAGGATCTCGCTATCCTGATAATGCGAAACATCCTGGTTTTAAAGATATCCCAATTATTCCAGCGAAATATACCGTGGAGAATTTCTTTGCGAATTATCAAGTGATTCCCATGAAGAAAGAGAGCACGTGTTGGGATGTTCGTTTAAATAAGGATAAAAAGGTTGCGAAGGATAAAATTCTTATGCAAGATATAGACTATCATTCAAGTAAAAACCAAGGTCCACGCTTCTCAAAAGATGATAAGTGGTGCGGATTTCCTCTCCTCCTTGAAGGTCCATATATTTCTGGCACTCTTGATCTTCCTGCGAATCTTGCGGTGTATCGTCCTTGGTGTTTTAATTGGCCTGAAAGGAATTCTGAGGTATATCTCGCAAAATTTATCATTATTCGCAGATTTGGATAAATGTATTATTCTTACTGATTATTGAAATATCTTTATCATATTGAAAAAATGAAGCTTAGCTATGCCAATACTGGGAATCCCAATCTCCTACGAATTTTGAAAACCTTCACAAATGAAGTAAGAAACAATCTTCTACAACCTTTAACAATATATTGTTGCCCCTGTTTCTTATCTTCATGTGTGATTGTTTTCCAGGAAATACCATTTGTCACGGAGATTGAAGCCAAAGATAAAGGCAAAAGAGTAATAACTCCAAATGAAAGTTCCGGTGCTTCTCCTCGCCGCAATAAAAATCAAACCGCTGACGGTCCTTCAGAGAAGAAAAGAAAAACTCTGCCACTTCCTTCTTTAAATTCTCCACTCAGAGAGATTTATACTATCGCTGAAAAAGATAATGAAATTGAAAAGAATGGTGGAGTTAATAATGATGCTTCCGTGGGCACTTCAATACATATTTCTTCCGCAAGAATTAGGTCTGCGATGGGTCTTTCTCAACCTGAGACTCCAATGGATCAATTGTCAAACATTTTTAGAAACCCCATACAGGGTATTGGAGAGGATGATATTACTCGTACTTGCGACTATCTCTCGAAGATCTGCGATGCTTCAATCTTGACTAATAATAAAGATCTTAAAGGAGTCTCAAGATTTATCAACCCAGGTTTTCTTCATGCGCTCGCTTCGTTGGTATGCCCCTTTCCTTTATTTTTCTTGTAGTAAACTTTACATTTGTCATGAGTATCAAAGATCTTTTACTTATCTTACTCATTTTCTCTTTTCTGTCACAGACTGCTAGAGATTCTTTTTTCTGTTGCTTCAGAATTAGAAAGTAGATTATCATCATCACAGAAAAGGCTTACTGATTCACAATCTGAGTCTGCGAAACTTTGTGAGAAGAATAAGCAATATGAAGCTGAAATCTCCATTCTTCGCGAAAAATGTAAACAGTTGGAAGTAGCTAGAAATATTGATCTCCTTAATAAAAACAAATTGCTTGAAGTAGAAATTAAAGTTCTTCAACATAAATTAGTTGACAAGGAGAAATTCTGCAAACAAGTTATTGGTATAAATCTTTTTTTCTTTTTTAAAAATTTTCTTATTTCTCGCTATTTTAGCTTATTTGAGCAATCATTTTGCAGATGCCTATAATCTTACTGATGAAGCCCTCATTCTTAATTCTTTTGATGAACCCATAGATGAAACCACTCTTCTTCAGCGTCTTAATGACGCTTTAAATAACTATTCAGACGAAAAAATTAATACTCTGTCCATTGATGAGCTTAAATATCACATTTTCCTTATGAGAATGGATTATAGATCTGTCTTGAGTACATCCAATAGTTTAAAGACTTGCAGAGATGAGTTTAGAGAAAAAATCAAAGTCTTAAAAGCCAAGAAAAATGAACTCGAGAAAGATAAATAACGTATTACTCTTCAAGGCGCTGAAGCTCTATCAAAATTCCGCAATACCCTTATTTTTACTGAACTTGAGAGAGATAGGCTTAAGAATGAAAACATTAAACTTCTTAAAAGATAAGAACAAATCCGTTCCCATCTTCTCATTCAAAGTGATGATGAATTCGCATGGGCTGCGACAATTCTCGATAATGCTAGGAAAAATTTAGCGATAGATGTCATTCTTCATCCCGAGTAAGCAACCTTGATACAAGAAATGATCCATGAAAGAGAAGGTTATTTATTGCTCCTCTAATATCTTTGTATTTCTTATAGATTTTCATCAAATTTCTAATTTGTTGTTGTATCATCGCAGAATCTGAAGAAAGATATTCCAAAAGGGTAGCAGAACTTGAAAAAGAAAAAAGTGGTCTTGCGAAAAATCTTGCTTCCCGTAATGAAAAAATCTCAAGACTGCGAGAGAAAATAAAGATATCCAACTCAAACTTGCGTAATAATCTTCTCACCGTTCGCAATAATGCTATTGAGAAATTTTGCAAAGATAACGATCTTCCTCTTAGTCTATATCCTTGTCTTATGGATAATATCCCAGCCAGTTCTCAAGTACCAATTATTTCTGACAGTGAGGCTGATACAGATGAAAGTGAAAGCGAAGATGAGGAAGGAACTAATGATGAAGATAGTGAAGACGAAGATGAAGATAATGATGGAGATAAATCTCAATAGTTTTGTTTTTTCTTTTTGATCTTCTCATGTATTTCTCTCTTTCTTTCTTGTGATAATTATCTGTGACAAATTGTAATATTCTGCGAATTATCTGCAGCTCCTGATGTCTTTCAATATATAAATTCTTTTTTGCTTCTATTTGTTTGTTATTTATATGAATTTATCATATAATGATGAATAACAATATTTACCATTCTATGCATCATTCCCATACTTGCCCCTTGTTATTAATCTACAATATGATAAATGAATTATCGCAAATAATGTTGCGAAAAATCTGTTATATGCTTCGCAGATATAACCTCTCTTGTGGTCTTATTTCGCCTTCCTAGTTAAATGTCTTATTATGCCACTTTTATGCGATAAGATCGCAGGACATTCTTACTTTTACATGTAATAATCCATTGATCTTGTCTTATCATTTATTTTGATCTCTGCGACAATATGATAAGTCTAAGCCATCTTGTGAGATTAATCTCTCTTTTCTTTTTAAGACTTATGACATTGGCGTCTTTGCGATGAAATCGCAGGACGTCTTTGCGATTTATATCCTCTTATCATTGATTTCATTTATCTCATCTTTTGTTCTTATCGCAAAAACCCATTGATCTCATCTTAACGTTTCTCTTTAGGCTTTTTGGCCTGTCACGTGGCAATATGACGGGCCTAAATATTCTTGCGAATATAAAGTCCCATGACATTGTTGTCTGTGTCACGCGACAATATGACGGGCCTAAATATTCTTGTGAATATAAAGTCCCATGACATTGCCGTCTTTTTTGATACACAACTCCCTAATGGAGGGTATCGCCCTTATCTCTCCCCCTGGTTGCCCCTTCAAGGAGACGTACTTCTTCCATACAAGACTAGCTCCTCCCATCCGGTTCTAGAAACAACCAGTTGTTTTCGTAGCCTCTTATCCTTTATGCCTATATGGCTTATAGTTACGAGACTACACCCTAGTGGGGTTTTCTTCGGGTCGAACACATCGTAAGCCAAGACTTTCCATGGATGTCCAGGGTAGGTTCATCCGTCCCGGGCACCCACAGCTCAACCGTGTACCTCGGCGCCTTGATCATACTTTGCATTCCTTAGGAGAAACTCTCGGGCGCCCAACCAAGGTATAACCTTATATAGTTGGGAATCCAAGTTATCTCTCCTGGATGGATTTTCTATAATCCCAAATCTCCATGACTAGGTTCCAGCAGCAGTATAGCCTTTCCCATAGTCATGCAAAGAGATACCCCCCTTATGACGCACTTTAAGGACATTGCCTCTTACGGAATAAAATCCGCGAACTAAGGTGTACGCTATAAAATTTCGTCTCATTCTTAAATGTTTTTAGGCGATCTGCGCCCATCTTATACATTTGCATTAAAAATTCTTATATGATTTGAAATCATCATTTTTTTTTTTTTTTTAAAGAAAAAAATCTTATTTTTGAGTAAGGTTTTTCTTTCAACAAACCGTCTGCACATTTCTTGCTATCCTTGTTTTTCGATTGTTCGCAACATGATATTGTTGCACTTCTTTTCTTCTATGACGAATGATTATTCGCAATATCTTGTACCTGTTTACTTTCTTGCGAAGAATGATGATTTGTAGAATTTTACTGTTTCCTATCTTCGTGCGATAAATCACCATTAATTCTTTTGGCGCAAACTATTCTTGTGATATTCCCTCTCCCCGCAGCTCTATATTGTCCACCATCAATTTCTCTTCTCTCTGAGTTTGCCTCCTGTTATGATGCCAATTGCGATTTCTGGCATTTCTTTCTTCACAAGTACCAATGTCAACTTCATGACACTTTTTGCTTTCAGACCAATCACCTTTTATTATTCCAATACCATGAGGATGTGGAAACTTTATGCATTGATGATATGTGGAGGCTATGCCCAAGATCCCATGGAGCCATGGTCTTCCAATTAAGGCATTATAAGGAGATTCTATATCTACTACACAAAACTTGATTTTTGAAGATATCTTGTTCAATGGAATTTCCATAGTAATTTCTCCTTTTGGCTTATTTGCAGTGCCATTAAAACCATAGATCTTGTAAGTTGAGGGGATCAACTCATCATCTCTTCCACCCATTGTACGATAAGTATAATAGAATAAAATGTCTACCGAGCTGCAAGTGTCAATTAAAACTCTATCTATTTCCCAAGAATCACTTGCTGCGTCACCATCTTCTTCTTCTTATTCTTCTCTGTATTTTGGATTTATCTCTAACTTCACCACCAATGGGTTGTCATACATCTTCCCGGGCTCTGGTACCTCTTATGCAGTAAAAGAAATAACTTGTTTTTGCCATTCTTCTAACGGAGAAATTTTCGCAATATTCATCACCTCCCTTCCCTCTGTATCTCTCGCAAATACCCTACTTAGCACATTGTCATGGAAATCTTCTATTGTTTTCTGCGAATGTACGATTGAATTGCAAAATAGATTTTTTGTTGTAGCTCCTACTTCAATGACAAATGTTTCTGCTTCTTTTGCAACATTGACTCTGAGAATTTCTGGTGCTTGCGCCAATTGTTGAGGTTGTGCATACCTCGCTAGAAAATGATTTAACTTCCCCTGTTCAATCATTCGCAGAACAATTCATTTTACATTTCTACAATTATTCACAGAATGGCCATGAAAATGATGATAGGGACAGAACTCTTGATTTTGGTTGTTAGGATGTGGTTCTCTCCCCATATTCCAGGGTGAGGGTATATTCTCCATCAAAATAATCGCTTCCCAAATCTTGTCTATACTGGTATTTAGAGGTGGCAATTTGATGTCTTCCCATATAATCCTCTGACCTCTTTGCTCTCTTGAATAATTCTGCCCCTGTCCACCATAATTCTCCTGCGGTTGATCAAACCTTGGGACCTTATTATTGTTATTGCGATTATAAAAATTTCTCTCCTTTTCCAATTCCTCCTGATCTCTACTCCCCATTGTTACTACCTTATGTTGATTATCAGTCTCCATTTTCTCTCGTTGATTTTGGGAGGTACTTGCTATTGTGTTGATCATCTTGGGTAGTAAACTTCAATTTGCTGCGGCTGAACTTGTGCCTGAGAGAATTGGATATGACTCCATCTCATTTTGCTTTTCCTCCAAATCGATATACTCTTCTTGCAATTCTCGTAGTTCTGTCATAGTGATTGTGTTTTTAATTCTGAATACCTGGATGTATAATAGATTTGTCGCAAACATAGCATTTATGAAGGACAAAATGAGATATCTTTCATCTACTCTTCCTTCCATTTCACTACACATTGTCCTCCATCTTATTGTTAAATGATTTAAACTCTCACCAACTCTCTGCTTCAATCCAAACACATCTTCAATTCCAGGTCGTGTAGAGTTATTGCTTATGTATGCTCCTAAGAAAGTAGTTTGCAAGTGCATGAACGAAGTTATCGTATTCTTGGGAAGACTTTCAAACCACTTCAGTGCTTCGCCAGTTAAACTTGACGCAAAATATTTGCACAAAACGACATCATGGTTCTCCCATTGTAGCATGCATCGAATATAGGCTTTGATATGTTGGACGACACAAGTAGTCCCATCAAATATACTGTTCAACACCGATAAATTGCATTTTGGAGGTATCCCTCCTAATTGTACCTCTTGAGTAAATGGAGTTTTCGCAGCTTCTTCGATTGCCTCATCAAGTTGTCTTCTTCCTCCTTCTCTTATGTTATTTATCATTCCTCTCATTTCTGCTAATTCTCGCAAGATTTGCTCATTCCTATCATAATTATGCTCCATTGGGATTTTCAACGCAGCCTCTCTTCGTCTGCGTTCATGCCTTTCTTGTCTTGCGATATTTCGCGCTTCTTCTTCAACATCTTGATTTTGCCTTCTTCTGCGATTTTCTTCTTCTTGAACTTGCAAGTTAATTTGTCTTTCATTCTCTTCTCTGCGAATTTCCTCATCCCTTACTATTTCTCTTCGTTGCCTTTCTATGTCTCTGCGAATTCTCTCATATTCCTCATTGAGATTATCATTATTACGATTTTTTGCACGTCGTCTTTCTCGATTATCATGATTATTCTGACGCAATGCTGCTTGAATTTCTTGTTCTTCTACTTCCGCTCGCAATCTCTCTCTTTCTCCCGCTAAATGTACTTGCTCAATATAATGCCTCTCAATATCATCTTCAATTATTCTGCGATTTCTTCGAATCTCTTCATCACATAACATTCTCCTTATCTCTTCTTGATTTTCTCTCTCATCTTGATTATTTCTAATGTCCAAAGTTTCACCGCGTGGAATATAACGATCATTTATCAAATTCTTGCCAATATTTTGTGTAGGGTGATTTTGTCTTATTTCTTCTCTATATGATCTTGAACTTGATCTCATGTTGCTTCTTGATCTTCTGTTTTGCAACCTTAAATTTTCCATTCTTAGTTCATGATTTTGCCTTGTAAGATTTGCACGTTCTTCTTCCTCTAATCTTCTTTCTTCTTGTATCCTTTGTCTCAAATCATCTACTACTTCATGCCCTACATGAATTAATCCTCCATCCACTTCTTGATTTCTTTCCTCTTCTTGATTTTCTGCCTCTTCTATCGAATCCGACCTCCAAGTATGCACACTTACTCTATCATAATCCACATTTCTATCTTGTGCTTGTGCTTGTGTTTGTTGATTCGGTGGTTGAATTGAACTTTCTGCTCCATTTTTCATTCTACTTCTTCCTGATCAGATCCTTAAAGATCCTTCCAATTCACCTGTTCCTTCACCTGCAAGTCTTTTACTTCTTTTTACTGTCGTTGGTGGTTCTGATGTATTTATTCTCCTTCTAACCATTTCTTCAATTCTAACAATTTCTTCAAATCTTCAAGTTGCAATTTGAAATTTCTCAAATTGATTCTCCCTGTTTTTGGGCACCAAAATGTAGTTTCAGGAATTCCCACACTACACCCTACTCAAGAACTTATCAATATTTATGACACAATTTGAAGATTAAGGACCTTTTTTATTAATCTGATCTTTTAAAAGAATTACAGAAATCAAGAATACAATACACTTAATAAGATTTTCTCTCTCCTAAAAACTTTCTTAGCACTCCAAAAATTCATCTCTCTCTCTGGAACTATTCATTTCCTTTATATAGGCATTTACATAATGGATTACAGCTCATGACAACTAATTTACAGCTAAGATTCCCTTTAATTTCGGATCTGGGTTCTTGCGACACATCGCAGTTTGCACCGCCTTAATCTTTCGCAGGTTTTATTGATTCATCGAAGAAATGTCACATTTTTCTCATGTTTCTGTCGTTTTCATCCGATATGTCATTCCTTACATCACTTTGAGATGTTTCGCAAAATATCATTGATGTATCGTAAACATGTCTCGCAGAACTGTTGTTTATTTCGCAGGAACATTGTTGTGACAATATTCTGATCCTACATGAAAGGTTAATGATTGATGCAGTAGAACGAAAAGAGGATACAAAAGATGATGGCGAGCGTCTCGTAGAAGAAGAAACAACAGTAAAACGTAGCAGAAAAGCTGAATCAGAAAATAGTAAGTAAGGAGGTAAAATGATGAATTCCAGAAAACTCTATGAATGATTTGTTTGAAAAAATATGTAATTGAACAAGAATATTCTACTTGAAAGAATCTCAAGATTTTCAAAGTTATGAAATTCTATCTGAGTCATAAAACTCACAAGAATAGCGAATAAAATTTCGCAGAGATTAAAAAATGGGACAAACCTTTATGGCGTGCACCCTAGTTCGCGAATAAAATCTTGTAAGAGGCAAATATAAGACCTAATAGCGCGTCATATGAGGGGGTATCTCTTGACATGACTCAGCGATAAGGTTATACCGCTGCTGGAACCTGAGTCATGCAGACGATGGGGTTAAATAAAACCTATCCAGGAGAGAGATCCTGGATTTCCAACTATATAAGGTTATACCCTGGTTGGACGACCAAGAATCTCTTCCAAGAAGTGCAGAGTATGACCAAGGCGCCGAGGTACACGGTTGAGCCAAGGGTGCCCGGAGCGTATGAAACTCTCTTGCCATCCTTGGTAAGTCTTGGCTACAATGCACTTGGCCTGAAGAAAACCCCACTTAGGGTGCAGTCTTGTAACTATAAGCCATATAGGCATAAAGGACAAGAGGCTGCGAACACAACTGGTTGTTGGCAAATCCGGATGGGGGGAGCTAGTCTTGTATGGACGATGTTCCCTCCTTGAAGGGGAAACCAGGGGGAAGATAAGGGCGGCACCCTCCTTTAGGGAGATGATAAGTGTCTTAAGACGGCAATGTCATGGGGCTTTATGATCGCAAGAACATTTAGGCCTGTCATATTGTCACGTGACGTAAATGACGCAGAGGAAAAAATCCATGAGAGCAATGTTAAAATGAGATCAATGGGTTTTTACATGAAAATGTAAAGATGTCCTACGATTTCATCGCAAGACGATAATGTCACGAGGCTTTGATCTCGTGAGAGAACTTAGACTTGTCATATTATCGCAATACAATCAAGATGTAAAGATAAGACAAGATCAATGGGTCAATACATGCAAATGTAAAGACGTCCTGCGATTTTGTCGCAAAAAGAAAGAGCGTGGAAAAGTAAGACCTTTAATTAGGAAGGCACAATAAGACCACAAGAATACTGAGATAATGCTCGCAGATGTTACGAAAATTGCGATTTCACGCAACTATTATTGACGGTAAGATCGCCAATATTAAGGTAAATTTTGATTTTTATTTAATCTTTAATCAATTTTTATATTGCAGATGAATAATAGAGGCAAGTATGGGAATGCATGAGAACGATGAAATTATTATTCATCTATCATATAAAAATTGCATAGATACAAGCACGCAGATAATTAAAAGAATAATAGTTATATTGATTGTTTAACTTGCAGAAAAAGAGTTGTTTTCTGATTCTTACAGGTAGAAGCAAAAGAGGCAAAAGAAATTTACAAATTTAGAGAAACTAACGGAAATGTTACAGAAAAAAAGAGAAAGAAAAAGAAGAACTAGTTAGATTCATCGCCATCTTCTTTATCAGACTCCTCTTCATCGTTAGATTTTTCCCTTTCATCATTATCACCATTACCTTCTTCTTTGCCAGACTTATCACCTTCATTATCATTATTATCATTTCCTTCCTCGTCAGAATCCTCAGCCTCACTATCAGAGATGTCGAGATTTGAAATCACTTCGGGTACTTCTTTTGCAAGATCAGGATATATAGAAGGAGAAATTCCATGGTCATTACAAACCAAATTAACGGAATCATTGCGAACAACAATGAGATATCTATTAAAGTTCGCGGTAGTAATGCCAAACTGCTTCTTCAACTGTGAATATTTATTATTGCGAGCAGCAAGAGTATTCACGAGCTGATCCTTCTCCTCTTCAAGCTCCTTGATTCTTTCAAGACAACATTTCTCAGCTTCTACAAGAATATGGCAACAAGTTAGAAATTTTATAAAGAAGAATAATAAAAACAAGAAACTAGCAAGAAGAAGATTAGCTAATAACCTTCTCTGTTAGAAATTATATCTCTAATTAGAGCCTCATGTTCAACTTGAAGGCTAACATTTACACCTAAATAATTTCTGGCATTTTCCAGAACCTTCGCAGCCCAAGCAAACTCATCATCGCTATTAATGAGGAGGTGAGATCGAATTTGAGTCTCCCTCGCAAGAAGATCTTCATTCTTGCGGATAAGTTTATCCCTAACCATTTGAACTTCAAGGAGAGTTTTATGAAAATATGCTAAGGTTTTAGATCCCTTTTTTATGGCGAGATCCTTCTCGTCAATAAGATCGATATTCTTCTGCCTTAGTTTATCTATTTCTTTCTTTGAATCAAAATAAAGGCGCCTATATTTGTCAGTCAAACCTAAATTGAATATGTGTTCAAGTTTTAAGAGATTAAACTTGGATCTAAGTTCATCTATGGAGAGGGAATTAATTTTATCATCTGAGAAATTACTTAAGGAATTATTAAGACTAGCAAGAAGAGTATGATCATCTATAGGATCAGGGAAAGTTTGGAAGATTATAGCCTCGTCAGTAAGACCATAAACATCTGCAAGTTAAAAGTAGTTGCTTGAATAAGCCGCGATAAAACAAAAAGAATCAGGAGAGAAGGGAAATCAGTCATACCATAAAGTTGTTGGTTAGATTTATCGAGATTAATGATATTTTTCTTATCAACAGAAGCTTCCATCTCCATCTGTTTATTCTTCTTGCGAAGCTCAACAACTTCAGATTCTAATTTCTCCTTATCTTGGAGAACTTTAGCAGCCTTTTCTTCAGCGCTAATACATCTTTTATCTAAGTCAGAAGCAACAACAAAAGAAGCTCTTCCAACCTGCGAAGAAAATAAATAAATCAAAATCTAGCGATGAAGAAAATATAAACAAAGTGAAGAAGTGAAAACATACCAAGGCACCAAGAGAATTCAAGAGGCTGGGAGTCAGCGATCTTGAGATTCCTTGAAGAGAATCATTATCCACAAGAATTGGAGCATCGCAAACTCTAGCGAGAGCTTGGGATGTCTTTTCAATAACTTCATCCTTCCCATTAGAGGACATGCTATGGGAAATATCGCTAAAATTTTTGGATAGATGAGTCATTGAAGAATCATAAGAAGAAGAATTTCTTATTGAAGGAAAACCGCCAACATTAAAATCCTCGTCAATATCCTTATCAAGAACAACACTTGGATTTTCTGGAATTATTTGAGGAGTTGAAGAAGAAGAAGGTTGAGTTTTTATTTTCTTTAGTGGAGGATCGCTAGATTCATCATTGCGAGGGGCAGAAGATCTTCCCCTAGAAGAAATAGTAGACTTCTCCTTTATAGATTTCCCAGATGGTTCCTTTGGAGATTTCTCCTTGATTTTTGGAGGAGGCAGTGGTTCTAATTCTTCGATTTCCTGCGAGCACAGATGAAGATAAGAAAAAGGGGCAACAATATATTGTTAAAATTTATGAAGAAATATTTCTTACTTCATCTTTAAAAGATCTCAAAGCCAAGAGAATGATGGGTTTCCTAAGAGCTTGATAGTTGAGTTTCATTCTATCAATCTGAGAAAATCAAAAAAGTTAGCGAGAATATAAAGAAGACAATAAATAATAATAACATAAAAAGTTGAGAGAATATACTTCTTTAGATCTTTCAGGCCAGATGAAAACCCAGGGTTGATATTCTGTGAGATTCACAGGAAGTTCTCGAGAACCAGATATATAAGGACCTTCAAGACTTAAAGGGAAGATGAACCACTTATCGTCGCTAGAATGACGAGGACCTTGGTTAGTAGATGTATGAAAGTCAATATCCATCATAAGAGCATTGTCACCAGTGACCTTCTCTTTCTTCAAATGAACACCCCAACATGTACTATCCCTCTTCATAGGGACAATTCTATAGTTTACAAAAAAGTTGTCCACAGTATAATCGCAAGAAACAATGGGGACATCTTTGAACAAAGGATTCTTTGGAGCCTTGGGGTAGCGAGTTCCTTTACCAGAGCCACGAGAAGCATATTCAAGTAGTAATCTGATGCAATCCCTACCTAATTGATAAATTGCTCACGAGAATCTCTCGTCAGAAATTATTTGATAAAACAGCGGAAGTTCAGGATCATAAAGAGGGATGGGAAGACCAGCTTCATGTTGTCCTAGCGATACTATGATTTTCTCGCGAGAACATTGGTCATCAGTAAATAGTTTAAGAGAAAGTTATGATTTGGAATCTTGATCTAGAATCAGAGATAAATTAAAACCTTTAAGTCTGAGTTTCTCGCGCATTCTATTGAAGGCCTTCAAATTTTTGGCACCAGCAGAAACCATTTTGAGTATGGGAATGGAAGAAAAGGTTAAAAAGAAGGAATAAATCACAGCTATTATAGAAGCGCAATTCGTGGAAGAACAGCAAAAATTGCAGAGAGAATACAGAGAGAAGAAAGAAGAAAGTAAAAGATAAAAAAGAGAGGAATGAGAAGAGTATTTATAGAAGAAGAAATTTCTCGAAGAAGGTGAAGGCAATTAATGCAAAGAAAAGACGTGGGTGGTCAGATCGCAGCGGTTACAGAAGACGTGTCAAAAATTTATTAGAAGAAAAGATTCGTGAAAATAGCTGGCGAAGGACGAAGAAATCTGAAAAGATAAACAATTATGGCATTTTAGATTCTCATATATTCTCTTCTTCGCAGAAAAGACATGAGAAGAGGCAAGATGTAGTACCAGAATATCTCTACAACACTATTCCTGCGATATTAACAACATTTCTACGAGCGTCACTGACAATTCTTCAATGACATTTCACGGGCGTTACAGAGCAACTAAGAGAAACTGACGATGGAAGAAGTAAAAGAATAATAAGATTGATCCTGCGACGGTCATCATACTTGCGATAGAGAAATATTGTAATGATCGTGATAAGATCACAGAATAGATCCGAAATAGGAGGAAAACTTAGATGTCATCCATTATGTAAATCCCTATATAAAGGGCACGATAGATCCAGAAAAGGATGATGTACTTTTGAGAGCTGAGAGAACTTTGATGAGAGAGAAACTCCAGAAAGAAAGTTGTATTTCTGAGTTTTGATATTTCTTGTAAATCTTCCTGAAAGTGAATTAATAAAAGTGTTGTTGTTCATCCACAATTATGACTTAGTTTTCATAGATTCTTGACAAGGGTGTAGTGTGGGAAATCCTGCAACTACAATATCAGTTAGCTAGATTACAAGAACTTACTATTGATGGACATCAGAAGAAGTTCAAAAACCCTTACAAATCACAACCAACTACCTCTTACTTTCCCTCCACCTCTACCGCTACTTCAAGAAATACCTTCACTCCACCTCAAACAAAGATCACCCAAAGAACAACACCTTCACAACCTGGAGCCTTTAATTCAAAACCCAACTACCCACCCATCAAAAGGTTTACCCATGAGAAACTTAAGGACATGAAGGAGAGGAAATTGTGCTATAATTGTGATGAAAAGTTATATTTTGGACATAAATGCAAACAACAACAGTTGTTTATGCTAGCTTTGGATGAAATGGAAGAACAAGAAGAAGATGAAGAGCCACAGGAGGAGGTAGAAGACAATGGTGAACCTCTCATTGAGTCCAACATGGGAATATCTCTTTATGCTCTCACTGGGTGCTCTAGTAGTGACACCATTAGAATTCCAGGGTATGTTAAGAAAATATTCATTTCCATTCTAATTGACACAGGAAGTACTCACAACTTTATTGATAAGGATTTAGCTCAATATCTAGATTGTGCATTGGATAAAATAGCTCAGCTTCTGGTCACATTGGCTAATGGAGATAGGACTATCAGCTCTGGGGTGTGTAACAACTACAATGGTCAATACAGGGGCGTAAGTTCAGCAGTAACTTGAGAATACTTCCCTTGGGAGGTTTTGATATGGTTCTTGGTGCTGATTGGCTTGAAACCTTGGGAGATGTAGTATTCAAATTAAAAAAGCTTTGTATCATTTTTTTTCACAAATGTAGAAAGATCACTCTAACTGGTGCTAAAGAAAGCTCTTCTCTAAGGATGATGAGCTCTAGGGCTGTCTCAAAACTGTTTAGAAAGGTCTCTTATGGCTTCATGGGGAAATTATTTTCTATTTCAGCCTCTAGACCTAAACATGAGATACCAAGGCCTATTCAGCTACTACTCCAAGAGTATGCTGATGTGTTTGAGGAACCAAAATCATTGCCACCATCAAGGTCCTTGGACCATAAAATCCCTCTCAAACCAAATTTAATACCCACCAACCAAAGGCCCTACAGATATCCCTATGTCCAGAAATTAGTCATTGAGTCCTTAGTCAAGGAAATGCTTCAATCTGGGATCATTCAAACTAGTCACAACCCCTTTGCAGCTCCCATTCTCCTTGTGAAGAAGAAAGACAATTATTTGAGGTTTTGTGTGGATTACAGGCAGCTCAATGAAATTAAAATAAAAGACAAATTTCCAATACCAATCATAGATGAACTCTTGGATGAACTCAATGAATCAGTGGTATTCACCAAGTTGGATCTCAGGTCTGGCTATCACCAGATCCTCATGGATATATCTGATATTTACTAGACAGCTTTCAAAACTCATGAGGGGCACTATGAGTTCAAGGTAATGCCTTTTGGACTAACCAATGCTCCAGATACTTTTCAATCCCTCATGAATGAAGTATTCAAACCTTACCTGAGGAAATTTATGTTGGTATTCTTTGATAACATTATGATTTATAGTCCTTCTCATGCTGAGCATATTAAGCATTTAAAAATAGTGTTGGGGCTATTAAGGCAACACAAATTGTATGCTAAATAGTCCAAGTGTTGTTTTGCACAAGAAGAGTTAGAATACCTGGTCCTCATTGTTACTTCTGAAGGAGTTGCTGCAGATCCTTCAAAAATCTCAAGTATGGTCTCTTGGCATACTCCTACTTTCCTTAAGGAATTAAGAGGGTTCTTAGGATTGACAGGGTATTATAAAAAAAATTGTTAAAGGTTATGACACCATTTGCAAACCACTAACTTATCTTCTTAAGAAGAATGCTTTTAGTTTGTCTGAGGAAGCTGAAACCACCTTCAAGGAGCTCAAGACCATCATGTGTAGCACCCTAGTCTTGGCCTTACCAGATTTTTCCAAGACATTCATTCTAGAAACTGATGCTTGTGAAGGGGGGTTGGGAAAGTACTGATGCAATAAGGAAGACCCATATCTTATCACAGCAGGCCATTAGGCCCAAAATCCCTAGGGCTTTCAACTTATGAGAAGGAGTTACTTGAAATAGTGATGGAAGTCACCAAGTGTAGGAATTATCTACTGGGAAACCATTTTATCATCCACACTGACCAACATAGTATAAAGTACTTCATGGAACAAAGAATGTCCACTATGTTGTAACAAAGATGGCTCATGAAGTTACTTGGTTATGACTATGAGATCAAGTACAAAATAGGAATGGAGAATAAGGCTGATGATGCCTTATCTAGATTACCTACTTCTTCTTTAAGTTCTATCAGCACTCATCAACCTGCTTGGGCCACAGACATTATCAAGAGATATGAAGATGATGAAGCTTCCAAGTCAATGATTGCTAAACTACTAATCTCTGCTGATACTGTGAGTCACTACACCTATATTAATGGAATTCTAAGATGTAATGATAGGATTTATGTAGGTGCTGGTCATGGGGTTAGACATTCCATCCTTACTTCCTCACATGCTTCAGCCATTAGGGGACATTCTGGAATTCGGGGTAGTTACATGAGGGCCAAAACTTATTTTCAGTGGCCTGGAATGAAGAATGACATCATAAAATATGTGACATCTTGTGATATTTGTCAAAGAAATAAAAATGATCATACCTACCCAGCTAGTCTACTCCAACCACTGCCAATCCATGATCATGCTTGGTAGCATATTACCATGGACTTTGTAGAAGGCTTTCCAAAATCTGGAGGTAAGGATGTTGTTATGGTGGTTGTAGACAGACTTACTAAGTATGCACACTTCATATCCCTTAGCCATCCCTTCACTTCTTCAAAAGTATCTCAATATTTCCTCAACAATGTATTTAAGCTACATGGGCTACCAGTCTCCATCATCTCAGACAGAGAAAAGACATTTACAAGTAATTTTTGGCAAGATCTCTTCACATCTATTAGTACCAGTTTGAAGCTCAGCAAAATTTATGATCCCCAAACTGATGGACAGACTGAGAGGGTTAATACCTATCTAGAGAATTACTTAACGTGCATGACAGGCCACAAGCCTAAAGCTTGGAGTAAATGGCTTCCTATAGATGAGTGGTGGTACAACTCTAACTACCATTCTAGATTGAACATGTCACCCTTCAAGGCCTTATATGGCTACCAACCCCCTCACCTAGCATTTCCACTCTCTGTTACTACATTAGTGGCTGATGTTGAAGTTTACATAAAGGAAAAAGACCAGATGCTTAGTGTGCTCAAGGAGACCCTCCATAAGGCTCAAGACATGATGAATTTTTTTTCTGACAAAAAGAGAGAGGAGAGGTCATTCCAAGTGGGAGATGAAGTCTACTTGAATCTACAACCATATAGGCAGACTACGGTATCATTGAGGAGGAACCTCAAATTATCAACTAGATACTATGGGACCTTTGCACTAGTGGGGAAGATTGGTACAATGGCTTATCAGCTTCAGTTGCCACCAGATTCCAAGGTACACCCTGTCTTCCATGTCTCACTACTTAAGAAGAAAATAGGTGCCACCAAGGTTTCATCTCCTCTATTACCTCTGGTGGATCAACAAGGGAAGTTCAAGGTAGTACCGGCAGCCATATTGGGGGAAAGAGTCACTCTGATTAACAACACCTCAGTTCCACAGCTACTAATACAATGGGTTAATTCAAATCCGGAAGATGCCACTTGGGAAGACACTTCCAACATTAGAGCAAGCTTCCCAAAGTTCTATCCTTGAGGACAAGGATAAATTAAGGAGGAGGTATTATCATGTAACGAGCTAGCCCTGAGAAGTAATAACGGGTGCACTCAGCTGCATGGTTAAGGCTACGTCTTAGTTAAGAATAAGTAGTTTAATTAATGTTAATTGAGTAAGAAGTCTTAGTGATGAACGAACATGATCTGTGCATCTTGTCGGACATGTTAGGGTTTGTATTTGTCACTACTTAAGCTCAAGTAGAATGTCTTTTGTAGGCAAGTAATGAAAAGATAAGAGCAAGCTGTACTCTCAAGAATGAGTAAGTGAGTTTTGGGTTTGAGTTAATCGATTTATACCCTATCTTAACCTGTTTCTCTATATCAATTTGTTAATTCATAACAGGAGCTTAGATTGAACCATGTCCCTGGAGGGATTCATACCTTATTGAGTAGAGAGTGGAACTTCCTGGCGAGATCAACCACCAACCCAATATGGTTCTCTTACTTCAAGACCCTGTAGTATAATAAGAATTTAAATTGGGAAACATGAAAAGAGATATCATTAATACTTTTTGTAGTTGCAGGAATTCCCACACTACACCCTACTCAAGAATTTATCAATATTTATGACACAATTTGAAGATTAAGGACCCTTTTATTAATATGATCTTAAAAGAATTACAGTAATCAAGAATACAATTCACTTAATAAGATTTTCTCTCTCCTAAAAACTTTCTTAGCACTCAAAAATTCATCATCCTCTCTGGAACTATTCATTTCCTTTATATAGGCATTTACATAGTGGATTACAGCTCATGACAGCTCATTTACAGCTAAGATCCCCTTTAATTTCGAATATGGGTTCTTGCGATAAATCGCAGTCAGCACCGCCTTAATCATTCGCAGGTTTTATTGATTTGTCGCAGAAATGTCACACTTTTCTCATGTTTCTGTCGTTTTCATCTGATATGTCATTCCTTACGTCACTTTGAGATGTATCGCAGATGTAGTTGCAGGAATTCCCACACTGCACCCTATTCAAGAATTTATCAATATTTATGACACAATTTGAAGATTAAGTACCTTTTTATTAATATGATCTTAAAAGAATTACAGTAATCCAGAATACAATTCACCTAATAAGATTTTCTCTCTCCTAAAAACTTTCTTAGCACTCAAAAATTCATCTCTCTCTCTGGAACTATTCATTTCCTTTATATAGGCATTTACATAGTGGATTACATCTCATGATAGTTCATTTACAGCTAAGATCCCCTTTGATTTCGGATCTGGGTTCTTGCAATAAATCGCAGTCAGCACCGCCTCAATCATTCGCAGGTTTTATTAATTCATCGCAGAAATGTCACACTTTTCTCATATTTCTGTCGTTTTCATATGATATGTCATTCCTTACGTCACTTTGAGATGTATCGTAGAATATCATTGACGTATCGCAGAACTGTTGTTTATTTCGCCGGAATATTGTTGTGACAATATTATGATCCTACATCTTGCCTCTTCTCATATCTTTTCTTCGAAGAAGATAAAGATCATGAGAATTTAAGTCTCCTGATTTGCCGCAACTCCCTGTCTTTTCATACTCCCTTCATTATGACACGTCTCTGCATCCATCGCTAGATATTCTACGCGTGTTTTTTCTCTTATTTATTTCTTGACACATCTTTTTTCAACCGTTGAATTCTGGCCGTTCATATCTTTTCTTCATTGAATGCATTGATGTTCTCAAGAATCTTCTCCTCTTATAAATATCTTCTTCGCTAATCTCTCCTCTTCTTTTTACTCTCTCTTTTTACTTCTTCTCTGCAACTCTACTGTTCTTCATCTTCTTCCGCAAATTCCGGATCTATTACTGTTTCAATTTTATTTCTTTATTCTTATTCATCTTAATCATCTTTCCCATTCTAAAAAATGGCTCCTGCTAAAAAATTAGGTCAACCCACTTTCAAAAAACACCAATAGAAGCTCCAAACCTTAGGTTTCACACTTTCTGAGATCTCTGGTCAATCTTCAGATTCTGATCTCTCCATTGATCTAGTTTCAGGATTTCCTTCTTCTAATGAGAAAATCCTTATTTCGCTAGGTCAATTAGAAGCTGGCCTTCCTATCCCTCTTTATAACCCAGATTTTCCCCTTTTTTATGAAATTATTTCTCACGCTAAATTTTCATGCGCAATCTACCAATTAAGTGGAGATTGTATTCGTCTCATTCTTGAATATGCCTATCGTGGAGCTGGTAAAGGATCTCGTTATCCTATATCTACGAAACATCTTGATTTTAAAGATATCCCAATTATTCCAGCGAAATATACCGTGGAGAATTTCTTTGCGAATTATCAAGTAATTCCCATGAAGAAAGAAAGCACGTGTTGGGCTGTTCGTTTGAATAAGAATAAAAAGGTTACGAAGGATAAAATTCTTATGCAAGATATAGATTATCATTCAAGTAAAAACCAAGGTCCACGCTTCTCAAAAGATGATAAGTGGTGCGGATTTCCTCTCCTCCTTGAAGGTCCATATATTTCTGGCGCTCTTGATCTTCCTGTGAATCCTGCGAATCTTGCGGCGTATCGTCCTTGGGTTTTTGGTGAGAGTCGTTTACTCAACAAAATAAAAATATATTTCCCACTAATTAAATATAATATAGCGGTAGTAAGAGATCGTTCCCACGAAGATTAATGCAATTGTTATGTTATCTAAATCGGAGAAAATAATAAATAAGGATAAAAAGAAAAAGATATTGAAGAAATCCTTCGCAGTTACTAACCGTTAACTCAACATTGTACGCGTTTATCTCTTGTTAGAAACAATTGTCACCAACCGTAGGAAAGCAGGTATGCTTAGCAATCCCCAAAAACTCCATATATCACAGGATACGGAAGCGCTCGACTACCGGATTCTATTCAAAAGAACCACCTTGACATGGAAGCGCTCGACTACAAGATGTAATTCCCAGAACGCATTAATATTTGTGAATTTAGGTTTGATCCCAGCAGTAAAACTCTAGTGACGCTCGGTCCACTTACTGGTGTTGTCTTTACTCGCAATTGCTCCACATAATCCTCCGTAAGGTCTTGCGATTTCTACTTGTGTAGGAGATGAGAGACAATTACGGGTCGACTCAACTCTCTACTAGCATTAGAATGATTAATAAACTAATCTGGTTGCGCACCCAAACCAATCTAAGAACCAATCATAAACCTTCGATATAGTAAAAACAATCCACAATGAATCAATTTAAAATTTGAAACAAACTTGCAAATAATTGAGCTTCACAATTAGAACTTTGAATTCATCCTTACAATAAAAATAGAAAAGATATAGTTCTCCCCCTAAGGGGGATAAAAACGGTGAAAAGAAGATATGTGGATATTATGATATTGTCTCTAGGGTTCCCTATATATAGAGTTTTGTAACCTCCTCTCTAAGAAAACTTGGGAAAACCTAGCAAAAATAGGAGATTGCACCTCCTCTTGAAGAAAACTAGAAAACCTAGCAAAAATAGGAGAGTGTCCCGTGCATCAAATCTCGGAACAAAGCAGGTTGCAAAACCCTGGCAAAATTCCCAAAGTATCGTTCACAGCCAAGTCTTGCTACGTCCAAGGATGCCCAAGTGAGCCACGGCAAGGGGTGCTCATCAAAGTCGTGTAAATCCCAAACAAAGCCCAGCCCATTTAGACTCTTTCAGCTGTCGGTATTGATACTGTGAAGGCAGAAAATGGGCTTGCTTCCAGCCCAATTCCGTCAGTAGCCAGTAAATGGCCTGTCAGTTCCGTGAAACTGACAGGGTAAATTATTTCTCTAGCTTACTCATTTCACGACCAGCTTCCCTAAGTTCTCTCCTTCTCGCCTCTATAACTAAGACGTCCCATGCAATACTCAGTGGACTCTCTTCATTCCCTCGACATTCAACAATAACCCTTGATAATCTACCTTCCAGTTCATTACAACAACGATCAACCATCATCATTGCCATCTCCACCGATCACTGCAGCAACAGCAGGCTCGACTCCATCTCTGTTCGTTCAACAGCAAACTCTGGACATCGACTGCACTACTGTCTTCATCATTTATCACTATCAGCGCCAGCAGCAAGTCCATGCTCATCGTTCCATATTACAACTCATAGCTTCATCGACGAACGTCAGTAACTCCAGCAAACCTCCACGGAAACTTACAGCTCCACTGCCGTTCATTGATATTTCTCTGGATATCCATCTGCACGAGCTCCACCATCAACTGCCAGCAACAGCGTCACGTTGTTTTCCATAACCACTGCCAAGCTCCCGTGGCTATATTCTTCCATGCACAGCCAAACTAAGCTCCACCTTTATGCAAACAGCAATAGCTCGACTCAATCCTCATTGCCACTGCCATAAACCACCACATCACTTCCAGCATCTCTCTCGTAACTCAGCACCCATGTCTTCACCGTCTCGAGTTCACTACCAGCATCTCAACCTCACTCACCAACTCCAACGTTTCTTATGCCATGCACGATACAACACCCATTACCATCTCTGCTCATTCTCCAGGGTAGAAGCCATCAACCATAGCCAAGCTCAACCACAAACCACCAACCCCAGTTCTGTCATGCACCGATCTGCTCCATGCATGAAGCCTTCACCCTTAACTCTCGCTGCTGGCAATAACAGCGTCAATCTCCAATGCCATGCTCGAGTTACACAACACCCTTAAATAGCCTATTGGGCTCAATCAACTAATCACCTTAGCCCATTTATTGTTACTGCCTTGTCAGGCCTCTGCACCATAGTATTACTCGGAAGCCCAGCTTGTTATCGTCATTCCCTGTGGATCCAAATGCACTGACAACAGAAACACAACTCGAGCATCAACATCTTAATCATTCCCAGTTCTCCAACTCGAGTCACACCGTTACTGCTAATAGTGATTTCCCATGCAATGATAATTCCGCCTCTCTTTTAGGAAATTAGACGATTTCTTGTTCTTTTCGGGAATAAGCTCCAAAATTCCCATAAAATATAAAAAGAAAAATAATAATACAATTTCACATGAAAACTAGCCAAGAAATCATAACCAATCGATACTTAGAGAGGTGTTTTTAGACACCTATCAGTTTTTCACTGGCCTGAAAGGAATTCTGAGGTATATCTCGCAAAATTTATCATTATTCGCGGACTTGGATAAATGTATTATTCTTACTGATTATTGAAATATCTTTATCAGATTGAAAAAATGAAGCTTAGCTATGCCAATACTGGGAATCCCAATATCCTACAAATTTTGAAAACCTTCACAGATGAAGTAAGAAACAATCTTCTATAACCTTTAACAATATATTGTTGCCCCTGTTTCTTATCTTTATGAGTGATTGTTTTCAAGGAAATACCATTTATCGCGGCGGTTATAGCCAAAGATAAAGGCAAAAGATTAATAACTCCAAATGAAGGTTCCGGTGCTTCTCCTCGCCGTAATAAAAATCAAACTGCTGATGGTCCTCCAAAGAAAATCCAAAAAACTCAACCACTTCCTTCTTTAAATTATCCACTCATAGAGACTTCTCTTATCGCTGATAAAGATAATGAGATTGAAAAGAATGGTGGAGTTAATAATGATGCTTCCATGGGAACTTCAAGACATATTTCTTCCGCAAGAATTAGGTCGAGCCGCTGGAATGGAATGAGATAAGAATTTCTGGAGATCTTTCCTCTCCACTAACTTTCACTTTCATTGGATCAAGCTTGTCTAAAGATTCCCTACTCCCTTGTATTCCAGAAACCCCATACACGAAATGAATTGGAGAGGATGTATTTCTCAACACGAGACTCAATGGATCAGTTGTCAAATATTTTTAGAAACCCTATACAAGGTATTGGAGAGGATGATATTACTCGTACTTGCGATTATCTCGCAAAGATCTGCGACGCTTCAGTTTTGGCTAATAATAAAGATCTTAAAGGAGTCTCAAGATTTATCAACCCAAGTTTTCTTCATGCGCTAGCTTCGTTGGTATGCCCCTTTCCTTTATTTTTCTTGTAGTAAACTTTACATTTGTCATGAATATCAAAGTTCTTTTACTTATCTTACTTATTTTCTCTTTTCTGCCACAGACTGCTAGAGATTCTTTTTCTGTTGCCTCAGAATTAGAAAGTAGATTATCATCATCACAGAAAAGGCTTACTGATTCGCAATCTGAGGCTGCGAAACTTTATGAGAAGAATAAGCAATATGAAGATAAAATCTCCATTCTTCGCGAAAAATGTAAACAGTTGGAAGTGGCTGGAAATACTGAGCTTCTTAATAAGAACAAATCGCTTGAAGTAGAAATTCAAGTTCTTCAATAGAAATTAGTTGACAAGGAGAAATTCTGCAAACAAGTTATTGGTATAAATATTTTTTTTCGCTATTTTAGCTTATTTGGGCAATCATTTTGCAGATGCCTATAATCTTACTGATGAAGCCCTCATTCTTAATTCTTTTGATGAACCCATAGATGAAACCACTCTTCTTCAGCGTCTTAATGACGCTTTAAATAACTATTCGGACGAAAAAATTAATACTCTGTCCATTGATGATCTTAAATATCATATCTCCCTTATGAGAATGGATTATAGATCTGTCTTGAGTACATCCAATAGTCTAAAGACTTGCAGAGATGAGTTTAGAGAAAAAATCAAAGTCCTAAAAGCCAAGAAAAATGAACTTGAGAAGGATAAAGAATGCATTACTCTTCAAAGTGCTGAAGCTCTATCAAAATTCCGCAATACCCTTATTGATACTGAACTTGAGAGAGATAGACTTAAGAATCAAAACTTAAAACTTCTTAAAAGAGAAGAACAAATCCGTTCTCTTTCCTAAAATATTTTCTAACACTCACTAAAAAGAACCTCTCGAATTTTACATTTGAATTCCTATTTATAGTAAAACTTTATACTGTTTGTACATGAGTTACGAAGTATCGCAACTCATACTCGCAAAATTACTCAATCCTCGCAAAACTTCATATTTCTCTGCGCTTCTTCTATCATCGTAACATTTTATAACTCTTTTCTCCCGATACTCGTGAACTATTATCTTACGAAGTTCTGCGAGCCTTCTAAAAAAAAAAAAAGAAGAAAGAAAGAAAGAAAGAAAAGAATAAAGAACTCGCAGAACATAATAAAGTTAAGATGAGATCAATGGGTCGCTACATGAAAGTGTAGAGACGTCTGCCATTTCATCGCGAAGACGGGAAATGTCATGGGGCTTCATGTTCGCAAGAATATTTAGGCCTGTCATATTTTCGCAACAATTCCTGAAGAGGCTAAAATACTATACAAAGAAGTTAAGATGAGATCAATGGGTTTTTGCATGAAAGTGTAAGAACGTCATGCGATTTCATCGCAAAACGATAATGTCACGAGGTTGTATGTTCGCAAGAATGTTCAGACTTGTCATATTATCGCAAATAATTAATACAAAAGAGGTGGCAAAATAAGACCTTTACTTAGGAAGGCATGATAAGACCACGGAAATTAATGAAATTTATTGCAATGAAGAAATTATACAAGAATATACATTATGAAGATCTGAAAGAAGACAATTTTGTCAATATCATTGAAGAAATTTTCCAAGAATATACATCAAGATATTTTGAAGAGAAGACAGCTCTGGCAATATCATTGAAGAATATTACGAGAAGTCCTATCAAAAAAGACAACATCATTGAAGAATTTTAATGAAGACTTAACAAAAGATGCGATTTTGATAACAATCAAATACAGATAAGTTCATATTCGCAAAAAGTTTACGAATTACATACTTCTTATACTTCTCCATATATTGAATATTTCACAAAAAGATTGAATACTTCTTATAATTCTTCAAGAATATCTCATATTTATTATACTTCTTTAATGGATATTTCATTTGGTGAAAGTTAAATAATCATTATACTTCATCATATGTTACATAATTATTCAAAGATCGAATACTTCTTATATTTCTTCATTTGATGAATTGAATACTTCTAATACTTTTTATATCTCTTCATTTGGTGGATCGAGTACTTCTAATACGAAAAAGGAATTGTGTATTTCTAATAATTCATTTGGTAGATTGAATACTTCTAATACTTCTTATATCTCTTCATTTGATGGATTTGGTACTTCTAATACTTCTACAAAGGTTGAAACTTCGTAAGATAAACTGAGGCAGATATTTTAATACTTCAAACAATGTTTAATCATTGAAAGAGAAATAATAGGGGAAAAGGATATACTAAGCTTTATCGTGAGTTATATATTATTTCTCTTCACATGATCAAATGGGGCAAATTTAGTCAAAGAAAGGTTAAATTATCTTGCAAAATATCAAAAAGAAAGGATAGATCATCTTCGTAAAATATCAAATGTACTTCTCAAAAAATAGAATTGTTAGCAAAAGGAAACCAACGGTAACTAAGGGAAGGAATTGGAAGAAATAAAGAAAGGAGAGCCAATGATAAATTGAACAAGGAATATTATCATGCTTCATCAACACTCTGTCTTTGGATCTTTAAGATCAGAGGGGTCATTAGCAGCCTTCGACTTTTGTGAGATATCATCCTTGGAAGAATATGCAGCAGTGACATCTCCTTGAGGAATAGATTCTTTATCATCATCAAGATCTTCATCATCACTCTCATAATCGAAATCAATGTCAGGCTCACGAGCAACTTCATCGTCAGATATCTTCAGAGGAGTAAACTTTACAGGAGGCAAGCCTCTTGATAAGAGAATGTTATTCGCAAATACTTGAGCTTTCAGATGACTTTCACGAAGTATAGCCTTTTGATGATTGGTATCTTCGATATCCTTGGAATAAGCAAGATAATTGAATCTCCGAGTAGCACGGTCACGAGAGTTGATTAAGCGGTAAAGCAAGCATTCTTCTTACGAAGCTCAGAGCAGGAGGCTTCTAATCCGCTTTTGCATTACGAAGGTGGTTCTCAGATTCTCGCAAATAAAACAAAGTTCAAAAGAATAAAATTTTATGAGTATAATGAAATTTAAATATGTACCAAGCGAGTCAAATTTTAATGACTACCTTCTCTTTGCGAAGTAAGAGATTGAGTTAAAGATAGACAAACAGTTCTTCATCTGATTCATCGCATTATCAAAACCATCACCAACTAATCCTTTAAGTCGAGATTGAAGCTTTTGATCTTTATAAAGGAGAAAATTTTTATCCTTCATAAGTTTGGCATTAAGACTTTTTAATGACGAGTAATCTTCTTCAAGTTGATTCTTCTTAGCACACAAGGCTATATTCTTATTAATAAGGGAATTCTTCAACAACAAAGAATTTTTCAAGATTCAAGACTTCTTTAATTCCTCAAGTTCACCTTTCAACAAAGAAAGAAGATTTTCTTGATCGCAACATTTATTCTAAAGAGTCTTTAATTCTTGCGAAGAAACAATCATTGTATTCAAAAAGCGAACATTTCTCTTATGATAAGGTTTTGTTCTTCTAATAAGGTTTTTATTCTCAAATTAGCTTTGGTTAAGGAAGAAAAAAAGTTGAGATATGTCATCATTCAAAAATTTGATCATATATTAATTGAGTATTCTCTTGAAAAAGAGCATCGAATTGTCAAGAAACACCACAGTAAAGATTAGATAAATGGGAGAATTGGTTTGAGAGGCTTTCATGCTTGGTTCGATATTCTGTTGCATCGATTCATGGTGAAGTACCAATCTTCTACATTTCACGGATGGATTCTATAAATGGGAATGGGTTTTAATGGATGTTTCAAGCATATGAAGAATATAAATAAATAAAAGAAAATATGAAGATAGTAATCATACCTTTCAGGTTCATAATTTCTTTTGCGAAGAATCGCTTGATCCAGAGAATTATTCGAAGATGATGATTTTCTTTCTGAGAAGATCCTCGCATTATCGCTTGGAGAAGCTTTCAAAGATTGGTGAAGCAATTCAATTTCTTTTCAAGGATTGACGTGAAGAAGAAATGTCTGGATTGAGGAAATTATTCAGAACTTCGCAAAATTCATATTGCGACGAACATTAGTAGATTTAGCAGTATTGGTCAAAAACCTCAGATAACATTGGAAAGTTGAATAAATTCCATCTCGAATTTCTTGAGGAAGAGGATAAAATTTGAAGGAATAAGAGCAAGCTGCAAATTGTCGGAGAAATAGCACTTAAAGGATTTGAGGACAAGACAAGTTTTTCTAAAAGAAGAAGTTGAAGAAATATTTTTTGCGAGGTTGTTTTTCAAAAGAAGAAGTTGAAGAAATATTTTGAGAGGTTGGTCTTGAAGAAGTGTTGATAAATTGACATTGATAGGAGATTGAAAAGCAGGTAATGGAGTAGAGGGGGTATGTGAAGAAGCCCATCTTCTCATTCAAAGTGATGATGAATTCGCATGGGCTGCGACAATTCTCGATAATGCTAGGAAAAACTTAGCGATAGATGTCAGTCTTCATACCGAGCAAGCAACCTTAATACAAGAAATGATCCATGAAAGAGAAGGTTATTTATTGCTCCTCTAATGTCTTTGTATTTCTTGTAGATTTCTAACAAATTTCTAATTTGTTGTTGTATCATCGCAGAATCTGAAGAAAAATATTCCAAAAGGATAGCAGAACTTGAAGAAGAAAAAAGTGGTCTTGCGAAAAATCTTGTTTCCCGTAATGAAAAAATTTCTAGACTGCAAGAGAAAATAAAGATATACAATTCGAACTTGCGTAATTCTCTTCTTACCGTTCGTAATAATGCTATTGAGAAAGTTTGTAAAGATAACGGTCTTCCTCTTAGTCTATATCCTTGTCTTATGGAAAATATCCCAGCCAGTTCTCAAGTACCAGTTATTTCTGACAGTGAGGCTGATACAGATAGTGAAAGCGAAGACGAGGAAGGAACTAATGATGAAGATGGTGAAGACGAAGATGAAAATAATGATAGAGATAAATCTCAATAGTTTTGTTTTTCTTTTTGATCTTCTCTGTATTTCTCTCTTTCTTTCTTGCGATAATTATCTGCGACAAATTGTAATATTCTGCGAGTTATCTGCAGCTACTGATGTCTTTCAATATATAAATTCTTTTTTGCTTCTATCTGTTTGTCATTAAAAATTCAAGAAACTATTCTTTTTGCAAGATGGTTAATATAATCATTAATCTCCAATTATCTGTATGAATTTAATTATATTATATGAATTTATCATATAATGATGAATAACAATATTTACCATTCTATGCATCATTCCCATACTTGCCTCTTGTTATTAATCTGCAATATGATAAATGAATTATCGCAAATAATGCTGCGAAAAATCTGTTATATGCTTCGCAGATATAATCTCTCTTGTGGTCTTATTTCGCCTTCCTAGTTAAAGGTATTATTATGCCACTTTTATGCGACAAGATCATAGGACATTCTTACTTTTACATGTAATAATCCATTGATCTTGTCTTATCACTTATTTTGATCTCTGCGACAATATGATAAGTCTTAGCCATCTTGTGAGATTAATCTCTCTTTGCCTTTTTTAGACTTATGACATTGGCGTCTTTGCGATTTATATCCTCTTATCATTGATTTTATTTATTTCATCCTTTGATCTTATCGCAAAAACCCATTGATCTCTTAACATTTCTCATGAGGCTTTTTGGCCTGTTACTCGACAATATGATCGGCCTAAATATTCTTGCGAATATAAAGTCCCATGACATTGCCGTCTGTGTCACGCGACAATATGATGGGTCTAAGTATTCTTTCAAATATAAAGTCCCATGACATTGCCGTCTTTGTTGATACACAGCTCCCTAATGGAGGGTATCGCCCTTATCTTCCCCCCGGTTGCCCCTTCAAGGATTATACATCGGCCATACAAGACTAGCACTTTCCCATCCGGTTCTGCCAACAACAAGTTGTTTTCGCAGCCTTGTCCTTTATGCCTATATGGCTTATAGTTACAAGACTGCACCCTAGTGGGGTTTTCTTTGGGCCGAACACATCGTAGCCAAGACTTTCCATGGATGGCCAGGGTAGGTTCATCCATCCCGGGCACCCACAGCTCAACCGTTTACCTCGGCGCCTTGATCATACTTTGCATTCCTTAGGAGAAACTCTCGGGTGCCCAACCAGGGTATAACCTTATATAGTTGGGAATCCAAGTTATCTCTCCTGGATGGATTTTCTATAATCCCAAATATCCATGACTAGGTTCCAGCAGCAGTATAGCCTTTCCCATAGTCATGCAAAGAGATACCCCCCTTATGACGTACTTTAAGGACATTGCCTCTTACGGAATAGAATTCGCGAACTAGGGTGTACGCCACAAAAGTTCGTCCCATTATTATATGTTTTTAGGCGATCTGCGCCCGTCTTATGCATTCGCATTAAAAATTCTTATATGATTTGAAATCATCATCTTTTTCTTTTAATAGAAAAATTCTTATTTTTGAACAAAGTTCTTCTTTTAACATTCTGTCCGCACATTTCTTGTGTTTTTGTTTTTCGATTATTCGCAGCATGATATTGTTGCACTTATTTTCTTATGTAACAAATGATTATTCGCAATATCTTGTTGCTTCTTTATTTTCCTGCGCAAAATGAAGATTTCAACTTTTTCCCAGCACCTTGCATTTGTCTATTTTCCTGCGAATGGAGATTTCATCTTTTTCCCATATTTATGCGATTAATCACCATTGATTCTTTTGGCACAAACTATTCTTGTAATATATCCTTCCCCCGCAACTCTATACTGTCCACCATCAATTTCTCTGCTCTCTGAGTTTTCTTCCTGTTATGTTGCCAATTACGATTTCTGGCGTTTTTTTTCTTCGCAAGTATTAATGTCAACTTCATAACACTTTTTTCCTTCAAACCAATCACCTTTAATTATCCCAATACCTTGAGGATGTGGAAACTTTATGCATTGATGATATGTGGATGTTATGCCCAAGATCCCATGGAGCCATGGTCTTCCAATTAAGGCATTATAAGGAGATTCTATATCCACTACACAGAACTTAATTTTTGAAGATATCTTGTTCAATGGAATTTCCATAGTAATTTCTCCTTTTGGATTATTTGCAGTGCCATTGAAACCATAGATCTTGTAAGTTGAGAGGATTAACTCATCATCTCTTCCACCCATTGTACGATAAGTATGATAAAATAAGATGTCTACCGAGCTCCAGTGTCAATTAAAACCTTATCTATTGCCCAAGAATCATTTGCTGCGTCACCATCATCTTCTTCTTCCTCTTCTTCTCTGTATTTTGGATTTATCTCTAACTTCACCACCAACGGGTTGTCATGCATATTCCCTGTCTCTGGTATCTCTTGTGAAGTAAAATAAATAACTTGTTTCTGCCATTCTTCTAACGGAGAAATTTTTGCAATATTCATCACCTCTCTTCCTTCTATATCCCTCGCAAATACCCTACTTAGCACATTGTCATGGAAATCTTCTATTGTTTTCTGCGAATATACAATTGAATTGCAAAATAAATTTTTTGTTGTAGTTCCTACTTCAATGACAAATGTTTCGGCTTCTTTTGCAACATTGACTTTGCGCATTTCTGGTGCTTGCGGCAATTGCTAAGGTTGTGGATATCTTGCTAGAAAATGATTTAATTTCCCTTGTTCAATCATCCGCAAAATAATTCTTTTTACATTTCTACAATTATGCACAGAATGGCCATGAAAATGATGATAAGGACAGAACTCTTGATTTTGGTTGTTAGGATGTGGTTCTTTCCCCATGTTCCAGGGTGAGGGTATATTCTCCATCAAAATAATCGCTTCCCAAATCTTGTCTATACTGGTATTTAGAGGTGGCAATTTGATGTCTTCCCATATAATCCTCTGACCTCTTTGTTCTCTTGAATAATTCTGCCTCTGTCCACCATAAGTCTCCTACGATTGATCAAACCTTGGGACCTTATTATTGTAATTGTGATTATAGAAATTTCTCTCCTTTTCCAATTCCTCTTGATCTCTACTCCCCATTGCTACTATCTTACGTTGATTATCAATCTCCAATTTCTCTCGCTGATTTTGGGAGGTACTTGCTATTGTATTAATCGTCCTTGATAAAAAACTTCCATTTGCTGCAGCTGAACTTGTTCCTGCGAGAATTGGATATGACTCCATCTCATTTTGTTTTTCCTCCAAAGAGATATACTCTTCTTGCAATTCTCGCAGTTCTGTCATAGTGATTGTGTTTTTAACTCTGAATATATGGATGTATAATATATTTGTCGCAAACATAGCATTTATGAAGGACAAAATGAGATATCTTTCATCTACTCTTCCTGCCATTTCACTACACATTGTCATCCATCTTATCGTTAAGTGATTTAAACTCTCTCCAACTCTCTGCTTCAATCCAAACACATCTTCAATTCCAGGTCGTGTAGAGTTATTGCTTATGTATGCTCCAAAGAAAGTAGTTTGCAAGTGCATGAACGAAGTTATTGTATTCTTGGGGAGACTTTCAAACCACTTCAATGCTTCGCCAGTTAAACTTGACGCAAAATATTTGCACAAGAAGACGTCATGGTTTTCCCATTGTAGCATGCATCGCATATAGTCTTTGATATGTTGGACAGCACATGTAGTCCCATCAAATATACTGGTCAACACCGGTAAATTTCATTTTGGAGGTATCCCTCCTAATTGTACCTCTTGAGTAAATAGAGTTTTCGCATCTTCTTCGATTGCCTCATCAAGTTGTCTTCTTCCTCCTTCTCTTCTATTATTTATCATTCCTCTCATTTCTGCTAATTCTCGCAAAATTTGCTCATTCCTATCAGAATTTTGCTCCATCGGCCTTTTCAACGCAGCCTCTCTTCGTCTGCGTTCATGCCTTTCTTGTCTTGCGATATTTCGCGCTTCTTCTTCAACATCTTGATTTTGCCTTCTTCTACGATTTTCTTCTTCTTGAATTTGCGATTTAATTTGCCTTTCATTCTCTTCTCTGCAAATTTCCTCATCCCTTACTGTGTCTCTTCATTTCCTTTCTATGTCTCTGCGAATTCTCTCATATTCCTCATTGAGATTATCATTATTACGATTTTGTAGACGTCGTCTTTCTCGATTATCATGATTATTCTAACACAATGCTGCTTGAATTTCTTGTTCTTCTATTTCCGCTCGCAATCTCTCTCTTTCTCCCGCTAAATGTACTTGCTCAATATAATGCCTCTCAATATCATCTTCAATTATTCTACGATTTCTCCGAATCTCTTCATCACGTAACATTCTCCTTCTCTCTTCTTGATTTTCTCCCTCATCTTGATTATGTCTAATGTCCAAAGTTTCACCGCGTGGAATATAACGATCATTTATCAAATTCTCGCCAATATTTTGTATAGGGTGATTTTGTCTTGTTTCTTCTCTATATGATCTTGAACTTGATCTCATGCTGCTTCTTGATCTTCTGTTTTGCAACCTCAAATTTTCCATTCTTAGTTCATAATTTTTCCTTGTAAGATTTACACGTTCTTCTACCTCTAATCTTCTTTCTTCCTGTATCCTTTGTCTCAAATCATCTACTACTTCATGCCCTTCATGAATTACTCCTCCATCCACTTCTTGATTTTTTCCTCTTCTTGATTTTCTGCCTCTTCTATCGAATCCGACCTCCAAGTATGCACACTTACTCTATCATGATCCACATTTCTATCTTGTGCTTGTGTTTGTTGATTCGGTGGTTGAATTGAATTTTCTGCTCCATTTCTCATTCTACTTTTTTCCTGATCTGATCCTTAAAGATCCTTCCAATTCACCTTTTCCTTCGCCTGCAATTCTTTTACTTCTTTTCACTGTTGTTGGTGGTTCTGATGTATTTCTTCTCCTTCTAGCCATTTCTTCAATTCTAACAATTTCTTCAAATCTTCAAGTTGCAATTTGAAATTTCTCAACTTGATTCTCCCTGTTTCTGGACGCCAAAATGTAGTTGCAGGAATTCCCACACTGCACCCTATTCAAGAATTTATCAATATTTATGACACAATTTGAAGATTAAGTACCTTTTTATTAATATGATCTTAAAAGAATTACAGTAATCCAGAATACAATTCACCTAATAAGATTTTCTCTCTCCTAAAAACTTTCTTAGCACTCAAAAATTCATCTCTCTCTCTGGAACTATTCATTTCCTTTATATAGGCATTTACATAGTGGATTACAGCTCATGATAGTTCATTTACATCTAAGATCCCCTTTGATTTCGGATCTGGGTTCTTGCGATAAATCTTGATTCGCACCGCCTCAATCATTCGAGGTTTTATTAATTCATCTTGAAATGTCACACTTTTCTCATGTTTCTGTCATTTTCATCTGATATGTCATTCCTTACGTCACTTTGAGATGTATCGCAGAATATCATTGACGTATCGCAGAACTGTTGTTTATTTCGCAGGAATATTGTTGTGACAATATTTTGATCCTACAGCAGAATATCATTGATGTATTGCAAAACTGTTGTTTATTTCGCAGGAATATTGCTGTGACAATATTATGATCCTACATCTTGCCTCTTCTCATATCTTTTATGCGAAGAAGATAAAGATCATGAGAATTTAAGTTTCTTGATTTTCCGCAACTCCTTGTCTTTTACCAGACAAAATTCCTTATTTTATGTTTTTAACGTTGACACGTGTCAATCCTTACTTCTTTACCGATTAGCCCGGTTACCCATTCTTCATCTATAAATAGATGTCCCACTCGAGGATATGTTTTCTTTCACCTTCTCTTTTTTCTTCAACTTTTTCCTTTTTTTGTATGCAACTTTTTCTTTCATGTTATCCTTCCTGCTACTGCTCTAATGGAAACTCAAAGGTAGGTTCTTATCTTGAATCTTATTTTGTTCATGTTACATCATTTCTATCGCCCGATTTTCTTTATAATCCCCATATTTTATTATCTTTTTCAGTAACACTACTTCTCATACTAAGATTACTATCAAAAACCCTAACCCTAAGAAGGGTCCTCAGAAAAAGTGTGTTGGGAAGACGAAGAGATCTGAGAATGATAAGGTAGTAAGAAACATCTATTTCTTTAAAATAACAATATTGTTGCCTTTGTTTCTTATCTACGTTATTATTCGCAGAGTGAAGAGAATATTTTTAGACCTCTTAAGTGTTTTCGTCAAGTTAATGCTCTTTCAGATGAAGTGGATATTCTTGATTTTTTGCCTGCAGATCCTGTTCCGCCGCAAGATAAATATTCTCCTTCTCCTTGCGTGAATTCCAATATTAACACCCATACTACTTCATAAATTCCAAGTGAAGTTATTGATGCTAATATTTCCATCTCTAATAATCCCAATACTTTAAAAGTTTCGATAGATGAATCTATGATGGTTGGAACTATGATGAATGAATCAGTAGCAAATAAACCTGCGATGAATGAAGCCGTGGTGAATGAAACTACGGTAAATGAAGCTGCGGTGAATGATATTGCAGTAAATGAAACTATGGTAAATGAAACTGCGATGAATGATGTTGCGGTAGATGAGACTGTAACTGCGACTAATCAAGTTCCTTTTTCCACTCCTACTACCAAGAATGATTCTAATCAAGTTCTTACGATGAATGATGTTGCCTAAACCTCTTCCTCTATTTCTCTTCCTTCTTCCCAAGAAATAGCAACAGGGGTTGAAGCTGCTTTTCAAATATTATCTGAAGTTTTGAACGATGATGAAATCTTTTACAGATCCTGTGAGACAGGATGTTTATATGATTCTAAGAAAGCATCTCGGATCTTGCGGTTCTTCATCTTCGCTAACTGCTTTAGAAAGTGAGGTTGAAATCTTGAAGAAAAACCTTCAAGCAAAAACTTTAGAATGCGAACTTCTCGATCACAAATTTCGCAATTCTTAATTGGACTGCGAAAATCTTCGCAGCAGAAATGATGATCTGAAAGGTATAACTTTCTTGCCTATGCTTTTGTCTCAGTAAATATTTGTTTTCTATGTACTCAATTTCTCTTTATTTATTTGTTGACGCATTTTTAGCTTCAAAACATAACCAATTAATGAAGATACTTGAATGGGAAACCATCGCCGATGAAGCCCGCATTGGGAAAGAGTCTTGGAAAAATCAATTTGATAGATTGAATATTCTTCACACATATTCAATTGACGAGACAAATAATCTTAAGAATGAGAATAACCAACTAATTTGCGAACGAGATTGCCTAAGTAATGAAGCCACTCAACTTTTATATTCGCTAAATCAGACTAATTTGAAGGTGGAATCTTTATCAGATGAAAACAAAACTTTGTCTCAAGAGAAACTTAGCTTTGTGAATAAAATAATGGTTTATTCGCAGCAATTGGGCAATCTTCAAAGGTTGTGTGACAGCCAAGAGCAATCTCTTCGTGTATTGAAAGATGACATTAAAAAGATAACCGAGTCATCTGCCGCTGAACAAGAGAAACTTATAAAAGGTAGATTAGCTCTAAGCGTAAAAGTCAACAATCTCAAAGATGACTATGCTCAACTGAAGAAATCCCATTCCTCCTTAAAAGTAGAAAATGCTTATCTTCTTTCTAAAGAGAAAAGTATAAAATCTCGTTTGAAAGGTAAATTTGGTGATACTTTCGATGATACCATGAATCAATGGAAGAGTTGCTTCCTTAACATAATTCAAAATTTATCCTCACAAAAGGAAGGTAGTCATTTTGACTGCCTCATCTATTAATTATTTCATTTTATTTTCCCATCTTATTTCTTGCGAGAATTCTATTTAATATGCAACTTTTTTCCCGCAGAATCTGAGAAGCATCTTCAAGCTTCTATCTCTGATCTGTCTACGAAGTTGGCCAAACTTCGAAAAAAGAATATCGCACTTTTTAACTCTCGCAACAGAGCATTGAGAAGATTTGACTACCTTGAATACTTCAAGGATATAGAGATCGAAACTTAGGAAAAGAATTGCCTCCGCAAGGCTCATTTAGGCGCTGAGGTTCTCGTAAACAATGTTCTATTCTCTCATTCTTTACCTCCTATAAAGATCAAACCCTTGGAGATAAATAATAATGAAGTTCCTCGTCTCATTGATGAAGATCTAAATTATTCAAGTGATGAAGATGATTTTTCCGAAGATGAACAAAACCCAACTAAAGAAATAGAAGAAGAAGAAAACCTTCCCAATGAAGCAGAAGAACAAAGTCCTCCTCAAAGGGAAATTTCTAGTGATGGAGAAATAGAAGAAGAAGAAAACCCTCATAATGAAGCAGAAGAACAAAATCCTCTTCAAAAATCAATCGCTGGTGATGGAGAAACTCAAACTGAAAAAGATATTGCTGGTGAAGATAATAGTAGCAAACAAGAATGATGAAATTAAAGAAGAATACTCTTTTGAAGTTTTAAATCTTGTTTTATCATGTCTTTCTGCGAAATATCTTGTTCTTTTCTCTGTCCTGTGAATGATTGTAATTTATGAATCTTTCTTCTTCCTGCTTCTTTCGCGAAATATTGCAATTTTTGCAACTCAATCATCTTCTTCTAATTATATATTTTTATTAACCTGAATCTCCTATCGCAAATTCTTGTAACTTGATTGTCTTCTTTTTATTATCTTTGATTCTTCTCAAGGAAGATAATGAAATATTGTTTTATAATCCCCATATTTGCCCTTCATAATCTTCCTTGTGAATTACTAATATATTACCATTGTAAGAAATCCTAAACTTGCCTCTTGTTGTTAATCTGCAATATGATAAATGAAGTATCGCAAATAATTCTACGAAAAATTTGTTATATGCTTCGCAGATATAACCTCTCTTGTGGTCTTATTTCGCCTTCCTAGTTAAAGGTCTTATTATTCCACTTTTATGCGACAAGATCACAGGACATTCTTACTTTCACATGTAATAATCCATTGATCTTGTCTTATCATTTATTTTCATCTCTGCGACAATATGATAAGTCTAAGCCATCTTGTGAGATTAATCTATTTTTTCTTTTTAAGACTTATGACATTGCCATCTTTGCAATGAAATCGCAGGACGTCTTTGCGATTTATATCCTCTTATCATTGATTTCATTTATCTCATCTTTTGATCTTATCGCAAAAACCCATTGATCTCATCTTAACATTTCTTTTTAGGCTTTTTGGCCTGTCATGCGGCAATATGACGTGCCTACATATTCTTGTGAATATAAAGTCCCATGACATTGCTGTCTGTGTCATGCGACAATATGACGAGCCTAAATATTCTTGCGAATATAAAGTCCCATGACATTGCCATCTTTTTTGATACACAGCTCCCTAATGGAGGGTATCGCCCTTATTTCTCCCCCTTGGTTGTCCCTTCAAGGAGACATACTTTTGCCATACAAGACTAGCTCCTCCCATCCGGTTCTAGAAACAACTAGTTGTTTTCGTAGTCTCTTATCCTTTATGCCTATATGGCTTATAGTTACGAGACTACACCCTAGTGGGGTTTTCTTTGGGCCGAACACATCGTAAGCCAAGACTTGCCATGGATGGACAGGGTAGGTTCATCCGTCCCGGGCACCCACAGCTCAAACGTCTACCTCGGCGCCTTGATCATACTTTGCATTCCTTAGGAGAAACTCTCGGGTTCCCAACCAGGGTATAACCTTATATAGTTGGGAATCCAAGTTATCTCTCCCGAATGGATTTTCTATAATCCCAAATCTCCATGACTAGGTTCCAGCAGTAGTATAGCCTTTCCCATAGTCATGCAAAGAGATACCCCCCTTATGACGTACTTTAAGGACATTGCCTCTTACGGAATAGAATCCGCGGACTAGGGTGTACGCCACAAAGGTTCGTCCCATTCTTATATGTTTTTAGGCGATTTGCGCCCATCTTATGCATTTGCATAAAAAATTCTTATATGATTTGAAATCATCATCTTTTTCTTTTAATAGAAAAATTCTTATTTTTGAACAAAGTTTTTCTTTTAATATTCTGTCTGCACATTTCTTGTTGTTCTTGTTTTTTGATTGTTCGCAACATGATATTGTTGCACTTCTTTTCCTCTATAACGAATGATTATTCGCAATATCTTGTTGCTTTTTTATTTTCTTGCACAAAATGAAGATTTCAACTTTTTCCCAGCACCTTGCATTTGTTTATTTTCCTGCGAAGAATGAAGATTTCCACTTTTCCCATCTTTACGCGATTAATCACCATTGATTCTTTTGGCATAAACTATTCTTGTAATATATCCTTTCCCCGCAACTCTATATTGTCCACCATCAATTTCTCAGCTCTTTGAGTTTGCTTCCTGTTATGTTGCCAATTACGATTTCTGGCGTTTCTTTCTTCGCAAGTATTAATGTAAACTTCATAACACTTTTTTCCTTCAAACCAATCACCTTTAATTATCCCAATACCATGAGGATGTGGAAACTTTATGCATTGATGATATATGGATGCTATGCCCAAGATCCCATGGAGCCATGGTCTTCCAATTAAGGCATTATAAGGAGATTCTATATCCACTACACAGAACTTAATTTTTGAAGATATCTTGTTTAATGGAATTTCCATAGTAATTTCTCCTTTTGGATTATTTGAAGTGCCATTGAAACCATAGATCTTGTAAGTTGAGGGGATTAACTCATCATCTCTTCCACCCATTGTACGATAAGTATGATAAAATAAGATGTCTACCGAGCTGCCAGTGTCAATTAAAACCCTATCTATTGCCCAAGAATCATTTGTTGCATCACCATCATCTTCTTCTTCTTCTTCTTCTTCTCTGTACTTTGGATTTATCTCTAACTTCACCACCAACGGGTTGTCATGCATCTTCCCTGGCTCTGGTATCTCTTGTGCAGTAAAAGAAATAACTTGTTTCTGCCATTCTTCTAACGGAGAAATTTTCGCAATATTCATCACCTCTCTTCCCTCTATATCCCTCGCAAATACCCTACTTAGTACATTGTCATGGAAATCTTCTATTGTTTTCTGCGAATGTACAATTGAATTGCAAAATAAATTTTTTGATGTAGCTCCTACTTCAATGACAAATGTTTCGGCTTATTTTGCAATATTGACTCTGCGAATTTCTGGTGCTTGCGGCAATTGCTGAGGTTGTGGATATCTTGATAGAAAATGATTTAATTTCCCCTATTCAATCATTCGCAAAATAATTGTTTTTACATTTCTACAATTATGCACAAAATGACCATGAAAATGATGATAATGACAGAACTCTTGATTTTGGTTGTTAGGATGTGGTTCTTTTCCCATGTTCCAGGGTGAGGGTATATTCTCCATCAAAATAATCGCTTCCCAAATCTTGTCTATACTGGTATTTAGAGGTGGAAATTTGATGTCTTCTCATATAATCCTCTGACCTCTTTGCTCTCTTGAATAATTCTGCCTCTGTCCACCATAAGTCTCATGCGGTTGATCAAACCTTGGGACCTTAATATTGTTATTGCGATTATAGAAATTTTTCTACTCCCCATTTCTACTATCTTACGTTGATTATCAATCTCCATTTTATCTCGCTGATTTTGAGAGGTACTTGCTACTGTATTAATCATCCTTGGTAATAAACTTCCATTTGCTGCGGCTGAACTTGTGCCTGCAAGAATTGGATATAACTCCATCTCATTTTGTTTTTCCTCCAAAGCGATATACTCTTCTTGGAATTATCACAGTTCTGTCATAGTGATTGTGTTTTTAACTCTGAATACCTGGATGTATAATAGATTTGTCTCAAACATAGCATTTATGAAGGACAAAATGAGATATCTTTCATCTACTCTTCATGCCATTTCACTACACATTGTCCTCCATCTTATCGTTAAATGCTTTAAACTCTCACCAACTCTTTGCTTCAATCCAAACACATATTCAATTCCAGGTCGTGTAGAGTTATTGCTTATGTATGCTCCTAAGAAAGTAGTTTGCAAGTGCATGAACGAAGTTATTGTATTCTTGGGAAGACTTTCAAACCACTTCAGTGATTCTCCAGTTAAACTTGACGCAAAATATTTGCACAAGACGACATCATGGTTCTCCCATTGTAGAATGCATCGAATATAGGATTTGATATGTTGGATGGCACATGTAGTCCCATCAAATATACTGGTCAACACTGGTAAATTACATTTTGGAGGTATTCCTCCTAATTGTACCTCTTGAGTAAATGGAGTTTTCGCGGCTTCTTCGATTGCCTCATCAAGTTGTCTTCTTCCTCCTTCTCTTCTGTTACTTATCATTCCTCTCATTTCTGCTAATTCTCGCAAGATTTGCTCATTCTTATCAGAATTTTGCTCCATTGGCCTTTTCAACGCAGCCTCTCTTCGTCTGCGTTCATGCCTTTCTTGTCTTGCGATATTTCGCGCTTCTTCTCCAATATCTTGATTTTTCCTTCTTCTACGATTTTCTTCTTCTTCATCTTGCAAGTTAATTTGTCTTTCATTCTCCTCTCTGCAAATTTCCTCATCCCTTACTGTTTCTCTTCGTTGCCTTTCTATGTCTCTGCGAATTCTCTCATATTCCTCATTGAGATTATCATTATTACGATTTTGTGCACGTCGTGTTTCTCGATTATCATGATTATTCTGACGCAATGCTGCTTGAATTTCTTGTTCTTCTACTTCCGCTCGCAATCTCTCTCTTTCTCCCGCTAAATGTACTTGCTCAATATAATGCCTCTCTATATCATCTTCAATTATTCTGCGATTTCTTCGAATTTCTTCATCACGTAACATTCTCCTTCTCTCTTCTTGATTTTTTACCTCATCTTGATTATGTCTAATGTTCAAAGTTTCACCGCGTGGAATATAACGATCATTTATCAAATTCTCGCCAATATTTTGTATAGGGTGATTTTGTCTTGTTTCTTCTCTATATGATCTTGAACTTGATCTCATGCTGCTTCTTGATCTTCTGTTTTGCAACCTCAAATTTTCCATTCTTAGTTCATGATTTTGCCTTGTAAGATTTGCATGTTCTTCTGCCTCTAATCTTCTTTCTTCCTGTATCCTTTGTCTCAAATCATCTACTACTTCATGCCCTTCATGAATTAATCCTCCATCCATTTCTTGATTTCTTTCCTCTTCTTGATTTTCCGCCTCTTCTATCGAATCCGACCTCCAAGTATGCACACTTACTCTATCATAATCCACATTTCTATCTTGTGCTTGCGTTTGTTGATTCGGTGGTTGAATTGAATTTTCTGCTCCACTTTTCATTCTACTTCTTCCTGATCTAATCCTTAAAGATCCTTCCAATTCACCTGTTCCTTCACCTGCAATTCTTTTACTTCTTCTCACTGTTGTTGGTGGTTCTGATGTATTTCTTCTCCTTCTTTCCATTTCTTCAATTCTAACAATTTCTTCAAATCTTCAAGTTGCAATTTGAAATTTCTCAAATTGATTCTCCATGTTTCTGGACGCCAAAATGTAGTTGCAGGAATTCCCACACTACACCCTACTCAAGAATTTATCAATATTTATGACACAATTTGAAGATTAAAGACCTTTTTATTAATATGATCTTAAAAGAATTACAGTAATCAAGAATACAATTCACTTAATAAGATTTTCTCTCTCCTAAAAACTTTCTTAGCACTCAAAAATTCATCATCCTCTCTGGAACTATTCATTTCCTTTATATAGGCATTTACATAGTGGATTACAACTCATGACATCTCATTTACAGCTAAGATCCCCTTTAATTTCGAATATGGGTTCTTGCGATAAATCGCAGTCAGCACCGCCTTAATCATTCGCAGGTTTTATTGATTCGTCACAGAAATGTCACACTTTTCTCATGTTTCTATCGTTTTCATCTGATATGTCATTCCTTACGTCAGTTTGAGATGTATCGCAGAATATCATTGATGTATCGCAGAACTGTTGTTTATTTCGCAGGAATATTGCTGTGACAATATTCTGATCCTACACTTTTACTTATTCACATTGTGTTTACATAAGTAAACAATCCATTCTATACAAAATTACAAAATTAAACCCTAAATCAAAAGATGGAAATAAAAACCTAAGCTATGTTAGGAAAAAACAAACATGGAATTTTTAGTATCAAATTAACATCGAGACAAAAGGGGAAAATTAGGTTTGGATTTCAAAACATGAAGATGATTTTCTTTTGTGTTCTTCATCCATTGACTGAGTCGCCTTCGTTGAGAATGTGAGCTTCACTATTGAACACAAAACAGAAGCATTATCCCTCAAATTTTCACCGAATCATTTAATTTAAACAAACACTTTCAGAGCAATGGGATCGTTAAAATAAGCATTTGTAAATCAAACCTTTAGTGGAAGTTATTTCCTTATTTACAAAATCAAATGGATGATCCAATTCATGGGTCCAAATTGTCACTTCCTATATTTTTATCCCCATAGACGTATTCTCTTATTGAATCAACCTTGGGAAAAATTACACTGGAAATCCTATGTACGGATGATTGATCAAATCAATACCTTTGAAGTTGGTTCCATAGGTAAAATTAAGGAAATTGTTGATTAGTGATTGCAACCTATTATGAACCGCTAAATACCCAAGTCAAATCTGACATTAGCTCCATCTGATTATTGATTGCTGACTTCAATTATGCTATGGACTAATGTACATAGAGATCAACCGATAATCATAGTTAAGCCTCGAGGATTAAAATAGAAAACTCTACACAACTAATACTAGCTTTCCATAAATTCACAATCTACACTTCCTCCTAAGTTCACAATTGATACTGGACATGAGATTTATGTATAACGCTCATACATGTTAGCTCTTTTTCTTTTTCATTAAGAGTGAATCTACAAGTTCCTATTAAGAATGTCGATCTTTGGCTTCCATCTTCCCAAAAAAATAATGCGGATATTATGTATCAACATCGACACAGAATGGAATGATGTTTTACGGATATTCCAAAACCAAAGTAAAATCATGTGAAGTGCCTTGAAAAAAAACGGAAAACATCAAGTTAATTGATAGAATAAACATAGTTAATAATATTAAAGACCGAATAAACATAGTTAATAATTATAGAAAAATAATGATTTGGCAATCAACAGTTGCATCAGAAAACATAAGATAAGCAAGGTTAAGATAACGAACCTTAGAATTTGTGAACTTCACTAACCGAGTCAGCTTTCTTTCCATCTCCGTGATTCACATTTCTATCTTTACAGTGCATCACAGAAAAATAGTACACTTGTTCTTCTTCTCTCTCCGGGACAGTTTCCGGTTTTAGAGTAACTCAGCAAAGGAGATGAAGAAAAAGAAGAAGAAACCATCTCGTATTAAGGTTAATTTTTTCGTAAAAGAAAAACTCAGTTAATTAAGGTCTCGGTTGTCTTTTACTCTTTCGTAAGTTTCCCAAAAATAAACGACTACCAATTACCTCGTAGCCGTCCAATCAAAAACCCTATCCGGAGATTCCCCACCGCCGGATGATGGTCACCGTCAAACGCCGTCTGTCTGATAGCCCTAGCTATCATGGAGACAAATATCATACCTTTTCATAACAATGATGTTTTTCATCTTCAAGTTCTTGGAATCTCTCGCGACAATTCTTTTCAGAAGCTGCGAGAAAGTGACAACGAATCAGAAGCATCATCAAGAAGAATATTAAAATGAAAAGTTAGCAAGAATTGAACAAGTTAACAACCTTCTCTTTCAGAAATCATGTCTCTAATTAAAGCAGCTTGTTCAACTTGGAGACTAACATCTACACCTAGGTTGTTTCTGGCATTATCAAGAACTTTTGTTGCCCAAGTAAACTCATCATTGCTATTGATAAGAATACGAGAGCGAGCTTGTGTTTCCAGCGTAAGAAGATCTTCATTCTCGCGAATAAGTCTATCTCTTTCCACTTGAGTATCAAAAAGGGTTTTATGGAAATATGCTAGAGCTTTGGTACCATTTTTAACAGCAAGATCTTTCTCGTCAATAAGATCACTATTTCTTTCCCTTAATCTATTTATTTCTTCTTTAGAGTCAAGGTAAAGGCGTTTAAATCTGTGGGTTAAGTTTAAATTGGATCTGTGCTCTATTTTCAAGAGGTTAAATTTGGATTTAAGTTCCTCAAAAGAGAGAGATCTAATCTGATCATCTGAGAAGTTACTTAGAGAACTATTAAGGCGATCAAGAAGGGAATTATCATCTAAAGGTTCGGGAAAATATTGGAGGAGTATTGCCTCATCAGAAAGACCATAAATATCTGCAAAACGATTGCTTGAATAAGCTATAATGGGGTGAGAAGAATTAAGAAGGAAAGAAAATAGATTATACCATATAATTTTTGATGAGCTTTTTCAAGATCAGCGAACTTCTGCTTATCATCTGAAGCATCAGTTTCCAATTGCTTATTCTTTCCACGAAGATTAACAACTTCTGCCTCCAACTTTTCTTTCTCTTGACGAAGATTATTAGATTTTTCTTCTTGAATAACACGTCTAGTGTCCAAATCAGAAGCAACAGCAAAACAAGCTCTTCCAACCTGCGAGAGAATTATGTACATTAAGATTTGGTGAAGAGATTTGGAGAAAAAATAAATACAAAAATATATAAATGAAAACATACCAAGGCACCAAGAGAATTTAAAAGACTGGGAGTTAGTGATCTTGAAACTCTGCGAAGAGAAGCATTATCAACTGAGATAGGAGCATCGCAAATGTTGGGGAGAGATTGAGATATTTTAGTAATAGATTCGTCTCCATACTCATTTGGGATACCATGATCAGTATCGCCAAAAAATTTAGATAGCTGAGCCATGGAAGAATCAGAAGGAGAAGAATTCACCATGGAAGGAGAACCATTATCAACATTAAAATTATCCTCATTATCTTTATCTACATCAACATTTAGGTCATCAGAAATAGGTTGAGGAGTTGAAGAAGAAGAATGTTGAGTTTTTCTTTTCTTTTAAGGAGGATCGCTAGATTCATCATCGCGAGGGGCAGAAGATTTTCCCCAAGAAGAAGTAGTAGGCTTCTCCTTTATAGATTTCCCAGATGGTTCTTTTGGAGATTTCTCCTTGATTTTTGGAGGAGCGAGTGGTTCTAATTCTTCGATTTCCTGCGAGCACAAATGAAGATAAGAAATAGGGGCAACAATATATTATTAAAATTTATGAAGAAATATTTCTTACTTCATCTGTGAAAGATCTTAGAGCCAAGAGAATGCTGGGTTTCCTAAGAGTTTGATAGCTGAGTTTCATTCTATCAATCTGAGAAAAATCAGAAAGTTAGCGAGAATATAAAGAAGACAATAAATAATAATAATATGAAAAGTTGAGAGAATATACCTCTTTAGTTCTTTTAGGCCAGTTAAAGACCCATGGTTGATACATTGCGAGACTCGCAAGAAGTTCGCGAGAACCATATATATAAGGACCTTCAAGACTTAATGGGAAGATGAACCACTTGTCATCGCTAGAATGACGAGGACCTTGGTTAGTAGATGTATGAAAGTCAATATCCATCATAAGAGCATTGTCACCAGCGACCTTCTCTTTCTTCAAACGAACACCCCAACATGTACTATCCCTCTTCATAGGGACAATACTATAGTTTACAAAAAAGTTTTCCACAGTATAATCACAAGGAACAATGGGGACATCTTTGAACAAAGGATTCTTTGGAGCCTCGGGGTAGCGAGTTCATATACCAGCACCACGAGAAGCATATTCGAGTAGTAATCTGATGCAATCCCCACCTAGTTGGTATATCTCTCGCGAGAATCTCTCGTCAGAAATTATTTGGTAGAATAGCGGAAGCTCAGGATCATAAAGAGGGATGGGAAGACCAGCTTCAAGTTGTCCTAGCGATACTATAATTTTTTCACAAGAACATTGGTCATCAGTAAATAGTTTAAGGGAAAGTTCTGATTTGGAATCTTGATCTGGAATCAAAGATAAGTTAAAACCTTTAAGTCGGAGTTTCTCGCGCATTCCATTGAAGGCCTTCAAATTTTTAGCACCAGCAACCACCATTTTTGAAGTATGGGAATGAAGGAAGAAGTTGAAAAAGAAGAAAGAAATCGCGATAATAATGAATGCGCAATTTACGGAAGAACAGTAAAGTTGCAGAGAAGAAGAATGAAGAAGAAAGTAAAAGAGAAAAAGATAAGAATGAGAAGAGTATTTATAAAAGAAGAAATTTCTCGAAGAAGATGAAAGTAATTAATGCAAAGAAAAACGCATTGGGTGGTCAGATTGCAGTGGTTAGAGGAGACGTGTCAAAAATTTATTAGAAGAAAAGGTTAGAGTGAAAACAACTGGCAAAAGGACGGAGAAATCTGAAAAGATAAGCAATTATGGCATTTTAGATTCTCATATCTTATCTTCTTCGCAGAAAAGACATGAGAAGAGGCAAGATGTAGGACCAGAATATCGCCACAACGATATTTTGACGATGGAAACGACACTTCTGCGAGAAGCCCAAACATTTCTACAAGTATTAATAACACTTTAACGAGAATGTCGCAAGATTCTTCAACAACATTTGGCGAGTGTCACAAAAGAGTAATGTAATGGTTAACGATTAAAGATATATGAAGAATAAGTATGCTTCACAATGGTTATAAAGTTGGCGATGGTGAAGACTAAAGTTATGGCGATGAGATCGCAGAGTAGATCCGAATTAAGGGGAAATCTTAGTTGTCTTCCACTATGTATTTTCCTATATAAAGGGCCCGACTAAATCCAGAAAGGGATGATGTACTTTTGAAAGCTGAGAGAATTTTGAGGAGAGAGAAACTCCAGAAAGAAAGTTGTACTTCTGAGTTTTGACATTTCTTGTAAATCTTCCTGAAAGTGAATTAATAAAAGTGTTGTTGTTCATCCACAATTATGATTTAGTTTTCATAGATTCTTGACAAGGGTGTAGTGTGGGAAATCCTGCAACTACACTCAAGGAATTGTTTGATGGAGTCCAATGTTCTGTTGCGCTGAAACATGAGATGTTTAATCTACATGCGGTTGTTTTATGGATAATAAATGATTACCCTGCTCTCGGTACACTGTGTGGATGCCCTACCAAGGACGAGATGCCTGTAAGGTGTGTGGAAGAAATACTTATTATATCAGGCTAAAACATTATAGAAAAGAGGTTTATACCGGGCATAGAAGATATCTACCATACGATCATCCATTCATATGTCAGAAGGGGTTCAACGGAAAAGATGAAAATGAAAAGGCTCCTGAACTTATGACCCCGTCACAAATATACAATGAGGTAAAGTATATAAAAAATAAATGGGGAAAGGGATGGAAGAACATTGTGGTGGAATTCTTGCAAGATAACCCTGGAAGAGGTTGAAATATGAAGAGAATCGAAAAGACCATCGACCCAAAATAAGGGAAGGGGGAGGAGAAGGGAAAGGATAAGGATACCGAAAGGCGCTACTGGAAAAAGTTCAATATATGGTTCCGGCTCCTCCCCTACTGGCGGTATCATGTTGTCCACCATTGCATAGATTTCATGCACGTCAAAAAGAATGTATGCGAGAGTATAGTTGGAACATTGTTGAACAATGAATTTAAGTCGAAATACCAGCTTGATGCTCGAATGGACCTGAAGGAGATGGGTTTTAGAGACGAGTTGCAACCTCGGGAAAATGTCAAAGGGGGATATATACTAAAGGAAGCATGTCACTCAATAAGCCCGGAGGAAAAGGACAAGTTATGTGCAACATTATCCGAGATAAAGGTTCCACAAGGGTATTGTTCAAACTTTTCAACACTGGTGAATTGAAAAGATCGAAAGCTTATCGGACTAAAATCGCATGATTATCACATGTTAATACAACATTTTTCACCCATTGCGATTAAATCAATTATGCCGCAGCCAACAAGATATGCTATTATCAGGTTTTGTTTCTTTTTTAGGGCAATATCTAGCAAAGAAATCAAGGTGGCAGAGCTAGAAAAATTGCAGCCGGATCTTGTTATGACGTTGTGCTTGCTCGATAAACACTTTCCTCCATCCTTTTTCGACATAATGGTTCATTTAAATGTGCATCTTACCAGGGAAGTGAAAATTTGTGGTCTTGTATTCTTTCGATGGATGTATCTGTTTGAAAGGTGCATGAAGGTCATTAAAGGGCAAGTGCGAAACATAAACAGACCTGGAGGAAGATTTGCTGAATGGAACCTTGCGTAAGAGACAATTGAGGTTATCAGTGAGCACTAACAAAGCATGAATGATACAGTCGGAATTCCACCAGATAAACTCAACACATCTGACACTGGCGAAGATTCTTATTCTTTCAGGGGAAAACCAATGTTGTAGTTGCAGGATTTCCCACACTACACCCTTGTCAAGAATCTATGAAAACTAAGTCATAATTGTGGATGAACAACAACACTTTTATTAATTCACTTTCAGGAAGATTTACAAGAAATATCAAAACTCAGAAATACAACTTTCTTTATGGAGTTTCTCTCTCCTCAAAATTCTCTCAGCTCTCAAAAGTACATCATCCTTTTCTGGATCTATCGTGCCCTTTATATAGGAATTTACATAATGGATGACAGCTAAGTTTTCCTCCTATTTCGGATCTATTTTGCGATCTTATCGTGATCGTTATAATATTTCTCTATCGCAAGTATGATGACCATCGCAAGATTGATCATGTTCTTCTTTTGTTTCTTCTATCGTCAATTTCCTTCAGTTGTTCCGTAACGCTTGTGAAATGTCGTTGAAGAGTTGTCAGTGACGCTCGCAGAAATGTTGTTAATATCGCGGAATAGTGTTGTAGCGTTATTCTGGTACTACATCTTGCCTCTTCTCATGTCTTTTCTGCGAAGAAGAGAAGATCATGAGAATTAAAGATGCCATAATCACTCATATTTTTTGCATTCCCATTCTGACACGTTTCTATATCCTTCGTCAGTTGTTTTCATGAATTTCTTTCTTCCAATAAATTTCTGACACGTCTTCTGTAACCGTCGCGATCTGACCACCCACGTCTCTCCTTTGCATTAATTACCTTCATCTTCTTCGAGAAATTTATTCTTCTATAAATACTCTTCTCATTCCTCCCTTTTTTCTCTTTTACTTTCTTCTTCTTTCTCTCCATATTTTTTCTGCAATTTTTACTGTTCTTCCGCAAATTGCGCTTCTATAATCGATGTGATTTATTTCTTCTTTTCAACCTTTTTCTTTCATTCCCATACCCAAAAATGGTTGCTGCTGGTGCTAAAAATTTGAAGGCCTTTAATGGAATGCGCGAGAAACTCAGACTTAAATGTTTTAACTTATCTTTGATTCCAGATCAAGATTCCAAATTAGAACTTTCCCTTAAACTATTTACTGATGACCAGTGTTCTCGTGAAAAAATCATAGTATCGCTAGGAAAACTTGAAGCTGGTATTCCCATCCCTCTTTATGATCCTGAGCTTCCGTTATTCTACCAAATAATTTCTGACGAGAGATTCTCGCAAGCGATATACCAACTAGGTGGGGATTGCATCATATTACTACTCGAATATGCTTCTCGCGGTGCTGGTAAAGGAACACGCTACCCCGAGGCTCCAAAGAATCCTTTGTTCAAAGATGTCCACATTGTGTCTTGCGATTATAATGTGTACAACTTTTTTGTAAACTATAGTATTGTCCCTATGAAGAGGGATAGTACATGTTGGGGTGTTCGTTTGAAGAAAGAGAAGGTCGCTGGTGAAAATGCTCTTATGATGGATATTGACTTTCATACATCTACTAACCAAGGTCCTCGTCACTCTAGTGATGACAAGTGGTTCATCTTCCCATTAAGTCTTGAAGGTCCTTACATATCTGGTTCTCGCGAACTTCCTGTGAATCTCGCAGAGTATCAACCATGGGTCTTTAACTGGCCTGATAGAACTAAAGAGGTATATTCTCCCATCTTTTCATATTATTATTATTTATTGTCTTCTTTATATTCTCGCTAACTTTTCTGATTTTTCTCAGATTGACAGAATGAAACTCAGCTATCAAACTCTTAGGAAACCCAACATTCTCTTGGCTCTAAGATCTTTCACAGATGAAGTAAGAAATATTTCTTCATAAATTTTAACAATATATTGTTGCCCCTATTTCTTATCTTCATTTGTGCTCGCAGGAAATCGAAGAATTAGAACCACTAGCTCCTCCAAAAATCAAGGAGAAATCTCCAAAAGAACCATCTGGGAAATCTATAAAGGAGAAGTCTACTATTTCTTCTAGGGTAAGATCTTATGCCCCTCGCAATGATGAATCTAGTGATCCTCCACTAAAGAAAATAAAAACTCAACCTTCTTCTTCTTCAACTCCTCAAATAATTCCAGAAAATCCAAGTGTTGTTCTTGATAAGGATATTGACGAGGATTTTAATGCTGGCGGTTTTCCTTCGATAAGAAATTCTTCTTCTTCTGATTCTTCAATGACTCATCTATCCAAAATTTTCAGCGATATTTCCCATATCATGTCCTCTAATGGGAAGGATGAAGTTATTGAAAATACATCCTAAGCTCTCGCTAGAGTTTGCGATGCTCCAATTCTTGTGGATAATGATTCTCTTCAAGGAATCTCAAGATCACTGACTCCTAGTCTCTTGAATTCTCTTAGTGCCTTGGTATGTTTTCATTTCTTCAATTTGTTCATATTTTCTCTATCGCTAGATTTTAATTTATTTCTTTTCTTCGCAGGTTGGAAGAGCTTCTTTTGCTGTTGCTTCTGACTTAGATAAAAGATGTGTCAATGCTGAAGAAAAAGCATCTAAAGTTCGCCAAGATAAGGAAAATCTAGAGTCTGAAAATATAGAGCTCCGCAAGAAGAATAAACAATTGGAGACATAAGCTTCTGTTAATAAGCAAAAGATCATTAATCTTGATAAGGCAAACCAACAACTCTATGGTATGACTGATTTCCCATCTCTCTTAATTCCTTTTATTCTATCGCGGATTATACAAGCAATCACTTTTAACTTGCAGATGTTTATGGTCTTACTGACGAGGCTATAATCTTTCAAACTTTCCCTAAACCTGTAGATGATCATACTCTTCTTGCTAGTCTTAATAATTCCTTAAGTAATTTCTTAGATGATAAAATTAATTCCCTCTCCATAGATGAACTTAGATCCACATTTAATCTATTAAAACTTGAACACAGATTCAATTTAGGCTTGACTAACAAATATAGGCGCTTTTATCTTGATTCAAAGAAAGAAATAGAAAAATTAAGGAAGAATAATAGCGATCTTATTGACGAGAAGGATCTTGCCATAAAAAAGGGATCTAAAACCTTAGCAGATTTTCATAAAACTCTTCTTGAAGTTCAAATAGTCAGATATAAACTTATCCGCGAGAATGAAGATCTTATTGCGAGGGAGACTCAAATTCGATCTCATATCCTTATTAATAGAGATGATGAGTTTGCTTGGGCTGCGAAGGTTCTTAACAATGCCAGAAATGATTTAGGTGTAAATGTTAGCCTTCAAGTTGAACAGGAGGCTCTAATTAGAGATATGATTTCTAACAGAGAAGGTTATTAGCTAATCTTCTTCTCGTTAGTTTCTTGTTTTTATTATTATTCTTTATAAAATTTCTAACTTGTTGCCGTATTCTTATAGAAGCTGAGAAAGGTTGTCTTGAAAGAATCAAGGAGCTTGAAAAGGAGAAGGATCAGCTCGCGAATACTCTTGCTGCTCGCAATAATAAATATTCACAGTTGAAGAAGCAGTTTGGAATTACTACCGCGAACTTCAATAGATCTCTCATTGTTGTTCGTAATGATTCCGTTAATTTGGTTTGTAATGACCATGGAATTTCTCCTTCTATATATCCTGATCTTGCAAAATAAGTACCCGAAGTGATTTCAAATATCGACATCTCTGATAGTGAGGCTGAGGATTCTGACGAGGAAGGAAATGATAATAATGATGATGAAGGTGATAAGTCTGGCGAAGAAGAAGGTAATGGTGATAATGATGAAAGGGAAAAATATAACGATGAAGAGGAGTCTAATAAAGAAGATGGCGATGGATCTAACTAGTTCTTCTTTTTCCTTCTCTTTTTTCTGTAACATTGCCGTTAGTTTCTCTAAATTTTTAAATTTCTTTTGCCTCTTTTTCTTCTACCTGTAAGAATCAGAAAACAGTTCTTTTTCTGGAAGTTAATCAATCAATATAACTATTATTCTTTTAATTATTTGCGTGCTTGTATCTATGCAATTTTTATATGATAGATGAATAATAATTTCATCATTCTCATGCATTCCGATACTTGCCTCTATTATTCATCTGCAATATAAAAATTGATTAAAGATTAAATAAAAATCAAAATTTACCTTAATATTGGCGATCTTACCGTCAATAATAGTTGCATGAAATCGCAATTCTCGTAACTTCTGCGAGCATTATCGCAGTATTCTTGTGGTCTTATTGTGCCTTCCTAATTAAAGGTCTTACTTTGCCACGCTCTTTCTTTTTGCGACAAAATCGCAGGATATCTTTACATTTGCATGTATTGACCCATTGATCTTGTCTTATCTTTACATCTTGATTGTATTGCGATTATATGACAAGTCTAAGTTCTCTCACGAGATCAAAGCCTCGTGACATTATCGTCTTGCGATGAAATCGCAGGACGTCTTTACATTTTCATGTAAAAACCCATTGATCTCATCTTAAGATTGCTCTCGTGGCTTTTTGCCTCTGCGTCATTTACGTCACGTGACAATATGACAGGCCTAAATGTTCTTGCGATCATAAAGCCCCATGACATTGCTGTCTTAAGACACTTATCATCTCCCTAAAGGAGGGTGCCGCCCTTATCTTCCCCCTGGTTTCCCCTTCAAGGAGGGCACATCGGCCATACAAGACTATCTCCCCCCATTCGGATTTGCCAACAACAGTTGTTTTCGCAGCCTCTTGTCCTTTATGCCTATATATCTTATAGTTACAAGACTGCACCCTAAGTGGGGTTTTCTTCAGGCCAAGTGCATTGTAGCCAAGACTTACCAAGGATGGCAAGAGAGTTTCGTATGCTCCGGGCACCCTTGGCTCAACCGTGTACCTCGGCGCCTTGGTCATACTTTGCACTTCTTGGAAGAGATTCTTGGTCGTCCAACCAGGGTATAACCTTATATAGTTGGAAATCCAGGATCTCTCTCCCGGATAGGTTTTCTTTAACCCCATCATCTGCATGACTCAGGTTCCAGCAGCGGTATAACCTTATCGCTGAGTTATGTCAAGAGATACCCCCTCATATGACGTGCTATTAGGTCTTACATTTGCCTCTTACGAAATTTTATTCGCGAACTAGGGTGCACGCCATAAAGGTTTGTCCCATTCTTTTAATCTCTGCGAAATTTTATTCGCTATTCTTGCGAGTTTTATGACTCCGATAGAATTTCATAACTTTGAAAATCTTGCGATTCTTTCAAGTAGAATATTCTTGTTCAATTACATATTTTTTCAAACAAATCATTCATAGAGTTTTCTGGAATTCATCATTTTACCTCCTTACTTATTATTTTCTGATTCAGCTTTTCTGCTACGTTTTACTGTTGTTTCTTCTTCTGCGAGACGCTCACCATCATCTTTTATATCCTCTTTTCGTTCTATTGCATCAATCATTAACCTTTCATATTTCTGTCGTTGCTTGATTTTGCACTTCCAATTGCTATTCTGTTCATCTCTTTCTTCACAAGACTTCATATCGATTTCATAACATTTCTTTCTTTCTCCCCAATCTCCTTTAATGACTCCAACACCTTTTGGATGAGGAAATTTGATACACTGGTGATAAGTGGAGGCAACACCTAATATCCCATGTAACCAAGGTCGTCCTATCAAGGCATTGTAAGGGTGATTCAATGTACACAACGCAGAATAAGATTTTTGAAGATATTACTTTTAACGGTATCTGCATTTCAATTTCCCCCTTTGGTTTGTTAGCTGTGCCATTAAAACCATAGATTTTGTATGTTGATGGAATTAGATCTTCGTCTTTTCCACCCATGGTTTTAAAGGTATGATAGAATAAGATATCAACTGAACTCCCTGTATCTATTAAGACTCTGTTGATGGCCCATGAATCTTCAAATTTATTATCATTTTCTTCATCCTCTTCTTGCATTTGTTTTGGGTTAATCTCCAATATCACGACCAATGGATTATCATGTTGCTAGCCAATCTCAGGTACATCTTGTGCAGTGAAAAAAAGAGTTTGTTTATGCCATTCTTCCAATGGCGAAGCTCTCGCTATATTCATTATTTCTTTCCCATTCATGTCTCTTGAGAAGACTCTACTTAGGATATTATCATGGAAATCCTCCACAGTTCTATATGAGTGCACAATGGAATTACAGAACAAGTTTTTTGCTTTAGCTCCTACTTCAATCACAAATGTTTCTGCTCCTTTTACAGCATTCACTCTGCGATCTTCCGGTGGTGGTGGTAATCGCTGAGATTGTGGATGTCCTACTAGAAAGTGATTTAATTTCCCCTGATCAATCATTCTAAAAATTATCCTCTTTACATTCCTACAATCATTTATTGAATGGCCATGAAAATGATGGTAATGACAGAATTCTTGATTTCGGCTATTTGGATGGGATTCTTTCCCCATGTTATATGGAGATGGTATGTTTTCCATCAAAATGATAGCTTCCCAAATTTTTTCTATGCTGGTAATGAGGGGTGGCATCTTGATTTCTTCCCATACTATCCTCTGATTACCTTTCCCTCTAAAGTTATTCTGCCTTTTCCCACCATAAGTTTCTTGAGGTTGATCGAGCCTTTGAATCTTATTATTCCCACCACGATTGTAATAATTCTTCTCCCTTTCATATTATTCTTGATCTCGACTGCCCATCGCTACCAATTTTTGTTGGTTATTAATTTCTACTTTCTCTTGTTGTGTTTGCGAGGTGCTCGCCACATTATTTATCATTTTAGGGAGCAAACTTCCACTTGCTGCAAGCGAGCTGGTGTTTGCGATTGGTTATGATTCCATCTCATTTTGTTTTTCCTCCAAAGCAATGTATTCTTCTTGCAATTCTCGCAATTCTGTCATGGTGATTGTATTTTTGATTCTGAAGATTTGAATATATAGCAAATTAGTTGCAAACATTGCGTTAATGAAGGATAAGATCATGTATCTTTCATCCACTCTTCCAGCCATCTCACTGCACATTGATTTCCACCTTATGGTCAAGTGCTTCAAACTCTCGCCAACTCTCTGTTTTAGCCCAAACACATCTTCAATACCTGGCCGCGATGAATTGTTGCTAATATACGCTCCCAAAAATGTAGCTTGTAAATGATCAAAAGAAGTTATGGTATTTTTTGGTAATCCCTCAAACCATTTCAACGCCTCGCCAGTTAAGCTAGATGCAAAATATTTGCACAGCACATCATCATGATTCTCCCACTGTAGCATACACCTAACATAAGCTTTGACATGTTGAACATCACATGTAGTTCCATCAAAAATAATGGTTAATGCTGGTAAATTGCATTTTGGAGGTATCCCTCTTAACTGTACTTCTTGAGTAAATGGAGTTCTCGCAGCTTCTTCAATAGCTTCATCAAGTTTCCTTCTACCTCCTTCTCTTGTTTATCACTGACAACTCTTCTATTGTTTATCATTCCTCGCATTTCAGCTAATTCTCTCAATATTTGCTCATTCTCAGCTGAATTTTGTTCCATTGGCCTCTTTAAGGCTGCTTCCCTTCTCCTGCGTTCTTTCCTTTCTTGTCTTACGAGATTTTGTGTGTCTTCTTCATCATCATCTCGTCTTTCTCTGCGATTTTCTCTTTCATCTTCCTCTTGATATCGTAATTTCCTATCTGCTTCTCTTCGCTGTCTCTCTATTCCCCTCTGTATTCTATCATACTCCTCCAGAATATTACCATTGTAGCGATTTTGTGTACGTCTCCGTTCTCGATTTTCATGATTATTTTGTCGTACAGCCTCTTGAAATTCTTGTTCTTCTACTTCTGCTCTTAATATCTATCTCTCGCAAGCCAGGCGTGCTTGTTCAGCATAATGTCTCTCAATTTCTTCCTCAATTATTCTTTGATTCCTTTGATTCTCTCGCCCATGCAATATTCTCCTTCCTTCCTATGGATTTTCTTCTTCATTTTGGTTGTTTCTTCCTTCTCGATCTCGATTCTCACGTAGATTGTAGCGATCACCAATTACTTCTTCTTCTCTATTTTGCGTTTCTCTTCGAGTATTTTCTCCAACATTTCTTATAGGGGAATTTTGCCTTGGTTCTTCTCTGAATGATCTTGAATTTGACCTAACAGTACTTCTTGAATTAATCTTCCACTTCTTTACACCTGCGACGGTAAAAGATGTGCAAAAATTAAATGGACTCTTAGATTCACTTGGAAGATTCATTTCGTGATTTTCAGACAAGTGCAAACATTTTTTCGATATACTCAAGAAGGGAGCAAAATTCAAGTGGACAGATGAATGTGAAAAAGCTTTTCAAGGAATAAAAGAAAATTTAACGAACATAACTATTTTACAGAAAGCAGAACCGGGAGAATAATTATTGATTTATCTTGCAACAACCGCATATGCGCTAAGTGTTGTGTTGCAGCGAGTAGATGCAGGGGTATAAAAAACAATTTACTACATTATTAAAACATTCAATTCTGCAGAGAGAAATTATTCAAAGATTGAGAAACTAATTCTAGCATTGGTACATGCAACTTTCAAACTTCGCATCTATTTTCAAGCACATAAGGTCAAAGTGTTAACGAAAGTGCCAATTGAGTCAGTAATGAAAAATTCAAAGAGATCAGACAGAGTTGAGAGATGGAATGCACAAGTAGGACACTTTGATATACAGTATGAAATTTTATCCTCGCTAAAATCACACGTCATCGCAGAGTTCTTAGCTGAATTTCCTTTAGAAGATGATGAAGTTGTATAGGAGATGATGGATGTAGAAGAGGAATGCGGAGATCCAAAAGAGCTATTAACAGATCCAACAGATGGGAAATATTAGTGGATGGATCATCCAACGGAGAAGGAAATGGAATTGGAGTCGTTTTCATATCGCGAGAAGGAGAAAAAACAGCTTTTTCATTTAGATTAGAATTTCCATTCACTAATAATGAGACAGAGTATGAGGTTGTGATCCATGCTTTAAAATTTAAGATAGAAATGAATTTGGAAAATGCCAGAATTACCAGCGATTCACAATTGGTTATTCGTCAGATAAAAGGAGAGTACACAACAAATGAACCATCTCTCAGAAAATACAAAAGACTCGTTGAAGAATTATCTGCGAAAATTCCAAAAATAAAATGGAGACACATATCAAGGAAAGATAATAGGCTCGCAGATGCTTTCACTTTCATATCTAGTATGATGACAAATCCATTGGCGAGGTGCATAAAAATTCAAACACTTTCATTTCCATCGATAAACAAAGAAGAAAAAGAGACAAATGTAATGATGGTTGAAGCTGGCAAGGGAGAACCCACGATCAATATCACGGATTGGAGAGCAGATCTTCATGCATACTTGGCGAGAGGAGAAATTCCAAGAAATAGATTAGAAGCACACAAGTTGAAAAGTAGGGCAACCAATTATGAGCTAAGAGATGGAGTGTTATATCGCATATCTTTTAATGGACCATCGCTAAGATGTTTAACGAGAGAAGAAGGACAAAAAGTGTTAAAGATGTTACATAGTGGTGACGCTGGTAATCACAGTGGAGGAAGATCTTTAGCATATAAAACAAAAATGCAGGGTTATTACTGGCCGTATATGCATGAGGATGCAAAGAAAATCTCAAGGCGTTGCGAAGATTGCCAGCGATACGGAAAAAAGATACATGCACCAGGAGCACCATTATCATCTTCAACAAGTGTATGGCCTTTTGGGAAATGGGGATTAGATATTGTGGGACCATTTGTACCTGGTTCTGGACAAAGAAGATATCTGATTGTCGCAACATATTATTTCACAAAATGGGGAGAAGTAAAGGCAGTACAACATATTCGCGATAAAGATATTTTTTCATTCATCTTTGATAATATAATCTGCAGATTTGGGATTCCAGCACAGTTAGTATCTGATAATGGAAAGAAGTTTGAGGGACAAAATATAGAATTGTTACTCAATGCATTTAAGATAAAATGTGGAAAGTCTACTCCTTTATACCCACAAGCAAATGGTCAAGCTGAGACAACTAATAAAACAATCGCAGATATCTTGAAAAAGAAGTTAGAAGGATACCACAGAGCATGGTGTGAACAAGTGCATAATGCAATATGGGCCTACAATACAACTAGACGTTAAGAAACGATGGAATGTCACCTTTTTGTTTGACATATGGAGTTGAAGACCATGGAATGTTATTTACCAACAAGATAAGAGATCTTGGTATGTTATATCGCTATTCCTACAACAAAAAGAGAGGCTTGGGAAAGAAACCTAAGTGCTAGAATGATTTTAACTAAATTGGATGAATTAGAAGAAAAAGGAGAAAAAACTTTGCAACATATGAAAAATTACCATCGAAGATTAGCTGGCTATGATGCATTGAAGAAAACCCCACTTAGGGTGCGTCTTGTAACTATAAGCCATATAGGCATGAGTACAACAAACGTGTTAAGTTAGTTGGTCGCCATGTCTAAAGCTACATGAATTTCAACCTTAGAACGTAACACTACTAACATCAAAACTGTCCAATTACCATTATTAACATTTACTTTAATTGCCATATTTTCTTGCGATTTGGAATAAAAAATATCATAAATGCAAATATACAATATAATAAAAATTGAACATAATTATATGCTGTATTTGGGAAAATAAAATCCTTATATATTGTGCCGTCGTGTAAACATTCTTTGAAATCTTGCGAGAAACACCAAGTTACCAGCGAGAGAGTGGTGGAAAGTTGGCTAGAAAATGTAAACAGCCAAACACCGGCGCAGTACGTGGTTGGTCTTTTGACCGAAAAAAAAAAAAAAAAAGTGTTCACAAAATTTTCCATGTATCTAAACAATAAGGAAAAAAATTTATATTAGTGGAAGTCATAATAAGAAATAAAATTCTATTTTCTTTCTTTTTTTTGGATAAGAAATAAAATTAAAAAATTCCTTATGAAATTCTAATTAGGTCACCAGTATAGTTTTTGATCCGTTGCAATTACAACCTTTTGGTTAACAATGTCGAGAGATTTTGGTCCAAAGATGCATATTATAGTGATAATAATTTGATTTTGATAGCTTGACCTTTGGTGGTCGATTATAAGATTTTGATCCATCAAAAAAAAGCTTTACTTTACAAGGTAATTGGCTTCGGGTTTATGGGACTTATAGAATTGCATATTTTGCTAATAAGGTAACTTCGATTTCGGTTAAAATCTTGAGTCACCAAGTAAATTCAAAAATTTCTTGTGAGATTTTAGGTCACGAGTATGATTTTGACTTATAACCGGTTACGGGTTATAGAGATTTTATTTTAAAATGAGTTTACGTGGTGATTGTAATCTAGTTTTGCCCAGGTAGCTCAACTTTTGTTACGGTGGTCGGGATGAAAGTGATCGGTTTTGAAGTTACCAAGCAAATTTCAAAATATCTCATGAGAGTTTAGGTCATAAACGAGTTTCTAACCAATCATAATAAACAAATTTTGGCCATTGATAGAGTTTGGGTGATTAGAAACCTATTTTATAACTCATAAACCTATTCTAGGTCACTAATCAGATTTGTGTATCTTACCCATTTTTTTGATAAAAGGAGTTAGTCACTTAGAAATTTTGGGGTTTGGGATTTTGATTTTAAGTTCCGGTATTTATTTTTCAAAATTTTTAAATATCAACGTAGGGGAAAAATAATAAACGGTTAAGTAAATAAATTCTAAAAAAATTGTGAGAGACCAAGAACTCAAAGTTCGGCTATGAGAAAATATATAAAAGTTTTTTTTAGATAGTAGTTCGGTTAAGTAAAGAATTTTTGAGTAAGTGAAAGTTCGGTTTGCAAATATTTTTATGAATATAAGAACATTGTTTAGTGTATTTTCAAATAGAATTACATTAAGTAAAAAAATTCTAAAAAAAAAATGAACTCGAAGTTCGGTTAGGTACAAAATTCTAAAAACTTTCTACAAACGCACCGAACTATGACCATTTTCGTTCTAGGTTATTAGCAGGCTTTGGACATCAAGCCTAAGTTTTTATGTGCACTCGAATAATAAGTCTGGCTCCCTCCTTGTCTTAGTTTTTGGGCCGGGTAGTTTGGCGTGACCCAATTTACATCCTAACCCAACTTCTCCAGGTGCGTGTTTCCAGTTTTTCGCTCCAAGAATTCTCCCTTTATTTTCATCTCCCGCTCATACTAAAATCTCCCGCTCACACCAATATCATTAACAGGAAGTTTTCTCTTCCGAAAATTCAACAAATCGAGCTCCAAATATTCCCCCTCTTTTTTCAGCTCCCGCTCGAAATTTTTACCAAACTTTTCGTTCAAAATCTCCTAAACATTTTTTTTTTAAAGATTTAGCTTATAAAAAGAGGCATTCCACTCATCATCTCTAAACAAAAAAAAAAAATTCTTTCTTGTTAAGATTAAAAACCCTTATTTTGTTTTAGATCTTTTGATATTATTTGATACTAAGTTTTGTTGTTCAGAAAAGGGTCTTGGGTTTTAATCTCTCTCAATAGATTGAAATCTATCCCTAGATTTTCATAATATTTTTGTTATTTCTTTTTTTTCTTATCAGAATTTTGTTTATTAGTTGTGAAAGTGTTTTTCTCTTTGTGACCCAAAATCAACTTTATGATCAAAATCAGTGGTGGTTTAATTTCCAAACCGGGTTTTTACAATAGTCTATTGATTGGTGGATTTGATTTCCGAATCTGTATTGTGAAGTCTTTAATGGTGGATCTTATTTTTGGTACTTTAGTCATATTCACGGTGATTGTGGTTCCTTGTACCATTGTCATGTCCGAAAATGAGGAAAAGTTCGTACATGAGAGTTGATTTCTAAATTGAGGAAAAGTTCATACGGTGATTGTGGTTCCTTGTACCATTTTCATGTCCGAAAATGAGGAAAAGTTCCTTGTACCATTGTGGTTTCTTATTATAGCAATATGGACCATTGTGCTTTCTTTGTATTTCAATTTAAATTGAGTAATTTCACATTACAATTGGACATAATAGTTGATTTCTAAGTTTATTTTTTTTACTTTATGGTATGTTTTATTATTCGGAGGAGGAAGAGTTGACCATTGTTGATGCTCTGCAATGGGGTTAGATCATTCTTGTTCCTTTCCCATATTTTGCAATTTGGTCACATGAAATTTTTGGTTATGAATCATTTCGCATGTTTCCACCGTTTTGTTTTACTGAATTTGTATTCCATTTCGTTTTATAATTGTACTCTTTAGTAAAGATAGCATATGTCTTTTGAGTGATCTCTGGACCAAAACTACGGAATTTATCCTTATTTTGTTTGACGACGATAAACATGCTATTGTGGTCTGAAATTTGCCACACAAATTTTCTATTGATATTCATTGATTCACAATTTTTCTTTCAAAATTTGCCACATCATCAATACAAAATTAAACTGTGATCACAATAACATGTCTAGACTACCGAGTATAGAGGACTCGTTGACAAGGCTTCACTACACCAACAACATAATCACTCCTCTTAAGTTAAGCTACTAATATGCGAAAGTTGGTCCCCAAGTCTAGCTAAAAGTATATGCCAACTGTAGTTGGCATGGTTAGCTCCCAAAGATTTCAGCAACAAGTCTTTCTGGTAGTATCATAACTTTAGTGGCTGATGAGAGGATTAAGCAACTAATATGTTACCGTTGGTCTTTTCTAAGTGGTTATATGTCTCAGGCTACTAATGCATTTGTTTAGTTGGCGCACATATATTGCTAATAGGTTATAGAAACGGTAGTTGCTTACCGTTTAGTGGCTTAAATTAATATATAACCCAAGTTGCCTTTCCTAGTGGCTTAAAATGTTAAGGCAACTAAATTATTCTGCTGTTGAAAATTTTTAGTTGACTTTGGTCGGTTTTTTTGTAGTGTCTGGAAGGGAGGAGCTAGTCTTGTATGGCCGATGTGCCCTCCTTGAAGGGGCAACCAGTGGGAAGATAAGGGTGGCACCCTCCATTAGGGAGCTGATAAGTGTCTTAAGACGGCAATGTCATGGGGCTTTATGATTGCAAGAACATTTAGGCCTGTCATATTGTCGCGTGACGTAAATGATGCAGAGGCAACAAGCCACGAGAGAAATGTTAAGATGAGATCAATGGGTTTTTACATGAAAGTGTAAAGACGTCCTGCGATTTCATCGCAAGACGACAATGTCATAAGGTTAAATTCTTGCGAAAGAGTTTATGCTTATCATATTGTCGCAAATATTTTGAAAGAACATGGATAAGACAAGATCAAAAGGTATTTACATGCAAATGTTAAGAAATCCTGCGATTTTGTCGCAGACTTAAAAAGTTTGGAAAAATAAGACCTTTAACTAGGAAGGAAAAATAAGACCAAAAGAATAATCTTACCAATTAACTATTCTATTTTAAGATTGCAGGAAGTGTTAATTCATCGCAGAACTATATACAAGAAGGCAAATTTTTAACATCGCAGATTCCTTCAGATTTTTTCAGAACATCGCAGCGGTATTCATTATATCGCATGAATATTCATACTTTAGTGAATAATGCAACAACACAATTACTTAAAGAAGATACAAAAAATGATTCACCATTTCAAGAAAGATAATGAAGGGAAAGTAGGGGAATAGAGAACTAAGATCTCATTATCTTCCTTGAAAATATTCAAAATAAGTTAAATTCTAAAATTCTTAAAAGTTACATTGCTCGCAAGGGAGAAGAAGAAAAAGAAAGCAAAGATAAAATTCAAGTTTCAGCGATGGCTTTGCCAGATTCACTCTTTTTGCTCGTCGGGTTCATTATTTCTGCCAGAGTTATCATCTTCATCAGCATCCTTTTCATCATGAGTCTCTCCTTCTTTTAACTCTTCATCAACATTTACTTCGCCACCCGCAGCTGCTTCTTTGGGAGGACTTCTTTCTCCTTCTTCTTATTCACCATCTTCTTGAGTGGTATTTTCTTCATCATTAGTAAACTCTAAATCTTCATCCATAGGTAGAGGAATTTCATCATCATCAACTTTTAGAGGAGGAACAAATACAGGAGGAAGAGAATTGGAGAGCAGAATCTCATTCACAAGAACTTCAGCACTGAGGTGGACCTTGCGAAGGAAACCTCTATCACGATTCCTAATCTCTATGTTTTTAAAGTACTCAAGATAATCAAGTCTTCTTTCTGCTTTGTCACGGGAATCAAGATAATTGGAAAGAAGAGACTTGTTTTCTTTGCGAACTTTATCTAATTTAGCGGTCAGATCAGCAATGGTGGAATGAAGATTTCTTTCGGATTCTGCGAGCAACAAAATCAGTCAGACAAAAATCTCACAAGGAATATAACACAAAATTCTATGAGAAGATCAATGAGAGAGGCAGTCAATTGATTGCCTTCTTTTTGTGAAGTTAAGTTTTGGATTAATGAAAATAAACAGTTCTCCCATTGATTCATGGCATCATCGAATTTATCGCCAACCATACCCTTCAGACGAGATTTCATGCTTTCTTATTTATTGCAAAGATATGAGTTTTCCTTTGCTAGTAAAGAATAAGATTCCTTTAATTGAGAGTATTGGTCTTGAAGCTCGCTGGCTCTTAAACTAAGAGTTAGTCTACCCTTGATAAGTTTATCCTTCTCGGCAGTAGATGATTCATTTAATTCCTTGAGAGAACGAAGAGATTGCTCTTGATTATTGCATGTGCTTTGAAGATTACTTAATTGCTGCGAGGAAATCGCCATCAAGCTTGAAAATCTATGTTTTTCTTGGGACAAAGTTTTATTCTCATCTGATAAAGATTCTATCGCCAAATTAGCCTTAAAGAACAAGTATGAGAGGCGATCAACCTCGCCACTTAATAAATTCTGCCTTTGCAATAATTGATTATTCTCATTAGTAAGAATATTTATGTGATCAATTGAATAAGTGTAAAGATTGTCTAGTCTAGTATGTTGATCCATCCAAGAATCTCTTTCAACGCCAATTTCTTCAACGATAGATTCAAATTTGAGTCTTTCTATGAAACGAGTCCGATTTGAAACTAATATATAAATCAAGAATTTAAGAAGGAAGTCTGAGTACAGAAAATATGTAAATAAAATAGAAAAACAAAAGAGCAGAGGAAAGAAAAATGTACCTTTAAGATCGTCATTTTTTCTGCGAATATTCTCGCAATCTAGAGAAGAGTTGCGGAGCATGTGATTCAAAGTATCACATTCAGCAGTTTTAACTTGAAGGCTTTTCCTCAGAGCTTCAATCTCATTTTCCAAAGACACTCGCGAAGCATTACAATCAGATCCAAAATACTTAAGTAGAGTCTTGCAAGCTTCATTTTGAAGAGGGTCAGTGGAAGACTTTCTAGCATTGTCTAAAATGTTAGACAAGATTTTAAAAGCAACATCAACACCTGCGAAAGTTTCATTTGATGAAGGAAGGGGTGTAGAAGGTGAAGTATTAGTGAGAGCAAGTTGACGATCATTTGTGATGGTTGAGTTGTCAGGAGGAGTATGTGGAAAAGAAACAGTTGAAGGCCGTAAAGGACTATAAGGAATCTCAGTTACAGCAATTTTAGAAACCTGAGCTGCCAAAGGGTTAGAAGAAGTAGAAGTATGGGTAGTGATGTTATCACAAACAGAAGAAGAAAGATTTGGTTGCGATGATGAGGGAGTAATTCTCACGGATGTTAATGTGGGCATAATGAGATCTTCCCCAAGTGTCTTAAAATGGCGAGATCTCTTGGGAAGTTTAACAAGGTTCTCGTCATTCTGCGAATAATAATTCAGATAAGAAACAGAGGAAACAATATTGTTATTAAAAAATAAAGGGTGTTTCTTACTACCTTATCATTCGTAGAACTCCTCTTCTTCTTTTCTACTAGTCTTTTGCGAGTATTACGGTTTTGAACTGTGGATTGTGTGTTAGAGATAGTTCCGATGAAAATAAGACATAACATGGAAGTTATGAAGAATCAAACTAGCTTAAATAAATGTCATAAGTCAAGAAACATACCTTTATGACTCCATTAGCACAGTAGCAGAAGAATATGAAGAAGAAGAAAAGTTGCAGACGGAAGACGAAGTAGAAAAATGAAGAAGATGAAAAAACAGAAGAACAAAATTAGTTTTGAAATTTAGTTCTACCTTTTATAGACAAAAGGTGGTGGGCCTATGGAGCAGAGATGTGTCAGTAAATGAAGGAATTCACAACACGTGTAGGAAAGGCTAGATTAACGGAATCTTGTGGAGGAGAAAGTATAAAAGGGAAAGAAGTTGCGAGAATAATAAAGAGTATTGGTTCTCATGATCTTCTCTTCTTCGCAGAAAAAGACATGAGAAGAGGCAAGATGTAGGACCATAATATCTCTACAACTCTATTCCTGCAAAATTAACAACATTGTTGCGAGCGTCACTGCCAATCCTTTAGCAACGTTTCACGAGCGTCACAGAATATCCAAAAGAAAATGACGATGGAAGAAATAAAAGAAGAATATGTTGATCCTGCGATGGTCATCATTCTTGCGATAGAGAATATTGTAGCGATCACCATGAGATCACAGAATAGATCCGAAATAGGAGGAAAACTTAGATGTCATCCATTACGTAAATCCCTATATAAAGGGCTCGATAGATCCAGAAAAGGATGATGTATTTTTGAGAGTTGAAAGAGTCTTGAGGATAGAGAAACTTCAAGAGAATATTTGTAATCTTGATTTCTTCCAAATTCTGTAAACATTTCTAAAATTTGAATAGAAAAATGTCGTTTAAATCTTTGAAGTTTAATTGATTTCCAATAGATTTCTATAGAATCTTAACAAGGGTGTAGTGTGGGAATTCCTGCAACTACAACATGAAGACTAACATCTAAACCTAAGTTATTTCTGGCATTGTCAAGAACCTTCGCATCCCAAGCAAACTCATCATCGCTATTAATAAGAAGGCGAGACCGAACTTGAGTTTCTCTCGCAAGAAGATCTTTATTCTCGCAGATAAGTCTATCTCTTTCCATTTGAGTATTAAAAAGAGTTTTATGAAAATCTGCTAGGGCCTTGGTGCCATTTTTAACTGCACGATATTTCTCGTCAATAAGATCACTATTCTTTTTTCTTAATCTATTGACTTCTTCCTTTGAATTAAGATAAAGGTGCCTAAACTTGTTGGTTAAACTTAAATTGAATTTGTGCTCGATCTTTAAGAGGTCAAATTTGGATTTAAGTTCATCTAAAGAGAGAGATCTAATCTGATCGTCTGAGAAGTTACTTAAAGAACTATTAAGGCGAGCAAGAAGGGTATTATCATCTACGGGTTCAGGAAAAGATTGGAGGAATGTAGCCTCATTAGTAAGACCGTAAACATCTACAAAAATGGTTTCTTGAATAAGATGCGATAGAGTGAGAAGAATTAAAAGAGAAAGGAAACAAATCATACCATAGAGTTGTTGATTAGCTTTATCAAGATCAGAGATTTTTTGCTTATCAACTGAAGCTTCAGTCTCCAACTACTTATTTTTCCTGCAAAGCTCAGCAACTTCAGCTTCCAGTTTTTTTTATCCTGGCGAAGATTAGCAGTTTTCTTTTCATAAATAACATGCATGTTATCCAAATCAGAAGCAACAACAAAGGAAGCTCTCCCAACCTGCGATAGAGCTATATAAATTAAGATTTGGCGAAGAAATAAATACGTAAATAAGATGAACAAGAGGAAACATACCAGGATACCAAGTGAGTTTAAGAAACTTGGAGTCATCGATCTTGAAACTCCGCGAAGAGAGTTATTATCAACTAAAATGGGAGCATCGCAGACATTAGCGAGTGCCTCAGATATCCCATTAAGAGCTTTATCTCCATACTCATTTGCGATTCCATGTGTAGCATCGCCAAATTTTTTGGATAGCTGAGCCATTGAAGACTCAGAAGAAGAAGAATCCTTTATATAAGGAATGTCATTATCATTACCAAAATTATCATCATTATTATCCTTATCAACATCAACACTTAAATTTTGTGGAATAGGTTGAGGAGTTGAAGAAGAAGAGAGTTGGGTTTTTCTTCTCTTTAAGGGAGGATCGCCAGATTCCTCACTGCGAGAGGCAGTAGGCTTCCCTTTGGGAGGAGCAGTAGATTTTCCCTTGTGATCAACTGAAGATTTCACAGATTTCACCTTGGTCCTCGCAGGTTTTATTGGTTCTAATTCTTCGATTAGATGCGAACACAGATAAAGATAAGAAATAGGGGCAACAATATATTGTCAAAATTCATGAAAGGATATTTCTTACTTCATCTGTGAAAGATTTAAGAACTAAGAGAGTGCTGGGTTTCCTAAAGTTCTTGTAGTTGAGTTTCATCCTATCAATCTGGAAAAGATCAAAGTCATTAGCGAGAATATGAAAATATGAGGAAGATAACAAATTATAGTTACGCAAAAAATTGGAGAAAACATACCTCTTTAGTTTTTTTAGGCCAATAGAAAACCCATGGTTGATACTCTGTAGCACTCGCAGGTAGCACATGGGAACCGGAGATATATGGACCCTCTAAAATAAGAGGGAAGATAACCCGCTTATCATCGCTGGAATGGCGAGGGCCTTGATTAGTACTTGTATGCCAATCAATATCTAACATAACATCCTTATCTTCAACGATATTATCTTTCTTTTGCAAGCGAACACCCCAGCAGGTGTTATCTCTCTTCATGGGAATTATATCATAGTTTATGAAGAAATTGTCTACAGTATACATCGCAGGAATAATTGGAATATCCTTAAATTTAGGATTCTTCGCAGTCTCAGGGTAGAGAGATTTCTTGTTAGCGCCGCGGGTGGCATATTCCATCAGCAGACGAATGCAATCCCCACCCAACTGATATATTGCTCGCGAGAACTTCTCGTGAGAGATTATTTCATAGAATAATGGAAGTTCCCGGTCATAGAGAGGAATGGGAAGACCAGCTTCAAGATGACCTAGCGATACTATAACTTTATCGCGAGAAAGTTGATGATCAGAAAATAACTTAATGGAAAGTTCGGATTTAGGGTTTTGATATGGAATTGTAGACAAAGTAAAACCTTTACTTTTAAGTTTTTCTCACATCTCACCAAAAGAAGCTAAATTTTTAGCACCAGCAGCAACTATTTTTGAGTATGGTAATGAAGAAAAGGGTTGAAAAATTAAAAAGAAATCACAAGGACAACAGATGCGCAATTTACGGAAGAACAGTAAACTTGCAGAGAATTTAGGAAGAGAAAGAAGAAGAAAGTAAAAAGAGGAAAAGGGAAGAATGAAAGGAGTATTTATAGAAGAAGAAATTTCTCGAGAAGATAAATGCAATTAATGCAACGAGAGGACATGAACGGTTAGATCGTGAAGGTTTAAAAAGACGTGTCAAAGATTGAATGGAAGAAAAAAAATACGTGAAGACAGCTGGCGAAGGATACATAAACGTGTCAAAACAGAAGAATGCACTAGATAAACAGTTGCGGCATTATAAAAGATTCAATTCTCATGATCTTTCCTCCTCCGAAGAAAAGACATGAGAAGAGGCAAGATGTAGGACCAGAATATCGCTACAACGATATTCTCATGAGATTAATAACACTCCTGCAAGCATTACCGCCATATCTTCAACAACACTTTGCGAGTGTCACAAAAATAGTTAAAAGAATGACGTAGTAGTTGACGATTGAAGAAACACGAGCATAACATGTTTGTCCCGTGATGGTTACAAATTTCGTGAGATTGAACATTACAATTACCGCGATAAGATTGCAGAGAAGATCCGAAATAAGAGGAAAACTTAGCTGTCATCCACTATGTAATTTCCTATATAAAGGGTTCCAATAGATCCAGAGAGATGATGATGTATTTTTTAGAGTTGAGAAAGTCTTGAGGAGAGAGAATCCCTAAAAAGAAAATTGTATTTTTGAGTTCTTACATTTCTTGTAAAACATTTCTGAAAATAAAAATAATAAAAGTGTTGTTGTTCATCTTCAAATATGACTTAATTTCTATAGATTCTTATCAAGGGTGTAGTGTAGGATTTCCTGCAACTACATTCCCATTGATGAGTTGGATCCACAAGTTCGATGGAGCGGACGCAAAAATAGAGGAAAATATTCAAGAATTGGATAATTTTTATGTGAGTGTAATAGACGAACACCTCGAACCCCAGAGGCCCTTCCCTAAATTCAAAGATTTTGTTGACGTGCTGCTTCGGCTTCAAAAAGACCCTGATCAGCATATGTTGTCCAGTAGAGATCAAATTAAGGCACTCCTCATGGTTAGTGAATCAAGTTCATCTATTTTTTACCTGATTATTATTACCACTAGTGTACTGATATTGTCATGAGATTTACTATCAACTGCAGGACATGTTCTCTGCTGGGACCGATACGTCTTCTTCGACACTAGTGTGGACAATGATAGAACTAATCAAGAACCCAACAATGATGGAGAGGGCACATGAGGAAGTGAGACGCAACCTCGGAGATAAGGACGTGGTAGAAGAAATTTATCTTCCAAAACTTAACTACTTAAAATCCGTGGTAAAAGAGACGATGCGGCTACATGCTCCAGTCCCGTTACTAGTTCCAAGGGAAACCACAAATTACTGCACAATGAATGGATATGATATCCCAGCATAAACAAGGGTGATCTTTAATACAAAAGCTATTGCAATGGACACAAAGTATTGGGATGAACCAGAAGAGTACCGACCGGAAAAATTCATGATTAAGAACATTTATTTTAAAGGAGTGCAATACTTTGAGATGATACCATTTGGGATTGGATGCAGGAGTTGCCCTGCTATCAACCTTGCATTGGTCATAATTGATCTTGTTCTTGCAAATCTTCTGCATCAGTTTGATTGGGAAATGCCCATTGTTATGAAAAAAGAAGAGATTGATATGCAAGAAGCTCCAGGAATTACAGTGCACAAGAAATTTCCACTTTTCCTGGTCGCTACTACGGCTAATGTAAATCGCAGTGCATACTATACCATGGGAGATTGATGCAACCCAGGGAAGGGATTTCGAGTTGTGACAATACGTAATTCAGTAAAGGGCATAAGAATCTTAGAGTTTTGTTGTAAAGTCAGTAATTTTGCAACTCAAATAAATTCATAAATTTTATTGGTAATAAACCATGATTTTTCTTTGATAGTTAACCCAATTCACATGATAATCCTACTACAAAGACACCAAATCCTCAATTCAGTTTGTCTAGTGTTGGAACAGTTGCCGAATTATTCCTGCACAACAAATAAAATCAAACACGAAACAAATAACGTTATGGATGAGTCGCGGACTAGGTTGCTTTCTTTAAGACGTTTCGTGTCTTTGCCTAAGATTATGCAAGCAGTTCATCGTTATCGCATCGTCCCAAGGATAAAACATCCGAGTTCAATCTCTTACACAATCACTCTTGCACGGTGAGAGATGTGAAACTTCTACACTTTATTTTTGCTCAAAATCTATAATAGAAAACAAATGAAGCTCACACATTTTTTTCTTTCACAAAAAGTATTTCTTTTGAAAACACACAACATGAAGAAAAACTCACCTCTCTCTTTTATTTTTCCAACCAAAATTTGATTTTATATTAAAAGGTTTAAACACAATTTAATCAAAAATTATTATGGTATAGTTAACACCATTAAAACCACAAATATAAAACGATCAAATTAATTATACCAAAAATTAATTTATTTTAATAAAGACTAAATTCTAACTTAAAAGGAAAATTAATTGGGAATAAATTTAAGTTTTAAAAATATATTCCCAACAATCCCCCACTTATATTTTTAGAACATTGAGCAAGAACGTATAGAGTTGTGCATAAGCAAAGGTGTCTCGCGATTTGAACCTCTACGTAGTGTTAATATGCTCTCTTAAAATCATACTGTAGAGTGAACATAAGTCTTGAACTATAGGAGATAAAAGATTGCTTAACACACATGACTATACTAGTGTAAAGTCTAAATCCAGCACATTACGACCATGCACTTGTATCCCAGTTTAATGAATGATCTAGAGAACTTCCCATATTCTCATACAAAATGGCCATACTTTCACATTCACATAGGTGAGTTTATCAAGAGCACTCCTGAAAGTACCCCACTCTAAATAGAGAGGTAAACATCATTAAGAGTTTAAAATTTTAAATTTAAAATTTAAAATTTAAAATTTAAAATTAAAATTTAAAATTTAAAATTTAAAATTTAAAATTTAAAATTTAAAATTTAAAATTTAAAATTTAAAATTTAAAATTTAAAATTTAAAATTAAACTCAACCTCCACTCGATTCAGGATATCATGTCGTGGGATGAATTCTTCAAAATCATGATTCTCGCATCTCCATATCATGTATGATGCTATCATCTTTGACTTCTTCTAGTCCCTTTGAACCTATTTCTAGGTTGGGTATCCATCAAAGATGACTCAATATCAATGGGAATCAACCTCATCCCTAAGATGTATTCACATCTTCTTATCTATCCTTTCGTCAAAGGACTAATGAAACTCTTTTTAGACATTATATAATCCATTCTCATAATATCAACTCTTATAGTTGTCGTTACGTTCTCAATTCTTGTAATAGCCGCGATACTATTACATTGGATTAATATGTCTGTTCCTCTATCTATTAGAGGATCGAATCGCTCCATCCCTTAAAGGATTTATCTGAAAGAATGTTCAATCAGATTCACAATATCCTTAAAGAATTGCGGTAACCATTTATATAGTGTATATCTAGGTGAAAGATGTGATTGAAACACCTCATAAATTTCTCAAAATTTTACCAATTTTCCATACTAGGATTGGTAAATCTGAATATAAAATCCCCACTATGGAAGTAATTTTATAAACCCCCACTATAAAACATACTTATATATATATATATATATATATAGTCAATCACATAACAAAGAAAATACTAAGCTAACATACTCATGTCTTGTGCAATCACACACAATCTCAAAATCATTAGCACTAAACCAAGTGAGTGAAAACTTGTTTACAGTTAAACTATATATGTATTTCTATCTATTTTTTTAATGAAAATAGATCCAAAGAAAGAAAAAATTCATTTCAAAAATATATATCATCTTCGCTCAACTCTTTCATGTCAAATAGTAAACTAAGCATGTTCTCAATTTCATTTTCATCCTATAAGTTAGAATAAAAATTCAACAAATCACTTATGCATACAAAACGAAGAGTATTGTGCATTTCACTTTCATCAATTCTGAAATCATTCGAATGAATCATAAATTATTTTAAAGTAAATGATAACTTATCTAACTTATATGTTTTCTTTTATTGTAGAAACTACACAGTTTTCCATGCTTGGTTTACATAGATTCTCATCTTTAACTTACATAAAAGTATATATTTCTACTTATCACTACACCATATGGGCTGATTTGAGACATATTGTTTTTTGGGCTTGAGACACATATAAATGTCTCTACTTCTTCCACATATATAAGTGTCTCAAATCGGAAATATGAGTTTCTTTAATTATTATTTTTCTGAAATTATTAAAATACACTTATAAGTGTCTTATACTATGACATATTACATTTTTTTTCATCTAATGTTATCTTTTATAATTCCTTATAAGATTTTAAAATAATTCAGTTTTATTTTCTTTTTCTTTGCCCAATCTTTATGAAAGTCCAAACAAAATCTCTACCATCCAAAAAATCTCTATAATCTGTATATGAGATTTATTATTCACCGTCCAAAAATGCATTTACACCATAAAAAAATTCCTCTTTCCTTCCCTTCACTTTCTCTCTCTGTTTTCTTTCTTCGATTCCGCTTATCTTTCTCCTCTCTAGAAAAACCCTAAATGCTACCGCCTCAGCCTTCTTTCTTTTGCTCTCCAGGTTTTCTACGAGGAAGATTAACTTATCAAGGAATCAACTAATCCAGATATATTGAAACTTTACACTGTATGAATAGATGCAAATTTAATTCATCTCTTTCTTTGTTCAGGGATTATTTGGAAAATTGAGATCCTTCTCTACCTGCTTCAGCTTATAAATCCGGAGAAAAGCACCATGAATCGGTATTGTAACTGTTCTCAACCTCTAAAAATGCGATTTTTGTGAATTTTTCTAATACTAAAACCCTAGAAATGTGTGTACAGATAAGTGGGGTGATAGATGAGAGTGACAATGAAGATACTGATGAAGCTGAGAAGTTATAGTCGGATCTCTGATTTTGCTCTTGATTCTCCCATCCAAGATGAGTTTTTTCCGTCTTTTAAGATTTTTTTTGGGTTTTCATTGGATCTTAATGTTTTAATCTGAAAAATCTGATATGGGTTTTAAATAACTTAAGATGCTCAAAGTGTATTTGATGCAATCCTTGTTGGTATCTTTGTTTATTGGATTTGATTTTTAATTACTTTGGTCTGTGTTCTGTGTTTAGTGTGTTAGTCAAATGACTGGAGATGGTAGAGGTGGTAATTTGAAGTAGTAAGGAACAAATATTGGACCATGTGGTGATGGTGACGTGTAGTAGAATAAAGCGGGTACTGGAGATGGTGGTGGTGGTGATTTGTAATAGTATGAATCAAAGTTGTAGAGATGGTGGTGGTAGTGAATTTCAAAAGAAGACATGGTACTAGTGTTATTTTTTTTATTTTCATTCTATTAACATAGTCTCCTCACTTTGTCCCCGATTCACAAACAATGTTTACAATTCTCTAATTTTTTGTAGTTGTTAGTAACCTTCACTCTCTGAGTATCAAATCTTCGGTTCTTAAAATTTCATAGTAAAACTATGTCACCTATTAATGATAGGATGGGTATTGGAGATGGTGGTGGTAGGCGGTTTGGGGACATGGTATTCTTTATATTATCAAAATAAGTTGCAACTTTGCATGATATTATATATATTGTGTTAACTTTGAACATAGTAAATGGTTGCAGATGAGGGGTAGTGCAAAATCCCAATGTGCTTTTTCGGTGGTTCAAACTTCGTGTGAGATGTTTCAATTTAACATGGAAGGAGTTTCATCTGCGAACACACATCTACCAAGGAGGAAATAGTTTTTGTTGGAAGGTAAGATGGATTCAACCATGTAAATTCATTGATTGGAAAATATAATTAATCATACGAAAGATGTTAGGTTCTTTCATACATTTTGACAATGACTTATACATTTTTTTTTTATGTTTTCAATTAGGAGGTATATAACCATGTAGTTTGGATATGATAACCCCAATGACTTCTCCAGCTGGTGATTCAAAGTTGCACGCAGAGGGGTCAGTTAGATCACATCCTAGTAATGAAGTGTCTGTAGTTGGAAAGTTATTAAATGAGGTGAAATTACAAGAGTGAGATATCAAGGAGCCCATAAAGCAAAGAAAGATTTATGATTTCTTCTTTGGAATTCCTTTCGGTAAGTGTATTCATGTTTAATCATCTTTAATTTTAATGAAAGTGAAACTCGATTGTCTTTCGAGATATGTTTTTGCTCATTTTGGTCAGCAAATCCTCATTTTACTTTTTGTTGTTATTGTTTCGATCTGTTTTGGTTGTCGAATCGTAAGTTATTTGGATCATAAATTGTAGTGGAGAACAAAAGTGCCGGTATCCAACCGTGTGTATAACTGCAAAGTTGATGGTTCCCTGGAGATATTTTAATGTTTAAACAAAATGCAAGCCTTTAAGTTATCTATCTTTTGTATAATCGATTTTTAATGAATTCCAAAGTTGTTTCATCTTCTTTCTTGTTTTGTAATTTGATTACTTCGCCTTTTATCATAGGTATAACATAGCATCTAGGAGAACCACGGCCCTCCATGTGGAACTAGAACCATTAGAAGTCGTATTTTGAAAGAAAGCTATAGATATGCATGCATTAGTGAAAGAAAAATCAAGGTACTACCTACATTTTATTCCATAATTATTGTCATTAGATTCATGTTTTTAAATGAATACCTTTTCAGTAATTACCTTCCTAATGCTTATGATGCACATTTCTTTTATAGATTACTAAAACAGAGTAGTCACAACTTGTCTCATGAAGCCCTGAATTATCTAGTTCGATTCCTGGTTTCATGTTTCATCTCCAGGTTTCATATTCCTGGTTTCATGTTTAAAAGCCGATACAAAGAAGCAAATTTTTTGACAAGATATGCGGAAAGTTACCCACTTTATTGAAGTATGGTTTAACTGATGTTAATACCAGTTTGTACGTATCTATCTTCTATTACCTAGGTGTATACATTTGTTAACTAGCAAGCCTATTTCTTGATGTTTAATAAAAAGCCACAATTACATAAAGTTTCCAAACTCAAATTGATTTATTGGCATGAAAATGAAGTCTGCATTCTCATAAGATCGACCATTTCCATTTTCCTATTTCAAAACCCCAAGGTTACGACCACAATCTCACATTTCTCATCATGAGGTAAGAGAACAATAAAACTCTTATCTGCCATTGTTCTTCCTATTGTGATTACGCATAACATGCTTGATTTACAAATCTCGTTTTACGATGATGATGTCATGATTATAACAACACCCAACCGTTGTAAGTTAATTGCATGAGTTCTTTTTTGTTGATGCCCATTGAAGGTGCTAATACTTGTTTTACATGCATAGGAAAATGACCTAAATATCTTCAGTTCTAAAGATCGATGATAGGAATCTTGAAATACTTGCACTAAAATATACGATATTTGTTATTACTGTGAATTTTAGACTTTTGGAAGTTAATTGCAGTCCGATTTCTCCATCCTCGCTTCCTATTTTGACATAATTTTCCTTGATATGTTTAGGGACCTTCTTTGAATTTGATGCTTATGTGAAGCTTATGAAGTGTCAAACCCGACAAGTTGTTCTTAGAAAGTTTTAGTTTTTATTGAATCTTAAAACTATAATGTCGATGCAAAAGTTGTGGTTATTGTTAAGTCTATTGTAGGAAGTATGGTATTTTGTGTTGTAATTTTTCATTCAAGTATCTTACTTTTGTGACTAATTGATTGACTATGTTTGATTGTGATTATTAATGTTGATTCATATGTGATGGCGAGTGCAAATAGTTGAATGATTGGGTTCATATTTGATTGAAAACAGAACGACTAGAAACCGAATGCAAAGTGTGAAATTTTGATTTTGGAAATTCCATTTGAGGAAAAAAGTTTTTTTTTACTAAAAGCAAAATAATTTGAGACGCATATAAATGTCTCTGAATTAATTTATATGTCGCTTTAATTAGAAGATAAAAGTGTCGCTATATAATTTAAAAGATGCTTATATGTGTCGTTTATAATAATTAAGAGACACTTATAAGAGTCGCCTTAAGCGTCTCAAACGATTCCAGACGCACGAATTGAGACACTTATATGTGTCTCTTAAATTCATAACAACGGATATAAATGTCTCAAAACCGTTGATTTGGTGTAGTGTATGACTATCACAAATCATACATCATAGAAACAACATCAACAAAACATGCATGTAAGTTAGTTTAGCGACATGAATGCAAGTGTCAACGATTTTCTGTTTGCTTCTAAAAACAATAGTCTCACAAATTTATTTTTCCAAAGATTAACTTTTTAAGAACAAAGTTACTTTCTATGAGAAGTTATCTTCAAAATTATAAGCAACAAAATATTCATGACGGAATTTTAGTCTCACTATAATTATCCATTTCTAGGTTCATTCTTAGTGAATTACTTGTCACCTTCATTTTTCTAGTTCTTCTAATTTAAATCAAAGTTTGTAAAACATAGGGTATGGAACCCCCACTATTTTTTGACTCAAACAAGAATTTCAAAACAACGTCCAAAGTTCCCAAAAATTGTGAAAAACTAATGAACCAATGATTTAAACCCAAAACGTTTTGCAAAATATAGAGAAAAATTCAAGCAATTTTCGTAAAGTCAATATCGCATAATTCACTACTCAAAAGATCATATTTAATACAATCTACGAGAAGCATCAAGCAGATATTTATAAAATTCTCAAATATTTTATTTCATTAAAAAACATTGCAAGTTGCGTAAGATTTCAAGGTGTACATGCTTTTATGAGTTAGTTAAGATTACATACATGTTACTCAAAAATTCACCAAGTTTATAAGAAATTATAACATGCTCTCATTCGTTACTAACTCATTCATTTCTTAAAAGCATGAAAAAATATTATATTTCAAATATCCCAAAATTTAATTCATGTTATGATAAAATTGTAATATTATATTCAAACATTTTATCCATAACATATCATTTGTAGTAGTGCAATGATCAAATTCAACAAATTTCTAATCTCAATCTTGTTAATAAAAAGATAGGCGGAAACTAGAATTCTTTCTCATTTCGGAAGTATGAACATCTTTAACAAGATTGTTATACCCAAAGTAAACTTTGAGAATTTCGAACTTGATTTACTTATGATTTACCTCTCGATCCGAAGGAGAAATTGTTAACCAAGGGTAAGTGTTGAATCTCTATTTTGATTTTTGGAACATAGGGTTTGATTCTTTTCAAAGGCATTAAGTGTCTCTTGTAATTCCTAATCAATTAGTAGTAATTGCTTATCATATATTAATCATGGGAGTACATTGATTGCTTCGTGAATTCAATTCAATTCTTAATTTTTGTAAAGAAAATTTATGTGTTTCTTTGTGTTTCTCACTTTCTCTCTTTTCTTTATAGGAGCTTAGGTTTGAATGATACAAGTCATTGTCGCTTCTCTTTGGGTAATTTATTAACTCCTTTTGGTTACCACTAAGCTTGATTTTTGAATTTTGTTGAAGTTACCACCAATCTTGATTTATGCTTGTTGGATTAGTTGTTGTCTTGTTGATGTTTGGACTTGAGCTCTCAAACTGTTATTGGGAATTTTCGGTTCTTGATTTGTCATTGTGTAATCTTTGTCTTTTTTGATTGTCATCTTATTCTTATCTACATATAACGTTAATTGTATGCTACATAGTACATAGACTTAGTTGTATGCTAGAATTGTGAATTGAAATCATGCTTGAATTGTGTATATATTTTTTGTCGTTGACCAATCATGGATGCATCAAGTCAGCTTTATGAAAATGGAACAGCTACTCTACTCCTACACTGTCAGATGCTACACCTACACTGCTTCAGATACAATTGTTGGATCCTCTATCTTACCAACAAGAGATGTAGCAATGAGCCAAAGATCAATAGATGTGACTTCTACTCAAATTGGTGCCAACAGTGGTAAGAAAATCGACATTTGGAATCATTTCACTAGGAAGAATGTTCAAGAAGTTTCTAATGTATTACCGTAACAAGATAATAAAGGCTCATCTTGGAAGGAATGGTACAAGTGGAATGTGGAAGCACTTTAACATATGCAAGAAGAATCCTAACAAACCAAAGCCAAAAGGACAACAAACTCGACATTAAAATGTGCAACACTTGGTAAGGATGATGGTAAGTTAGTCAATACTATTTTCTATCAAGACAAATGTAAAAGGGCAGTTGTTGAGTTTATTATAATTGATGAGATGCCCTTTAGAGATTGAGGTGAAGGTTTTAGAAGAATGATGCATGTCTTAGACCTAGATTTATTTATTCAAGTAGAATGACTATTTACAGATGTTTATTAGAAATTTATGTAGATGAAAGAAAGTTGAAAAATTATCAAGTCCAAGCAACAGAGGTTTAGTTTGACAAATGAACACATGGACTTCCCCCAATAATTTCAACTACATTTGTTTCTGTTCACTTTATTGATCAACACCGGAAGTTAGAAAAGAGAATTATTATGTTTTGTGAGGTTAGTGGTCATAAAGGAATTGATATTGGTGAGATGTTGGAGAAGTGTTTGTCCTGATTGGGGCTTAAAGATGTTTTTAATACTTTTGGATAATGCTAGTTCCAACAACGAAATGGATTATTTGACCACTAGTATTGTTTCAATGACAAGTAAGTAAGAGAGGCTAAGTACTGCATGTAAGTATATGTATTAATGTTTATTAGTGATTACTTTCCTACTTTCTAGTTAGATCAATTGTGTTTATTAGTGATTAGTGATTACTTTGTAAAAAATCTAATACTTGTATGAATCTTCATCTTTTCGGGTAAGGTGTCGACTCGTATGCAATTACTGAAAAATTTGTTGTAAAAGATCTTGTCAGAAGGGTCTACAACAAATCAATTGCAAGAATAAGGTCAGTTGTCAAGTATATAAAGGGTTCTCGAAGCTAGAGGGGTAAGCTTAGGCATTGTGCAAATTTAGTTGGAATAGAGTCTAAGATAGCATTGATATTAGATGTTAAGACTAGATGGAAAGACATTTGATGCTACAGTCGCACTAGTGTTTGAAAGAGCTTTTACTAGGTTAGAAAGGTATGATAGGGGAATATCAGAAAATGTTTTATTTCCCTACTAAAGACAAGGAGAAAGATTTACCCAATGCTGATGATTTTGATATTGATATTAATGTTGGTGAAGAAGAAGAAGAATTTAGTGAAGAAGAACAAGAAGAACACGATGATGTGAGAGGCAAGAAAGAAGGCACAAAAGAAGAAGAAGAAAAAGGTTATAGTGAAGAAACCTGCTCCATGTCAAGAGGATTGGATCTTTGCCGGAGGTCTTGGTGAAATGTTTGAAGGTATTCTTTGATGCCATCTACGCATTTTCAGCCTCAACTCAGTAACAACACATACATTCTTATGGAGTTAGTTCTCATTTATGAACAACTAGTTGAGTTTAGAGAGAATGTAGATGAAGACACTTTTATTACAACTATGGCTGCCAAAATGTTTAAAAAGTATAACAAATATTGGGGTGATTATGCAAAGATGAATTCTATAACTTTTTTTGCCATGTTGTTGGATCCTAGAGAGAAAGAAAAAGGACTAGAATTTGCTCTTGAGTGTTTGTATGGGAAGAAGTCTCCAAAGGTTGAACTTGTTATGAGGAGTGTGATGTTAGATTTTAAGATTCTATTTGAAGAATATAAGGATGTGTATAATTCGGTTCATGAGGAAGTGTCAAGTACTTTTATGCGAGGGACAAGCTAAATCAAGAGTAAGTAAACTAGGGGACGGGGCGCGTAGGCCAAGTCGGTATGAAGGAGTTGATGTCAAGGAGTAAGAGGCACAAGAGCAACCGGATGATGATGTGGGAAAAACGAGTTGGATAGATATTTCATAGACAAGTTTGAAGAAGGTGAAGGAGAAGATGGTGATGATGATGAGTTTGATTTATTGGGTTGGTGGAAGACCAACATTAACAAGTATAGGATACTTGGACATATGGCTAAGGACATACTAGCCATTCCTCGTATTTTCGTTGCCTCAATCTGCTTCCTTTAGCACAGAGCGAGTGTTAAGTCCTTGTAGAAGCTCTTTATCTACAAGGACGGTTGAGGCATTGCTTTGCACACAAAGTCATTGAGGAAGCCAATACTGACTTGATCTTTTATGTGACTACTTACCGATGATGACGATGTCAAGTTCAAGAAGGTAACATATTTTATTCACAATTACAAATTTCTTTTTCCTCACATTTTTTTAGGAAAAAGCGCTAACTTACTAAATACTAACTTTTGTTACTTGTCACATTTTTTATCATAGAGATTCGTGTCCTATCAAACATATCGCTGACTCACCACCAAGTGCCCATGGAATAGATCTCCGTATTCTCCACAAGGAGGCAAGGACTCAAGGACCACAACCACTTCACCACCAATGCTACAACTTCAACTAACTTTCTATTAGTTGTTAAGACAGTCATGACATCACGTGTGTGCAACATGCTTTAGTTTAGTGTCATTTGTTTGCTACTACTTCTACTTTACTTTTAGTTCTTAACTTCTTATTTCTTAAGATTTTCCAGACTAGATCGTACCAATATCGAAAATCCTAGTGATGTGAGTAAATCTCAAAACCACTTTCTTTCAAACGATTTGGTTCAACTTTTGAACCATAACCTATCAAAACAAACATGGTGTAAAACACCAATGTATACCAACCTATTACCATATCCACAATTCATATTAACTTAGCTTGAAAAGCGTTGTCAATAACATTTGATATCCTTGCAATGATGTGCAAGCATAGCAAATAACTTCATAATTAAGATTATGTTCATTTCTTGGTGAGAGTTGATATTCACATTTGTTTTGACTAGGTTTCTAATTATTTCGGTTTTGGTTTCGTATCAAATTCTATCTCATAAGTTCCAAACTTATATGAGTCAACGTTTATTGTCATACACAATCATTCTCAATATATTGTTTCCCTAAAATTTATTCTAGGATTGAACAATCAATTTAGTTTCAATCTAGAATTCAATTATATATTTGATCATTACAATAACTACAAGTAGTTCATCATCAAACATACCTCTTTAGCTTTGAAAGATCAATTTGTTATAAACCATTTTCCATTCTTTGCACACCACCAAAGAAATCAGCAAAACCGTTGCTCCGCTACAATTAAAATAGTGATACTTATCGTGTTTCAGCAATCATTTTCTTTTGATATCCATGGCAGAATAGATCGTCTTAAAATTGTTGGAACAATTTCTGAATTATGTCTTCACAACAAATAAAATCAAACACGAAAAAAATAACGTTATGGCTGAGTCGCGGACTAGGTCGCTTTCTTTAAGACGTTTTGCGGTGCCCAAGATTGTGCAAGAATTTCATCGTTGTCGCGTCGTCCCCAGGATAAAACAACCGAGTTCAATCTCTTACACAATCACTCTTGCACGGTGAGAGGATGTGAAACTTCTACACTTCATTTTTTCTCAGAATCTCTAATAGAAAACAAATGATGCTCACACATTTTTTTCTTTCACAAAAAGTATTTCTTTTGAAAACACACAACATAAAGAAAAACTTAACTCTCTCTCTTATTCCAACCAAAATCTGATTTTATATTAAAAGGTTTAAACACAATTTAATCAAAAATTATTATGGTGTAGTTAACACCATTTACTCCACAATATGAAACTCTCAAAGTTATAATGGTGTAGTAACACCATTAAAACCACAAATATGAAACGATCAAATTAACCTTCCTAAATTGGGGCCTATGCCACTTAATTGGGGCCTATAACTACATGACAAAATAGGGTCATTGAGTAACAATTCTTAGAAACCCCTTATACAATATATATGTTAATAGCTAATATGCCCTTCTTAAATTAGTGGAAATTCGGATAATTAAATATTGTTTAATCAAGTTAATCCTGAAATTAACTATGATTAATGCATAATCAACACTTGTAATATTTTTTTCTTCCAAAAGAGTCTATCCAGAATCGGTTGATGTTAGTGCATTTGTAAACTAATTATGGGTTGGGTTTATTCCGAATGAATATGTAAACCCAGAATCGGAGTCTAATCAATACCCACATAAACCGATTCCAACAATCGGTGTTTATGTATATCCATATAATCCGATTATAGCTTACTTTCAGAAACAAAATATTCATTACATAGTTTTGGAAATTAGCGTAGTACATATATAGGATTCAGTATGGGAATTCTAGAATTTTACACATCAAATGCTCGTCAATGAACCTCCGAGCACGTCGGTACAACGTCGTATATTCTTTGTGGTGAATGAACTTAGTTTCCCCATTACGAATTCTCCATAGCCCGTTGAAACGTTCTAGCTGAAATTCAATGAGTTCTTAAATGTTAGTATGTGAACTTTTGACATAGGTATAAAGATGATCGCATTACTCACTTTTTCCCTAAGAGGAGCTCGTGGATGATAGTGGTACACCATATTCCTAACTTTTATGTACTCTCGCATTGCACTTTTTATGTATTGGAATCGAAAATCCAAGTCTCTTCATTTACGTTTATTGGGATTCTCGGTACGTCCGTAAAATAACTCTTTAACTCTCTTCCAAAAAATTGAATAGATTTCATTCGGACGTTCACGGAACGTATTAGAAAACGATTTAACGAGACACAAATCTTCAAACGGTTCCCTTTCCATTTTGTAGGCTAGGTGTGTCATGTGGGAGTAGCTCAAAGAGTTTGTCCTTATATAGATAAAGTCTCAACGGCTATTTTTTTTAATTCAATTTAAACAATCGGATTTTATATATGACCACATAGACCAATTTTTTCCTTACAAAATCTTGTAAAATATGCCTCTCACTAAATCGGGTTTCTGTAATGCATATGTTATCCGATTCTTGACAAAAAAAGATATAGAACTTTTTTTAACACAACCAGATTTCATATAGGTACATATTAACCGATTCTAGGCAACAAATGATACAGAAATTTTCTTCATGATAATCAGATTACATATTAGTACATGTAAACCGATTCTGAAACTGAACCTCTGGGGAACTGTTAGAATCGGATTACATATGTGGACATGTAAACCGATTCTGACTGAAAAATGCCTGAATATACATTTTTTGCACACACACATTGTAGTTGGTTATTTAATCGCGTATTGCACAAACACAAACAATTTTCAAAAGAAACCAGAATAAGTCATTCATAAACTAGGAATATTACCAAACATAATTCGACAATAAGTTTAAGACAAAACATAAGTTTTGACTCCATAATTATCCATAGTTAAATACATACACATAAATATAACCATTCATTCATGAGCATCCCCACGACGACCACGACCACGCCCATGTCGTCCTCGTTTACCATCTTGGGCGATGCTCGATGCACCTTCAGTCATCTCTTTTTCTAGGGGGGGGGTCTCTCTTCCTCTTCTTCCTTGGATCCCCCTCCTCCTCCTCCAGCTCCCCAAACTTTGCACCAACTTCTATATCTTTGAGACTGTTTAATTCATCGATCATCTTTTTATTGGCGTTAACATTTTTCTCTTCCCTGATTTCTAGATTTGATTGGGTTATCAAGTGCTCGACTCGTCTTCTCTGTTTCAATTTCAAAGAACAAACATTCAATATATAATGCTAAAACCATTAACAAAACCGTAGTTGAGTAACAATACGCACCAGGAATTCGAGAGCCGTATCTTTATTCTCTATCTTGGGCCTCTCATCTACTCGTACCACTCGAGTATGCGAAACATTCAGGTACCACGGTATGTAACCCTTAATTGCATCATCATCTGTTCGCGATGGGCCTTGCAAAGGATATTTGTGAAAAACTCTATCTTCCCAATAATCACATGATGGTAAAGGCTTGTGAACAATGTCAATATCATTATCATATGATTTGATTTTTTTCTCATTGATTTTGAACATCTTGTGCTCCTTTGGGATTATTTGTACGTAACCGCATTGTCTTGTGACTCTCGACGGGTTGTACATTACATATCCTCTTGGGTGACATAAAGGCCCAAAATAATCACTTTGCTCTTCGCACCCAACCTTCTTTCCTTTTCCTTTAGCCAGATCCTTTTTGTAAGGATCAAAGACAACATCTTTCGTCGTCAAGTTATCCAACTGTCGTCTCAACTTCAAATAATCCCTTTTTTGGTGCTTGGCTTACTTCTGTAGGTGTACATGTCTCCATAATACCTTTCATCCCATTCCTTGTTCTTAAAATCCCTTTGAGCAAATATTGGGAAGTGTAAATATATCCACGCTTGTAGAAATGCCATATTCCCTCCGATTTGGTTCCTTTGAGCCCTAGAAGCCTTTCTCAACTCGTTCAATGAATGTGCAATCATGGATGTGCCCCAAGAGTATTCGCGAATCTTGTCAAATGGTTGCAACATCTGGATAAAGTTGGCGCTCACACGGAAACCGGAAACGTCGGGGAAGATAACATCTCCCAGGACGTAGAGGACATACGCATTGTCCGTGGCGATGATACATTCCCTGGTCAGCACATTTCCCTCGACACGAAGCTTTTTTGTTCCCATGAAGCTGTCCCTCAGCTTCGAGAGATGGAATATCCTCTGCTTTGACTTGCCTACCAGCATCTCCGACTTGGTCTTCTCCTTATCCCATTGGAACACATCCTTGGTGAATGTGTAAATCTTATCCCACTCAAGATCTTGCATGTACTCTTTGTGCTTCACTGCTTTACCATCTATGCTTAGCCTGGTAATGAAATTCACATCATTTGGAATTATCGTCAGTTCTCCAAACGGAAGATGCAAAGTATTTGTTTCCCCGTAATATCTCTCGGCAAAGGGGGAACAAAGAGGTTTTTCGTAACCAAGGTCCAAATTCTCGACCGCGGGGATAAAACCCGTTGAATTGACTAGATCGATTACTTCCGGAACTTCTCCAACTGTTGATTCTATTGCTTGCAGTGTCCATTGCCTCATCATAATCACTGACATTCCTGGATTCATAAGACGAACGGCATCCTTGTGATCCTATAAAACAAAACAAACTCGATGGATAACATTCAAAACACTACACGAATAATAATTTTTATGTTACATAACATAAGGTTTAGGTACTTAATATTGTATGGCAAACGACGACGGCCCAACTGTCTTTGTACCCCCATAACATCTGTCCTCCATCACCGGGTAACCCGTGAACGGGATCTGTAGGGCCGCGAGAAAACATCTTCAGTGGGTCGGGCATGTGGTCCCATTTCTTCTTCTTCTTACCATCTGTCTTATCTTGGTTTTCAGCGTCTCCTCCTTGGACTTGTTGTTGAACTTCTCCTCCTTGGACTTGTTCTTGCACTTATTATTCAACTTCTCCTATCTTTTCATCACTTTCATCCTCACCTTCTTCTTCATCACTTTCACTCTCATTACTATCTTCTTCACCACCTTCCTTGCCACCAATTTCTTCCTCATTAGCTTCCCATCACTTTCTTCTTCACCACCTTCTTGTTCAATAGGTGTATCGAAATCAGATTCTTCGTGTATTGGTTGTACCGCTTCAAGTGGTGGGTCATTGATGCTGATCCCTTTGGCTTTACTCCTCGTGGCCCTTCGGTGCGAATCATTCAAATTTTGATCGTCTTTTCGACGAGGTCCCAAAGGCTTAGGAGAAGCAAAGTCATGTTTCCTCTTATATTTATTTTCGGATTGCTTTTGTTGGTTTCCCATGTTTGGCCTGTAGAATACAGAGTTAAGCAATAAACAATAATGGAATCGAATGCATTTTTTTTAAGTCAAGGTACACGATCGGTTTACTCGATATACATATAAAATCCGATTCAGAACATAACAAATAAACAATCGGTTTATTAAAGTACTCATGTAATCCGATTATAAAAATAAAACCAATAAACGGTGTTTTTAAGTGCTAATGTAAACTGATTCTAATAATCGGTTTTCGCGATATACATATAAAGTCCGATTATTGACTAAGCATATAAGAATTTTAAGGCTACACAATCGGTTTTGTTGAAACATATGTAATCCGATTCTAACAAGAATTAGTTACAGAAACAATGGCTACAAGAATCGGTCTATTTATACATTAACGTTCCCCGATTCTAATTTACATGCAGGACAATCGGTTTATAAGTGTAAGAACATAACCCGTTTCTAAAATGAATCGGGTTACATGGACATTAACGTAATCCGATTCTGTGAACACGGAAATGTTTTGACTTCAAAAATTTCGATTTCTAAGCGATTGCATGTTACTAAAACCTAGTTTAGAGGATTGGGTTGATAGAAAAGTACCTGATTCGACCCATTTCCTCCTCCTGTGTGATCAAAGATGGTTCAACTTCCTCAACCGTTTTCTTCGTTTTGTTTCGAATCACTTCAACAATTCCAGGATTATCCTTACTAGGAAATATTCGGTTAGTAGGATGCTTCACTCTTGTATGTTTCGTCATTTTATAGAAGAAAAAAACGATTAATCGTATTTGGATCGTCGATCATCCACGATGTTTTGGTTTCAAAAAAATGAAAAAAGAGGGAGAAGAAGAAGAGGAGAATCGGTTTATGAGTGAAATGAAAACTGATTTTAGTTTTAAGTTTATTATTAAGAGTTGAAGGGTAATTTAGTAATATTAGTATTTTTTAGAGGGTAATTTTGGAAGTTTCAATAAATTTAGACACCCCTTATCATTGTTTGTGGTGGAAATAAAATTTCGATAGGCCTCAATTAAGTGGCATAGACCCCAATTTAGCAAGGCAAATTAATTATACCAAAAATTAATTTCTTTTAATAAAGACTAAATTCTAACTTAAAAAAAAGAAGATACTAATTGGGAATAAATTTATGTTTTAAAAATATATTCCTAAACATCTAGTTTTCTATCGCGACTGTTGTTTTTTCTCCATTCCCATGGCTCTTTAGGATCAGAAGATGCCCATAATCCAACCCCAGCAGCTCTAGCCTTCTTCGCCCATTAATGCCAAGCATAGAGGTCATGTGTCAAATAAAGTGCAACAGACACTAAGCTTGAGAACAAAAAGAAAATTGGATTTCACCTCTATGAGTTCCGGACGCTTGTCATAGGCTGCATAATGCCAGGCAAGCCCTTTCTTGAGCATTATTTCCTGCAAGAAGGAAACAAAAGACACAAAGAAAATGAAAAGGATGAGAAATAGGAAGGGGATTCTTAGAATGCGACTAATCCAAGGATAATGCTATCCTTAGTGCGGTTTTTGTGGCATACCTGTGAAAATTTTCCATTGCAGTAAACGTCTCCTACCAGTCGGCCATATTGATCTTCCCTGTAAACATGAACAATCAAACACTTGCCTTGAACTAGGTAAGTTAGTTCTTCCTTGGCCTCTTTTCCAAATGGTTGTCTGTTCTCTGGTGCATCAATCCCCCTGTTTATCCAATAATGTGATTACTGATTAGAACAGTTTCCGTTTCATGTAACCAAAATCAATTAAGACTCCGTTCTAGTTCTACCTCAATCGAATCCGATACTTTCTTGCAAGAATATCCACATTGTTTGATCCTTTTAACATTCTGTATGATAATAACTAATAAGTAAGCAATTGGTTTCAGTGACTTTTAATGTTTGCACAAATGAAATTTGGGGTAAGCAACAGATCCTGTAACCAGCATCAATAATGGTCTTATGAAGCGCATCTGCCTTCGGATAATCCTTGGATGTACGTGCTTTTGATCGTTCTAATACTGCCTCTAATACATGGCTTGGCACACTGAGAGCTTCCCTATGGTCCGCAGCGTCAACATAAACAGTTAACCCATCCCCATCAACGCTTTTGCATCCACCTAGTAGTAATTTTTACTTGTGAAACTAAACTTGAAACTTTTTTCAAGAGAATATAAAATGAGCTATTTTTGCTATCATTTCGAAGAACACCGCTATCTCACCGGAACTGTCTGTAATTTGAATTTCACTTCTTCAGGAGGAAAGACTACTACTGCAGGAATTCCAATCTGATGCTCATGTAGAACCGGAAGACCGTAAAATTTTAATAAACCCTTTGACAAAAACAAAAACAAAACCCCTTAGTCTTGTTTCTTAACACTACACTATAAAAACTAAAATTGAGTTGCCAATGCCTCTCTAGAGGGTAAAGTCATTGGGTGTTAATTATGAGACCGGAGATGAAAACTCATGTGCATGTAATGTGTATGCACCTCTACATCGGCCTTCTGGTGTTGGTGCAAGGCCTGCATGACAAGCCTAGATGCTTGTTCAGGTGTTTTTGTTGGTGGCTTTGCATCTTTCCATGCCTTCAATAGTTTTTTGTACCTTCAACGTTTTCAACACACATTTCAAACTACATAAAACAAGTATTGTTGAATCAAGTTTAACTTCGGTATATTAGATCAAACAAGTTGGATGAAAGTAGCACAGTACCATCTAGCTTGAGCTTTCTTTGATGGTGTTACATGCTCACTGAGCTTTTCATGAACCTTCAAAAATCAAGAAATTTCATGTTAATTAACATTGAAATAGTGATCAACTACTATAAAATAGAAGAGCTAAGCTAATCTGTCGGATTTTACCTGACAAGTGTTCTCAAAGTGAAAAAGATCAAGAGCCAGAGCTGAAACACTATTAGTAGGTTGGGTGACAGCATGACCATGGTGATCCGGTGAGGATTTGTCAGAATCTTGATCATCAGTTGTTGAGCTGAAACAAATCCCGCATATAATCCTAATAAGAGTGTTTCCAACTCCCCTGCACAGGCTTGAGAAAATCCCCATACTGAAATAGGAAATGAAGAGATACAGCAGAGTAGTACTGGTTTCTATAATAAAGCAAGCAAAAGGAAAATTCTATTATTATGAGTAAAATACAAAGGAAGTGTTATAAACAAGTTTATTTACTAAGATGCCCTTCGTGTTTAAGATTAGGGTTTACATATCTTGGGAACCAAGTCTTCTATCTATATAAATAGAGGCTTAACCCATTGTAATTCTACACATATCTAATGAGAATCTCTCTTTCTTCTTCCCCTCTATTTTGTGTCCCCTTCTCTCTTTCTCTAGTTTACAATACGTGATCAGCACGTAGAACTACCAACTGAGCGGTATAGCGGATGTTTTTTCACAACAGTATCAAGGGGAGCTTCAAACAATCTTATAGTCTTATAGTCTTTTAATATTTTTTTATTGATTGTTTATTCCTCAACTAACTAGTTGTTAATCAGTATTTTATTTTTGTTTATTTTTACATGTGTTAATAATCTTTGGATGGAGATAAGATCAAAACTATATGTGAGCGGTCCCTTGTGATTATGAAGATCCGTATCAATGTGCATCTCTATTTAAAGATGTGTGAACCAAAAGGACATGTATGAGTAACGTTTTAAAGTGGCGGCCGTCCACCATTGTACAGTAAAATCTAAACTGTATTTTAATTATTAATAATTTTATTTTAGGTTTTTCATATTTTTACTTTGTATTTTGTGCGTATTAAGTTCTATCACGTATGGGCGATCAATTTTTAAATTTGATTCTCCTTTCTTCTCTTATTCCTCTTCATAGAGAAAGAAAAAAAATAAAAATCCATCGCAAGATGGTTTATAGTTTCTATCCTTCTAAAAGAAACTATAATCACCAAAATTGGTGTTGTCGCAATTGAAATACCTTTACGGTAATTAATCACGTGCATGGTTGAAAAACCTCCGGCCAATTATTTGGTATTTTTGTCTTTTAAACAAGGATCATGTGATTTACATATGGTTTCTATTTTTTTATATGCAAGAAACCATCTGTCAACCTCAAAATAGGTTTCCTAAGCGATAACTAAAACGACAATATTTTTATTTTGTCGATACGAGTTTGATAAATCGTAAAAACCAATTTTGTGAATTTTCTCACTGGTTTCTATAATACAAGAGAAAATAGATTGGCATATTTTCTAAATTTTTTCCAATAATGGTTTGATATTTCCCTATTACGGAAGATTGACCGTTTCAAACAAATTTTTACAATCAAATATGTATGGTTTTATCTAATAATAAACCATTGGTTTCTATTTTCCTTTACATGAAACTATTCATCAACTAGAAAGAGTGGATTTTATTTCTTCAAAGAAAAATAACGATAAAGATTTCTTTATATTCTCAAAAAGAAACATATAATTCATCTATATCGATCCCTAAATGATGAAATATCGTTATTATGGTATAAGCCGATCGTTGAATACCGATGAACAAGAATTTGCTGCATTCTTTTAAGATATTGAGCAATTTTAATTTAATTTATTTTTTTTGTATTTTATTTTTTGTATTTTATTTTTATTTTTTCGGTAATAATCTCCAAAATTCGGACTATTCCACTTGTTGTTGGAACACCGAAGGACACATAAGATCAAAGGGTGCACCCGGCTTGTTAGCTATATCATTAGTCCTGTTGTGACCATATCGATCTTGATATAATTTTCTTTTGATAAAGAAGTGTCCATAATTTCATTCTAGTTCATTATCTCGTTGATCCTTGAGGTCATGAAATTATTTTGGAGTTTTATTTGTATATTTTGGCTGTAACTAATAAAATCCATGGTTGATCTTTAATTTGTATAAACTACAATATTTGTGGACATTTTTTTATGGCTCTTGGAATCATTATCTACTGTCCCACCTGGTATTGTTAACATCCAGAAATTATTATAAGTATATGTCCTCGAATTAATCGGATAATACTTTACGAAATTTTTTTTCGTTTTTATAAGGTGAAAATATTTCCGCCATAATCAGGGGGAGACTATACACTTCCAGCAAAAGTTGGTGTTAATTAACTTGAATGTTATATCAGTTTCTCTCCCATCATGATCAAATTGAAAAAAAAGGTTGCCATTGACTAGGCGTGAAATATCATATTTGCTTTTGCATAAGCGTTTACCTCTTTAAGAGGAAAATCCAATCACATCTTGAAAAATAAGTAGCGTCCTATAATAGGCTACTGGTAGTGCTCCAATTGAGTGTACCAAAAACACGATTTGCATTCTCAAAGTTATTATCTCCTCAATTGAATAAGAGGAGATTATAATGCCCGCGGGTGCTGGTACCAGTAATTCTATGAATTTTTCAAGATATGCATACATTTGAGAATTGTGCGGGATCATAGTTAGTTAACTTTGTCGAATATTCATATATAGTAGCTACTAAAATAAATGATGGTGGTTTTCAACCCCTCTGCAACGGAATATCGACACATGTGATTGGTTGGCATACAATCCAATTAGGTTGGATTAATTTCTCAGTTAACGCAATTTTGGATCCAAGACTTAACACTTTAAATTGCCAAGCTTATTAATTAAAGGTTGGTGTAGTCATATTGCGTAAGAGAAATAAGTCGTTTTAAGAGCGATTGAGGATTATAATTTCAAACCCGAGGATTGGTTTAATACTATATCGTTCTCCCTATATGATGCATTTTGCGTGGTAGTCTTGAAGGACTTGTATTGCATTCACACAAGTTATTTTCTTGGAGAACATATTCAAATTTGTATTCTTTAGAGGATTCAAATTATATTTAGGCATCCACTTGACTCGATTATGTCAAGTTTAACAATCATGTATGTGTTTTTATAAGTTTGTTACCAAACCGAAAATCCAGATTAATTAGTTGATGATATCAGCTTTATATATAGGTCTCTTGGGGAGTCCATAAAAACACAAAAATCCACGCTTTGGAAGCATAAATTCTATTTTCTTAAATCTGCAGATGGAATTATGCTAGCTTAAACTCTTCTTTAAGATAGACTAGAGTTATTATTTTGATGCTTTTCTTTTGTAAAACTCATATAGTTATGTTAGCATCCATATTTACTTCAAAAGTTGTACTCTTTTCCCTTCGTTTCAGGTTTTATCCCATGTGGTTTTCCTGATAAGGTTTTAACGAGGCAACATCTCATTGACGTTTGATTTTCTTTCAAAAATGTTGATATTTGTGCTCTTTTTCCTTTGTCCAAATTTTTTCCCATTGGGTTTTATTGGCAAGGTTTTAACGAGGCAATTTATTCAACATGGTGGTCATCCAAGGGGAGTTGTATAATTTTGGTTATTTGGTGGATTCCCACCATTAACTAGGTCATTCTGTTTTATTAGACCACATCAACATAAGAACTCTTAGGAATTTGGATATAAATATGATCCATATATGGTATGATCACAAACTTTACTCACATATGGTACATAAATGCATATTGGCACTTTGTTGAAGAAACTACATCAACTAATTTTGCAAATCATCTCAGAGAAGCTAGGAATCCAAGAAGCAAGTCCTCAATGTACTTAAGGAAGCGTGAAGACTCGAGAAAACTACCATTAGAAGACTAACTCAAAAGAAGACTTCATCAACTTGGAAAATTTTCACGAAAGCATTGCTATCTCCAGCATTCAAAACATTCGTTCACCGAAATCGGAAAGTCTCGACTCAAAAATTTGCAAGCCAAGAATTTACTGAAGTACTCATTAGGGGGAGCGCCATCATCAAAGGTGCATTTACTAGACTTATCGCGTTGTACTCTTTTTCCTTTGTCAAGGTTTTGTCCCACTGGGTTTTCCTTGTCAAGGTTTTAACGAGGCAACATATGTGTGTCCAACACTGTCCAAGTCTTTACATGCTTATGCAATTTCAAGTTTTTCTCTATTGAGTTTTCCTGATATGTTTGTAATGACTTAGCCACAGTGGTCATCAAGGGGAGTGTTATAAACAAGTTTATTTACTAAGATGCCCTTCGTGTCTAAGATTAGGGTTTACATATCTTGGGAACCAAGTCTTCTATCTATATAAATAGATGCTTAACCCATTGTAATTCTACACATATCTAATGAGAATCTCTCTTTCTTCTTCCCCTCTATTTTGTGTCCCCTTCTCTCTTTCTCTAATTTACAATAGGAAGAAGCAGGTAAGACTTGAGAGAATGTTGAGAAGTCAAAAATAAATATTGACTCTTTAGTCAACAAGCATAATTCACCCAAATTAATTTGGTAAGGGTGATTGTAAACAAACATTGCAAACAGACCACACCAAAACCGGATCTCAATTTTTTCCTCACAAATTTTTGGTGTGGTCCTGGTGGGTCCTGCGGATGACAGCAGGGGGTCCCATTTATTAGGCTTTATTATGTTTAGCAGTTTGCGCGTGGTTCAATCAGAAGGTTCGTTTAGAATTTTTGATTTGGTAATTGTCTTGCAGTCTTATGAGTAGAATTTAGTAACCCTACAACAATCTTGAAAATATAAATATTACGAATTAATAAATTATTTGACAGGGATTATTCCAGTAGAATTTGGTAACCTCCTCGTAATAATTCTCAACTAAGCTTCAAGTTCAAATTTTAACTTTGCACCATTTGTTTATTAATATTCTTGAATACATTTTTTTTGCAAATTTTAAATGCAAATGCCTTAGAAAAAGGTGGAAGTTCAAAGAAAAAATGTAAAGGTGTTTTGGAAAGTTTGAGGAACTTACAATATCATTTAAGGTACAATAGTGGTTTTTTTTCCCTGTAGACAACAAGCTAGGAGCATAGGCATAGCAGGTGAAATATCCCTATCAAATTTGGACCGCACATTATTATTTGCACTAACTAATGCGACTCTTATGGTTATCAATATTAAGCATAAAACACCTTAAAATTGAATAAAGAAAAAATTTCAAGACCCACCCAACCCAACTACTAGTTCCAGGGGAAACTACAGATAACTTCACCACAAGGCTGGCTCTAATGGAGACCCATGATTCACCTTTCTTGGGTCTCCCACGTCATCAAAATTCAAATACCAAGTTTAGTGGAGGTTCAAGATACAAAGTATAAATGCCATTTCAAACCGCGTCAGACGCCATTTCAAGCTGCGTATCATTTTCAACCGTTGGATCTCCAACAAGATTATCAATCCAAGGGTCTATAAGATCCCGGTATTTGATTTTAGGGTTCAATATTTCCCATACGCCATTTCAAACCGTGTTTACTGCTTTTTTGACACGCAGTTTCAAACCGCGTGCCTGGGTTATTTCCATTTTGGATCCAAGCAAAACGAAGCACTCTATGGGAATTAGGCAAATAGTCACACTTTAGACCACGGTTTTGGCATTCAATCTTGGATGTTGGATGCCCATTAGATCCGGCCTAAGTGGATACGAGACCCGACAGAAACAATGGTGATCTTTAATTAAAAAAAAGCCATTGCATTGTACCCAAAATTTTGGGACGACCCATAAGACTAGTATCGACAAGAAACATTCATGGCTACGAATTTTAAAGGATACCATTTGGGATTTGGCGTAGGAGTTTCCCTGATTTTAGCTTTGCTTTGGTCATGATTAAGTTCTGGGGATTACAGTGCATAAGAAATTTTCACTTTTCCTGATTGCTTCTATAGCAGCTGTAAATCGCAGTGCATTAAAGATAGATTAATGCAACTCCCGAACTTTCAAGAGTACAAGAATAGAGATTGTCATATTTTTATTGTATCTGGAAGTCCATAATTTTGCAACTCAACTATATTCACAAATTCTAATGGTAATAAATTTATTTTTATTTTTATTTTTAAATCAGAAGTTATAAGTATAACTATGAATTGTTAATCTGATTCTCCAAAAATAAATCATAAAAGAAAACAAAATTTCTAAGGAATAAAGATTATTGTGAGTTTAGTATTTGACAAATTATCTAATTTTGCATCAAATCAATTATTAATTTTCTTCTACTTTCTTGTAGATGTATTTTACTTCCAACTACATCCAAAGGATAGAAATCTTCTACACATGCAAGTGAAAGTAAGAACTTAACAATAGACACAAGGATATATGTGGTTCGTTATGATTACCTACGTCCACGGGGGTGAAAGGGTGAATCTTATTACTTCAAGTGTTACAGTGGTGTTGCTCTCCAAGTTGAACTCTCTTACAAGATGGGCTAGTTCTCAATTATCTCATTCCTTAATGTGATCTCAAGTCTCTCTCTCCGAAATTACAACACACCTCTCTTGGATACAAGTTATTCTATTTATAGGAGAGGCTACATACAACTGAACTAGGGTGTTGGTCACAACATATCTAACTTGAAGTTCTGTCGTCAGGACCGCTTGCATCGTCCGTTCTTCTGTGCTTATGGCCGATGTGCTTTGATTCCTTTGTAGTCTCTCGTCCGAGCCGATATATTCAGGTGTTCTCTTGGTGCGATGTCGCCCTTCCAGTCTATCGCTCTTGCAGATGGCCGATATGACATGTATCTTCTTATCCCTTTGACTATCGCTCCTCGTTTGACCCAATATGTATCGTCTGTCAGCTTTGTCAGGGGCCTGGGGGCGAGTCTTGTCCGAAAGCTGTAGAGTGATCATGCCCAATCCACGTGGCTCCTTAAATCTCGCGCCTTCCATCCTCAATCTTATGCTTCTCGTCTCTTCATTTTCGGGTACATAATAGCTTAAGATGTTTCCACTTAGCCCTGTGGATAATCTACACCTACATTTATGCCCCTTATTTCGCTCGTGTGGTAGACACGAGTGGAAGAAGTCGTCCCAGCTTCCCACGTCCTTGTTCATGCCGCGAATTTCTCTATGAAGTCCCCCATTAACTCCACTTTATTACCTGTAACCGTCGGCGTTGGTTATAACTTCTCTTCTTTAAATATCCCATTTTCTATTCTCTTTCTTCTTCTTCACCATTTCTTTTTTAGTTTCCAGACGCTGCAACTTTTTCTTCGAGATTCTTCATCACTTTCTACCTCTATAAGACCTTGTTTTCTTGATTTTCTTCCCTCACCTCTTCATCACCGATTGCTACAATAGTTGCAGTTACATTCTCGTCGTCCCAACCTCGTCGACATTGGTTATAACTTCTCTTCTTTAAATAGCCCATTTTCTATTCTCTTTCTTCTTCTTCACCATTTCTTTTTTATTTTCCAGACGCTGCAAATTTTTCTTCGAGATTCTGCATCACTTTCTACCTCTATAAGCCCTTGTTTTCTTGATTTTCTTCCCTCACCTCTTCATCACCGATTGCTACAGTAGCTGCAGTTACGTTCTCGTCGTCCCAACCTTCTTCACTGATTTACAAGTTCTGCACTATTCCCGTCCATGGCTTCTTCTCCCTCCATGACTGAGAAAAGGTGTGTTAATGATGTTTTTTCCGATATTGATGTTTTTCCCCTTTATTCCCTGTTTTCGTTTGATAGTCCTTCTAAGTACGATGATTGCGCCGTGAAATCTATCTTCCCTGACGGTTCTCCTTCTATTTCGTACAGGTCCGAGAAAAGGGGGAAAGATCTCTCTGATGAAGAATTCATTGAGAAATTTAAGGACAAGTATGGTCTTCAAGATTATGAAGTTACCCTGATCTCGGGCCAAAACAACACCCTGAAGAAGTCCGACATGGATAAACACGAGCAGTCGGCTGAATGCGTGGTCATCACTCATGGTCAGCTGGAGTTAGGTCTCTGTCTTCCTTTGTATAATCCTGATAGCCCTTTATACTATGAGGTTCTCTCCCAGCTCAAGCCTTACCGTGATCTGGCTCAATGGACTGGCAATACTTTTCACATCATGGATGAATGGAGAAATCGCCGAGATGGTCATGGCTTCACCGCCTACTGGTCGACCTACAAGCCAGAGGATGATCCAGACTATATCGTTGCCAATTTCCTTGCCAATTATCGAGCTGGTACTGCAACCAATGGTGAGCTTGCCGGTTTTTCTGCTAGTCTTCATCGTCGCAGAACCTTGCCTAAGGATGTTGATAGGATGATGCTAGATTCCAATCCCATCGGCCAAGGTTCTAATAGGCGACCCCGTCATACCAATGACCCAATCTATCCCCGAGTTCCACTCCTTGTCCGAGGTCCCATTTTACATGGTAGCTTCCTGTCGCCTCTATTTCCCGCTGAGCCCTATCCTTTCTGGGTAGTTAATGATGATAAGGCTGATAAGGTATGTGTCTCCTTTTGCTTTCCTCAATTTTTATCTTGTTAATTTTGATGCTAATTGGCTATTTGTCGTCAAAGACTCAGGGTGATTCTACCAAGGCCACCGCATCGTCGAGAAAGAGGGGTGCTGGCACAAGGGTTGAGGAAGACCAGGGGAAGGTAACAAACACCATGATTTTATTATAAGTACATGTACTTGCCCCTGTTTTTTGCCTTCGCATGTTCTGACGAGAACCTTGTGCAGAAATTTCCTAGGAACGATGATGATGAAGCTGGTGTGCACGAAATTGATCCCCAACCTCTGAGGCGTAATCCTCTAAGGGGAAAGCAAGTTGTTACTAAGCCGCAGCATAGGCCGAAACCAATCATTGATATCCCCGATGAAGATGACATATTCGGCGAGGATTTCTCGGGTGATAAGGGCGATGGGAAGGAGATGGGCGATAAATAGGATCCCGCTAAGGAGTCCGAGTTACAAAAGATTGTGAATAGTAAACCGGTAGTGCTTCCTCATCTGCCTCATCTCACTGATGGGTCATCGTCTAGTGTTGAAACCTCATTTACCGTCTCTGGGCCTATTATGAATTATCTTAGAGCGCTTACTTCCCCCGACTTTGGAGCATACACTAATGAACAGATGATTGTTGCCGTGCCCCTGTATGGAGACATAACTCAGACTCTTGATACGGTGGTGAGTGACTCTGTATATTTGGGTGATGCCCCGTCTTTTATTTTTTCCTTGTGGTCGCCTACCATTCTAACTTGATTACTTGTATCAGATTCTTAATCGGGTACGGTTGGATGCCGCCAATCGTCATAAGGAAAGGAAGCTGGTGGAATCTCTCCAGCTTCAATTGCAGAACGAGAAGAGTCGCGCGCGCGAGCTAGAAATTAAACTCGCCGATGCTCAAGGTATGTTATAATACTATAAATATTAACTTATGTTGATTGAGTTTATTGTGCCAGTATCATGAGTCGGGTGTCCTTCTACTAGCCGAGATAGCTAGTATAGGTTTAGATGCTTCTTCAGAGTTTAGGATCATGAAGAGGAAGTGGGATATCGAAAAGGATTTAGTGGAAAATCTTTATCGGCGAATTGCGAACAAGGATGGAAAAATAGATCGCCAGGATAATGAGATCGAAGGACTTCAAGGTGAATTAGAACGATATCGTCAGTTTGAGTATGCTCCTGAAGAAATAGACAATTTACGAGCTCACTTGGGTTCTTCTCAACGCCTTGCCGCTGAGAAAACTGTTTTGTCCACAAACTTAGAGCAATGGGTAGACGCTTTACAACTACAGAACTGAGACCTTCATGAAGATCGCCGACGAATATTGAGGGTTAAAGACGTGGTGGAGCGAGCTAATAGGGATCTGCTGGGCAAAGTGGGCGAGTTTGAAAAGATGGTGGGTGAGATATAATGGAGTAGGTCGCATATTTCAGTACTCCAAATATCACGCAATCGTTTAATGGACGAGTGGAGTGAACATAAAAAGTACTGCCCCAGTAATGAATTCAATGAGCAATGCTACAACGAGCTAACCATGAAATTATCCAAGGCCGAGGATGAGTTTTCCAAGTCGGTAGAGTCGCTTCAGTCAGTGTTACCAGCCCTTTCAGGTCTCGTTGGCGATGAGTTGAGGCATTTCCTTAGGCCTATATTACTTTTTGTAGTTGTGAAATTGTTAAACCATATTCAATAAATAATCTCGCATTGTTGTGATCTTGTAGGCGAGCAAAAACGTTCTCGTGAATTGGATCTGGAGGTCCGACGGTTGAAGCAGGTCGAGGCCGAGTTGGGTTCCAAGATGGAAGATTCCGAGCAAACCACTTCTCAACTTACCTAGCAGCTTGAGGATAAACGCGTCACCCATGCAGAGGAGATATGCGAGAAGGTTCGGGCGGGTATTGAGGAGTGGGTGGATAATAAGCGTCCTGAGGTCGCGCAAAAGAGGGTCGGCACTGTTCCCCCCAAGGCTTGAAGTCCCTTTTTGTAGTGTTGCGTCACTAAGTTGCCCTCTGTTTCGGCTTATAAATCGCTTTGAACACATCTTCCCATTTCTACTTCTGATACATCGTTTGTTTGTTTAAATGGGGGTGCTGCGTCGCCGATGCTGTTATTTTTATTTCTGTTATACTTTGCGTTCTGTATGGTTTCATGATACTTTCCGTGCTTTCTTAATTGACGCCTGACGCTACCGGTTTAGCTCTTTTTTCTTATGTCATTCCTGCAATTGTTGATTATGTATGTTAGTATTTTAACCTTTTCTGTCGAACACACCCAACAAGGAGGGTCATCGGGCCCAATTCCATGTCCTAATTGGGGTATCTCATCACTATCTCTTGGATTCAGTGGAAGGGTATTAGTCAACCTAATTCTAGGCTCGATTTCCCCGAGCGGTTATCGATCAACCAATCTCGGGCAAGTGGTCATAGCCAATTACGATGGGGGGCGTCCTTTCAAATGTAAGTAGGCCATCTAGCTGAGAAGACCTCGTGTCTTAACAACCTGTGGAACTGGTTTCCAACCACCAGAACCCTTAGGCTACCTCGGCACTTGCATACTACCACTGCCCCGAGTACGAATAGCCAGGCGACTGTAAGGCACCTAGGCACTTCCACACTGGCTTTGCCCCGAGTACGAATGCCCATTCGAGTCTAAGTCACCTCGGCACTTCCACACTGGCTTTTCCCCGAGTACGAATGACTATTAGTCGCTCATGCCCTATCTCATACCCTCACGGTTTTATAGAAATAAAAGACAAGAATGCTCACCTTGTCCCCGCACCTCCTTTCATGGGTGGTAGAGCTTTAAATACTTGATGTTCTAGGGTTTGGGCTCTTCTATTCCATTGAGTCTCAGTAGCCGATATGATCCCTCGCCCGCCTTAGACGCAATTATGTACGGCCCACCACAATTTTGTGCTAGTTTTCCGCCCTTTTTATCTCGCTCCCATTCGGCCAGAAACTTTAGTACTTGCTGTCCTTGTTGGAATACTCTTGGGCGAACACGCTTGTTGTACTCTCGCTGTAACCTCCTTTGATAGTTCTCCATTTTTTGTAACCCTATCTCCATTGTTTCTTCCAAATCGTTGAGTTTTTCCATAATTAGGTCGGATGAGACGTTTTTCCTCCAAGTTTCTGTTCTAGTAGTAGGGATCATTCCCTCTATTGGTAGAATCACCTCGGTTCTGTAAATAAGCATGAACGGCGAGAACCCTGTATCTTCCCTCCGTGTGGTCCTGTATGCCCATAAAACGTTGTATAGCTCCTCGCACCAGTTACCATATTCACCATCCAATTTATTCTTCATGTTGTCGGCGATTGTCTTGTTAGTGATCTCGGCCTGCCCATTACTCTGGGGGTAAATATGGGTAGCTTTACTTTTCCTGATGTTGTACGTGTTGAATAAAAGATCAATGTTTTCTACTTGGAGTTGTTTACCGTTATCGGAGACGATGGCTGCTGGGATCCAAAAGCGGAAAATGATATGCTCCCAGATGAATTTGAAGACATCTTTGTCTCGGATGTGCCTTAGTGGGGCTGCCTCTACCCATTTGGTAAAGTAATCCGTGGCCACAATCAAATATTTCCTCTGCCCTGTTCCTACATGTAATGGTCCGACAATGTCTACGCCCCATTTGGCAAAGGGCCATGGGCTTATAACAGAGTTTAAAGGTACTCCTGGTGCATGTATGTTCTTTCCAAACCGTTGACATTATTCACAGGCTTTCGCCATTTCCTTTGCGTCTTCGTTCATGTACATCCAAAAATAGCCCATTGTCTTTGCCTTGGCCGATAAGCTTCTCCCCGAGCTGTGGTTTCCGGCGGCACCATAGTCACTACAAAAAAACCAACCAAAGGCTACTAAAAAATTTCAACAGCAGAAAAATTTAGTTGCCTTAACATTTTAAGCCACTAGGAAAGGCAACTTGGGTTATATATTAATTTAAGCCACTAAACGATAAGCAACTACCGTTTTTATAACCTATTAGCAATATATGTGCGCCAACTAAACAAATGCGTTAGTAGCCTGAGACATATAACCACTTATAAAAGACCAACGGTAACATATTAGTTGCTTAATCCTCTCATCAACCACTAAAGTTATGCTACTACCAGAAAGCCTTGTTGCTGAAATCTTTGGGAGCTAACCATGCCAACTACAGTTGGCATATACTTTTAGCTAGACTTGGGGACCAACTTTCGCATATTAGTAGCTTAACTTAAGAGGAGTGATTATGTTGTTGGTGTAGTGAAGCCTTGTCAACGAGTCCTCTATACTCGGTAGTCTAGACATGTTATTGTGATCACAGTTTAATTTTGTATTGATGATGTGGCAAATTTTGAAAGAAAAATTGTGAATCAATGAATATCAATAGAGAATTTGTGTGGAAAATTTCAGACCACAATAGCATGATTATCGTCGTCAAACAAAATAAGGATAAATTCCGTAGTTTTGGTCCAGAGATCACTCAAAAGACATATGCTATCTTTACTAAAGAGTACAATTATAAAACGAAATGGAATACAAATTCAGTAAAACAAAACGGTGGAAACATGCGAAATGATTCATAACCAAAAATTGCATGTGACCAAATTGCAAAATATGGGAAAGGAACAAGAATGATCTAACCCCATTGCAGAGCATCAACAATGGTCAACTCTTCCTCCTCCTCCGAATAATAAAACATACCATAAAGTAAAAAAAATAAACTTAGAAATCAACTATTATGTCCAATTGTAATGTGAAATTACTCAATTTAAATTGAAATACCAAGAAAGCACAATGGTCCATATTGCTATAATAAGAAACCACAATGGTACAAGGAACTTTTCCTCATTTTCGGACATGAAAATGGTACAAGGAACCACAATCACCGTATGAACTTTTCCTCAATTTAGAAATCAACTCTCATGTACGAACTTTTCCTCATTTTCGGACATGACAATGGTACAAGGAACCACAATCACCGTGAATATGACTAAAGTACCAAAAATAAGATCCACCATTAAAGACTTCACAATACATATTCGGAAATCAAATCCACCAATCAATAGACTATTGTAAAAACCCGGTTTGGAAATTAAACCACCACTGATTTTGATCATAAAGTTGATTTTGGGTCACAAAGAGAAAAACACTTTCACAACTAATAAACAAAATTATGATAAGAAAAAAAAGAAATAACAAAATTATTATGAAAATCTAGGGATAGATTTCAATCTATTGAGAGAGATTAAAACCCAAGACCCTTTTCTGAACAACAAAACTTAGTATCAAATAATATCAAAAGATCTAAAACAAAATAAGGGTTTTTAATCTTAACAAGAAAGAATTTTTTTTTTTTTTGTTTAGAGATGATGAGTGGAATGTCTCTTTTTATAAGCTAAATCTTTAAAAAAAAAAGTTTAGGAGATTTTGAACGAAAAGTTTGGTAAAAATTTCGAACGGGAGATGAAAAAAGAGGGGGAATATTTGGAGCTGGATTTGTTGAATTTTCGGAAGAGAAAACTTCTTGTTAATGATATTGGTGTGAGCGGGAGATTTTAGTATGAGCGGGAGATGAAAATAAAGGGAGAATTCTTGGAGCGAAAAACTGGAAACACGCACCTGGAGAAGTTGGGTTAGGATGTAAATTGGGTCACGCCAAACTACCCGGCCCAAAAACTAAGACAAGGAGGGAGCCAGACTTATTATTCGAGTGCACATAAAAACTTAGGCTTGATGTCCAAAGCCTGCTAATAACCTATTGTTTTATACGAATATATGCCAAGTCGGGCCGAGCATATCACTTTGTAGGGGTGTAAATGAACCATTTTTTGGGACATGGTTTCAATTTTAGGAGGACATTTAGAAGGACATTTAGTTAATGACCAAAATGCCTTTTTTTTTTTTTTGAGTCGACAAGTACAAATTCGCAAGTGTTTTTCTCGCATACCCTTTAGCGATATGCAAATTTAGAGGTATTTTCCCACAAATCCATTACTTTTAATTTGTTTTTGATTGAAAAAAATCGATTAGAAATCATCAAATTAGGTTTGAAATGTTAATTACAGAGTATTGTTCGGTTAGGGGTAGTTTAAAAAAAACCATTGTTTTCTAACCGAACTCCCTGAAACATAGAATACCAAGAACGCGTCGGTTAGAACGAAAAATTTCCTTGCAAACCGAACTCATAGTTCGGTGCGTTTGTAAAAGTTTTAGAATTTTGTACCTAACCGAACTTTGAGTTCAGTCCGTTCGCAATTTTTTTAGAATTGTTTTACTTAACGTAATTCTATTTGAAAATACACTAAACAATGTTCGGTTATATTCATAAAAATATTTGCAAACCGAACTTTCAGTTCGATGCGTTCGCAAAAGTTTCAAAAATTCTTTACTTAACCGAACTCCTATCTAAAAAAAACTTTTATATATTTTCTCTTAGCCGAACTTTGAGTTCGGTCCGTTCACAATTTTTTAGAATTTATATACTTAACCGAACTCATATCTAAAAATACACTGAACATGGATCGGTTATATTCATAAAAATCTTTGCAAACTGAACTTTCAGTTCGGTGCGTTCGCAAAAGTTTTAGAAATTTTTTACTTAACCGAACTCCTATCTAAAAAGACTTTTTTATATTTTCTCTTAACCGAACTTCATGTTCGAGTAGATTTATTATTTTTCCCCTAGCCGAACCACATACAAAAAAAATGATATTTAAAAATTTTGAAAAAATAAATACCGTAACTTAAAATCAAAATCCCAAACCCCAAAATTTCTAATTGACTAACTACTTTTATCAAAAAATTAGGTAAGATACACAAATTCTGATTAGTGACCTAGAATAGGTTTATGAGTTATAAAATAGGTTTCTAATCACCCAAACTCTATCAATGGCCAAAATTTGTTTATTATGATTGGTTAGAAACTCTGTTTATGACCTAAACTCTCATGAGATATTTTGAAATTTGCTTGGTAACTCAAAACCGATCACTTCGTTCAAAATCCAATTATCTACACAATACCAGATTATTATCAGCAACATGTGTGTCTCTGGAAAAAAATCTCCTGATAACCGAAATCAATTACTTCATAAATCAAAAATTGTTATCACGGTTGATCAAAAGGCATACTCGTGACCTAAAATCACATAAAGGATTTTTGAATATACTATCATTATTATAGTCGACCACTTTATCCAAAAGTTGAGTTACCTGGGTGAAATCAGATTATTACAAACACAGTTAGCGTATTTAGACCGAAAACTCCTGGTAATACAAAACCAATTGCCTCGTAAGCCCAAGTTTACTTCTACTAGATGACCGTTGTCACGGTGGGATAATCGACCGTAAAAATTGACGCAAAACTAAATTTTATATAATGGCTATGCAATCAGTTTTTGAAAAAAATATCACGAGCCACATTGACATAAAGTCACCATATATAAAGTCCTCCCTCGCTTCGCTCGGTCGGCCTAATGATAAAACAAAAATTATACTCGAGACCTAAAATCTCAAAATGGATTTTTGAATTTGCTTGGTGGATCAAATTCGACCACCGTAACCAAAAGTTAAGCTACCTGGGCAAAACTAGATTACAATTACCACGTACAATATGCATTTTTAAAATAAAATCTCTCGATAACCCAGAACCAGTTGCCTCGTATTTGTATTATTATTATTATTATTATAAAAAAAAAAAATTATTATTATTATGAAAATATTATTATAATTATAATTATTAAATAGCCACTAAGGGCGCTTTATTGCAAAACGAAAAATAGAGTCTTTACACGGGGTCAGTTGGTAGCCTAGAAACAATCTGGGCACCAACACCTCTTTGAATGGAAGAGTAAGCTGCCTACTTTATAGTTTGAGTCATGGCTAGACAGGCAGTTACTCAACCAACTGAGTGGTTGAGTAATATGAAAGGGGGCCGCACAGACTTTTATTAGGACGATAAAAACGTAAGTATTTTACAAAGATTTGGCCGGGAGGATTTTATTATTATTATTATTATGAGTAATCAAAATCATACTCGTGACCTAAAATCTCACAAGAAATTTTTGAATTTACTTGGTGACTCAAGATCGACCACTTTAACCAGAAATCGAGTTACCTTATTATCAGCAAAATATGCAATTCTATAAGTCCCATAACCCGAAGCCAATTACCTTGTAAAGTAAAGCTTTTTATTTTGATGGATCAAAATCTTATAATCGACCACCAAAGGTCAAGCTATCTACGCAAAATCAAATTATTATCACTATAATATGCATCTTTGGACCAAAATCTCTCAACATTGTTAACCAAAAGTTTGTAATTGCAACGGATCAAAAACTATGCTGGTGACCTAATTAAATTTCATAAGGAAGTTTTTAATTTTATTTCTTATCCAAAAAAAGCAAGAAAAAAGAATTTTATTTCTTATTATGACTTCCACTAATATAATATTTTTTTCCTTATTGTTTAGATACATGGCAAATTTTGTGAACACTTTCTTTTTTTTTCGGTCAAAAGACCAACCACGTACTGCGCCGGTGTTTGGGTGTTTACATGGTCCCAAGATGAACGGATAAGATTAAATAAGAGAAGATCTAAGTTATCCCGATATACACATGTCAATCTTAGAGTTGTTAAATCATCAAAGTCGTATCCATCATGTACAACGAAAACTTGTACAAAGCCCTAACTGTGCACCTTCTACCTTTCCCTCGGCGGCTCGGCCTCCATCTTCACTACAACCATAATCTCCATCCTCGATTCACCATCTCTCCCACCACATGACAAGCACCATTTCAAACAGAATTGCAAAAAAAAAAAAAAAAAAAAACCAATCCTCAATAATTCCAAGAGAACCAATATCTTAATTTTTCAATTCCATAAATTTATTCTGTATAAAATCTCTAAGAGTTGTTGGAAGTTTTGAATGGCGGCGAGTTTTGGTTATCCCCGGAGTTTCTTTCAGCGATTTTGTATGATTCTGAATGATTCAAGTGTGTTTTTCTGCAGATTTTTCAACGAAAATACCTAAATCATAGACCAGTAACGATGACAAGTCAGGGTTTCTTCCCATGTATTTTTATGCTGGCTTTATATTCAGATCTAGTTTCTGATTTGTTCTATGATGTTTAAAGGTCGGCTTCGAAAAGGAAAGCACTAGTTGATTGACCTTATCATGGTCTTATTCTATTTAGGTCTCCTCACCAGTGAGTGTTTTCTTTAGTGATTCGTTAAGGGATTTTTTTATTTTTATTTTCTTTTTGTGTTTCTGGTTCTTGTTTGGATGATGTTGGTCATGGGTTTCTTTGATTTTTAGAGTAGCCATTTAAGTTTTTAATTGCATAGGTTTACCTTAATTTGTTTATTTGTATTAAGTGAAAATGAAGTTCTGTTATAAATAGATGTTACTTGTTCTCTGAATTTCATATGATTCTTGATTTTGTTTGGTTATCTTGTTATTGAGTATGTTGTGTGTCCTAAAAATTATTTTGATTGAAACACCACATGAAACAATGACTGAATGTTGAAGTATATAGATTCGTGAACCTTCGGGAAGCTTAATTTTAAGGGTTCTGACAATTTATAGTGCATGCGACCATTCTCTTATATGATCAGATATTAAATATCTATATTATTCATAACCATGTACATTGATCGGTAGATCTACTCGAGTACGGGTAGAAGCTTCACCATAACATAATGTTCTTTTCATTATATGCTTTTAATCTTCAGAGCAAAGCTGTTAATGAATGATGTGAACTTCAACAATATTATCAGGAGGTCGAAGCTACCTGAAGGTTGTACTCTACCATTTAAATTGGGTAACTTGCAAGTTATATGGAATTAGATGAACCTACTTTAAGATTGGTGATTACTGCTTGGACCCCTAAATATGTTTCCCTTTTCCCTGTTTCAATTGTCTGTGATGTTTAATAGGATTTGCAAGTTACAAGGAATATCCATGTTGTTGTTAACAAAGAGATTACCTGCAATGTTGATGTGGGTTTTCACATTTAAGATGTGGCAAATGAGTTGCAGATTTTTGAATATATCGTATGGACTTTGTTTGGTGGAGAGCTAATATAGCAATTGCTCATTTATCTTTTGGTGCAGGGTAGAAACCAATCGCTCATTTATCTATTGAAGAGGTAATGTTTTTCAGGACGTGGAACAGTAAAGCTAGATGGGGCATCACATCTGTATGAATTTGGAAAGTCATTCATTCATCCTGTGTTTTAAAGAAAGCCGTCTGCCAGTGTTCCTCGGACTGCCACTTAATGACGTCATTGTTTTGTTTCTGCAGTTATAGGAAAATTATTTTTTAGTGTAATCATTGGTAACTACCAATCATTGGTAACTACCGATGTATCATCTTAGAAAATAAGAAAATGAGTGTATTACAGATTTCAAAGAATGTTTACACGACGGCACAATATATAAGGATTTTATTTTCCCAAATACAACATATAATTATTTTCAATTTTTATTATATTGTATATTGTATGCGTGTCGTAACCACAACAAATTAATTAATACTTTACTACCTAATTAAAGAGTAATATAGGGTAGTCAAGGTCGATCCCACGAGGAGCAAGAAATTATAGTTGTCTTATAATGTCACAAAAAAGGGGGTATTGGTTCAAGATTTTAAAAGCAAAAGAAATAAACAAAGTAATTAAAAGTGTAAGTTGAATTCAATGAGAGAGAATAGATCAAGGAATTCTTCTTCGCTGCAAAATAATGATTAAAGTTATGTTCTTTTCCACTTGTTATTAGTCATAGATTATCACCAACCGTAGGTATAGCAGCTAGATCAGTGCTAACCCCAAAATCCCTTATTTCACCGGATACAGAAATTCTCGCCTACCGGATTTTATTCACCAAACCATCTAGTAGTAGATCACCCAAGATGTAATTTAGTTAAACGCATTAAGATTCATGAATTTATTAGGTTGATATTAGTAGTTAAACTCTTAGATCAAGGTCCACTTGCTAACGTTGTTTTTACACACAATTGCTCCACGGAATCCCTCTGCAAGGTCTTGTGTTTTCTACTTATGTAAATAGTCAAGAAACGATTACTTATCCCCTAACTTTCACTAGCTTTAGATCAATTAACAAATCAATTTAGTTGGCCACCCAAACGACCTATCAATCAAACATAAACACTAATATTAGTAAAAACAAACAATAATCATATGAAAAACTTCAAAGTAGAATTGAAACAAAACTTAAACCATATATTAAGAACTAGGAATTCATCCTCAATCAATAAGAAAATTAGCTACTCATAATTTGGAGTTCACACAATAATAATAATAATAATAAAGGAAGAAAGAAAAACTTATTGAAAAGATGATGGTTGCTCCTTCCTCCAATCCTTGTGCACTTTAACTCCTTCTCCAAAGTAGATATGTGTCAAAAGTTGTAGAGAACTCCTTTATTTATAGGCTTCAATACTCTCCATGTCTTTTTAGGAAAAGAATCATCATTCCAAAAGAACACCACTTTCCCAATTTGAGTCATATTCCAATTTCTAGTCCAATTCTCCAAAACTTCCAAGTTTTCATCCAATTCCCAATTCTAAGTCTTCAAACACATGAGAGAAGTCCACCCAAAATTCTGTAATTGTGCTCGCTGGAAAACTGTGTTTTGACCGGAATTAGTCGCCGCCGGCCACCTGAAAATTCTCCCCCGGTGACAGAATATTCCGTCAGTCAACCGTTAGGACTAACGGTCAAAGGTTAAACCGTCAGTCAAAAGTTAGTCAAAAGTCAAGGGAGGGGAGTCAGCTGGCGAGTTAGCTTTTTGATTCTGGGCTGAGTCGTCTTAATCGTCTGAGTCATCTTGTTGGATCGGCTCATCGGAATCGCTCTGGATCGGTCATCGCCGACACCGAGTTGACTCGCCGGAGGGATGATTTGGCCTAGTTTCGGCTAATTACAGGACATTTCCGGCCGTTGTTTTCAAGCCATTCTTCTCTTCATTCCCTGCACAAATCCTAGCACATACATCTATTCGTTCAGGTATTCATTCTTGCAATACAGCTTTAAACAGCTGCACCCATCTTCCCCTGAACAACATCATACCCTCAAGAACACAGACGAATCCTATTAAAACCCTTGTTGTCTGCAGATCATCAACTTCTTCTAACCCATTTCACCGAGTCTCGACAACATCAGGAATACATCTCAATTTTCACCAATTTCGACCCCACACTGCACTGCTTCAATTCCTCCACCATATTTCACATCTCGTTCCATACAACAGCCCTGTCAATTTCATCTAGCTGTTTTAAACTCGAGCTACAACCCTGTTCTTGATTCACTGCCTTAATCACTGCCATTGTATCAACCCATCTATATCAAAAATTTCATCTCGACATTTAGGAGCTCAAACCCATCTCGTTCTTCCACCAAGAACCCTAACTGCTTCTCGGATTCAACAACAACAGTGTTGTTCTTCAATCGAACCAACATCCTGTGATTTACTGACTTTGAAACCGATCGAACTCAATCAACAACTTCCAATCTCGCCACTGAACTTCGATATAACCTCATACCCATTCCACCAAAAATTCAAACAGAGATCTTATTCAACAGCGGGTTCACTTCTTCATTTCAGAAACCCATCTCCTCACCATTTCTTCCACCTGTGTTCTTGACCCATCTCCCAGATTCAAAATCAACAGTAGATCCCCTTCCTCATCGTAAAACCCTAATTCTAATTTCAATCTCTTCTTCTTTCGATTTGTCGAAAATCATCGCGAGCTTCCATGAATTCAATCAATATCTCGATGCGCAGCTTTTCTCTCAATTTCAGAGACGAATGAATGAGATATAATATATGGATGCTAGGGTTTAGAATAATTGGGTGGATATTTGCGCCCCATATGCAGCCACCTAGGATACTTACACCCACTGATAACTAATAAGGGACACCCTAGATGGTAACCCCTTAACCATAGTTGGCTGCTCTTTATAATTCTTCCAAAAGCAAGCTGCCCCTTAACATGGGCTGGCCTGTTTTTTAATACTCCTCTGAGAGAGTTGCCCTTTAACCGTGGCTCGTCTCTCGATAGTGTTTTCCTGGGAAATGACAAATTTTCCCTTTCTTGCTCAATTTTGGTGATTTCTTCTTCCTTTCCTCCGTGCGACTCCATAGTACCTAATAACTCAAAAACACACATAAGATACATAATTTACAAGAAAAATAGCAAAGAAAGCATAAACTACTAGATAGTAAATTAGGTGTATTCTACACCTATCATATATTTGCATTTATGATATTTTTTTATTCTTAGAAACTTTCCTTGTATGGTTCCAATACTAGTACGTCTTAATTGGAATTATTAAATTAGAATTATTAACCGCAAAAAATATGGCGAAAAATGGGGAGATTTTATGCTTCAAAAAATAAATAATGATAGACATCTTTCAAATTGGGAAACAAAATTTTATTAATCGCAGAAATTAAGACAAGAAAATATGGCAATTAAAGTAAATGTTAATAATGGTAATTGGTAATTGGACAGTTTTGATGTTAGTAGCGTTACGTTCTATGCAGCTATTAAACACAACCGTTGTTCTAAAAGTTTGGCTACAAATAATTAGTTGCATATATATCTTGGCAACAGATATTATCTACTACAACTGCTAGTTCTGTGTTCTTTTGAACAACTAGACCATAGATTAAGTGGTTTGAACGATTAGGCAAATAAGACACCTACTATAAAACCCAATGGCCATATATTGTTGGCTATTGGATAAACCTCTAGGTGCAAAACCAATTAAACCACCAACAAAATGTAGTTACGTTAATGTTTTCGCTAGTAAGTTGTCAACTATACAGATTAATTGCTTTATCTATTAGGAGACGACTGTTTGTCAACTACTTATACTAGTAGCTTTAGACATGGCGACCAACTAACCATTGTGCACTTGTTGCTTTAAACATAAGACAACAACCTCTTACGCCACTATGGATGGGCAACTAACATTAATTGCATAAAGTGATTAGCAACTGAATATTTGAATAGGCCACTACCATTGGTCAAGTAGCCTTTGGTCGTTTTTTTTGTAGTGAGTGTAACTCATGCAAGATTGTGTGGCCTTCCTCTCTACTTAGGCATCGTAAAAGTGGCCCTAGGTAGGATTTCCTATATAAGATCCCTTCCCTTAGCTCGTAGGTGCCTGACTTACTTTTAATTTTATTTATCTCGGGCCGACCCTTAGGTAGCTCGCCCGTTTCCAGGTATTGGTGTATCGGCTTTCTCCAATCACCCTATTTATATCGCTCGGCTGTGTTAATAGCCACATCGATCCGTACTTCTGGTGTTTCTGGGATTGAGGAGCCTCATAACATGAATTACCTCTATGCTCGGGTCTACTAGCTGTGAGGCGATGTAGGATAGGGCGTCCGAGTGTCTGTTATCTTTTCGACAAATGTGGCGGAACTTAATGTTTGGTATTTGGTTGATGTAAAACTGGGCGAGCTTCTAATACTTTTGCAACACGGGGTCGTGTGTAGCATATTGGCCCGTAATCTTTCGGATAACCAATTGTGAGTCACTAGTTAAGCGAACTTTTTGTAGCCCCATTTCTACAATTATCCGTAAGGCATGGATTACCGCTTCATACTCGGTGACACTGTTTGTTGCCTTGAATTCTATCCTGAACGAATGCACTATCTTCCTTCCTTTCGGCGTGGTGAACACTAACCCAAGGCCTGATCCCTCTTTTTTTGACGCCCCATCGACGAAAACTTCCCACCGTGTAGGACTACTGGCTGCTAATAGGTCAGCAGGCTCTTCCTGTTCTTCCATCATCCCCGGTATATCTTCCACCTCGTCTTCATCACTAAGTGGGAAATCCGATAGGAAGTCGGCCACTACCTGCCCCTTGATCGCCGTCATTGTCTCGTATACCACATCGTACTGTTTGATTGAGGCTCCCCATTTAGAGATTCTTCCTGATCGCCCTGCATTATCCAAGACTGCTTCGATAGGCGATTTGGTGAGCACCCGTATGCGATGAGCCTGAATATACGTTTGGAGTTTAGAAGCGGCAAAAGATAGTGCCAGTACCATCTTCTCCATTATGGTATAGTTTTTCTCAGCGGGGCATAGCGTTTTACTAGTGAAATACACCGGTTTCACCGCATTCCCCTCCGTCCTAACCAATACTGCACTAATGGCGTATGGTGTCGCCCCTAAGTATAGGGTAAGGATTTCTGACGACTCGTGCCTCTGCAGAACCGGGAGGCTAGCTAGGTGTAACTTGATATTTTAAATGGCCTCTTCGTTGGTATCCGTCCATCAAAAAATTTCTCCTTTCTTAAGAATGTCATAAAAGGTTTTACATTTATCCGATGACCGAGATACGAATCGCCCCAATGCTGCTATACAACCATTTAGCTTTTGCACATCTTTCACTATCGCGGGAGACGACATCTCTAAGACGGACCTGAACTTCTCGGGATCTGCTTCTATTCCTCTGGGGGTGATGATGTATCCTAGGAATTTCCCCGATGTAACCCAAAAGTCGCATTTGGCGGGATTAATCTTCATCTTGTGTTTCCTCATTATTTGAAAGATCTCTCGGAGATATCGGACGTGATCCTTAGCTCGGCGACTCTTGACTAACATGTCGTCCACGTAAACTTCTATGGTGTCGTGGATCTTGTCTTCGAACATATGTCCTACCAATCTCTGATATGTAGCTCTAGCATTCCTAAGTCCTAATGGCATCTTGGTATAACAATACATCCCTCTTGGTATGAAGAAGGAGGTATGCTCCTAGTCCTCAGGTGCCAGCGGTATTTGTTTGTAGCCCATGTATCCATCCATTAGTGTCATCGCCTCATATCCAACTATTGATTCTACTAATTGGTCGATGCTTGGGAGAGGGAAACTGTCCTTCGAGCAGGCTTTGTTCAAGTCACTAAAATCAATACATATTCTGACCCCTCCTTTCTTCTTAGGTACCATGACCATGTTAGATATCCACTGCGGGTAATGGGATTTCCTGATTATCCCGGACTCTTGCAGCTTCTTTAGCTCGGCCTCAACCGCTACCTATAACTCTGGTGCGATTCGTCTCATTTTTTATCTAACCGGCTTGACCCTCGGATCAATCTTCAAATGGTGACAACAGACCTCCGGGTCAATACCCTCTAAATTGTGTACTTCCCAAGCGAACGCGTCTAGGTTTTCCATCAACACTGTCATGAGTTGGTTTTCCTGTTTGTCTAACAGCAGTGTCCCAATCCTTACCATATTTGGCTCCCCAACTGTTCCCAAGTTCAATTCCCGAGTCGACTCAACTGTAAATAAATTGGATTTATGTTCACTGATTGGAGCCTCTTCCTTTAATTGTTATAAAGGGTCTTGTTCATGGGTCTCGTAGGCCATGACTTCTTGTGAAACAGCCTCCTCTAAGTCGCCTGCAGCCTTGACTTCTTTGGATTTATTCTTCTCTCGCTTTTGTCGAGCTCTCCGATTTTTGTTAATTTTTGCCTCAACTTGCATGCATTGTCGTGCCACTTTGGGGTCACCTACGACTTCATCTATTCCCTTGTAGGTAGGGAACCTTAGTCTCTGATGATACGCCGATGGTACCCCTTTAACCCCAGCAATCCATGGACGTCCGATGATTGCTTCATAAGGCGAGGCGACGTCGACCACAAAAAAAGTGGTTAGTGTTTCAAGGTAGCCCCCACCTTCCGAAACCCTCAAAGTTGCCTCGCATTTAAGGATGATTACAGTGCCATTAAAGTCCTAGATGCGATACGTTGATGGGATGAGGATGTCGTCTGACACCTTCATTCTTTTGAACGTGTCATAAAATAACACCTCGACCGAACTTCCGCTATCCATGAGAATCCTTCTTACTCCCCACTTCTCAATCAACAACGTGATGACCAGGGGATCACTATGTGCCTGCCCATTCGATGGGACATCCTTGGCCGAGAACGAAATAGGTTGCATCATCCAAGGCTCCATCGGCAAGGTCTTGGCTATGCCAAATATTTCTTTACCATTGCGATCCCTCTTGTGGATCCTTGAAGTGATTCCCGGGACGAGAGCATAGCCTTGATTAGCTGAGTGTGAAATGGTATTCACGAACTGAGTTGACCTATCAATGCGAACTTGATGGACCGGCACATTGAGTGTTGCTATCGGATGAGTGGGATATCGGATGAACTGCCTCAGGTACCCATCTCAGATGAGGTGTTGAATGATATCTTTCACCTCTCGGCAATTATTAGTGGAGTAGCCTCTATACTGATGGTAGTGACAATATTCAGGGTGGTCCTTTGTTTCTTGGAATTGGACTCCCCTTGATGTTGGGTAATTGATGTCATTCCTCTTCTCGACTTCCTTGAATACTTCCTCCAAAGGAGCGTTCATATGGGTATATGACCGGGCTTCATGCCTCTGCCTCTTCCCTTTGGCCACCCATTCTTTCTTCTCGCTGCTTCTTGGTGGGGGATCTAATTAACCTCTTATCGGGGCGCCTGACAAGATCGTTCGTAACTGTTTTAACCTCAGTACCAGCTTCATCACTAGCCTATTGTACTCCCCTATCTCTTGATTCAGCTTGAATTTCTTCTAGAGCGATGTAGTGTTCTTGCATTCGTCGCATCTATTTTAGGGTTTTCGGTTTTTCCGAGAACATAGATATCCAGAGGGGGTCCGATCTTCCCAATGCATTTTATAATCCAAAGATGGATTGATCAACCGATACGTTTCCAATTTCAGTACACAACTTCCTCCAGCTGTCGATTAGGGTTCTCAAGGGCTCCCTAATCCTCCGGGCGAGAGTAAATAGTTTGTTCATTCTTGGGTGAGCTAGGCTGTTGTGCATATAGGTTTCAAGAAAAGCCTCGATTAGTGCATCATAACCGTTGACTGATCTAGGTGGAAGTGAATAAAACCAATCTCTCGCCTCGCCCTCCAAGCTAGATGGGAAGAACTTACACATGACTACCGAGTTGCTCTTCCATTGGATTAATGACATGGTATACATTTTTAGATGTTCGACAACATCTCATGTTCCGTCGAATCTAGAAGGAAACGTGGGTAAGGTACACTTTGGTGGGAATGGCATTTGTTCCAGTTCTTGGGAGAAAGGTGTCTTATCGGCCTCATTCATAATCTCTGTCAGTTTGTTCTCTTCGCTACTCCCCGATAGCTCCTTAATCTTTGCTTCCAACTCTTTAAGTTTAGCTTCTGTCGCCCCCTCATGTCGTCCGCCCCTTCCTCGCCTTTCCTCATCAGTTGACGAGTCCTTGGGTGGTCCGTATCCTCGTGGGGAGGGTATGGGAGATCGCCTGGATTGACTAGAGTTGGTCGGCCCCGGAATAGGTGGTGGCTGACCTGATCGGCCCTGATGACTCGACGTTCCTCGGCTGGACGATCCTCTTGACCTGTTTCGTTGATTCCTCAACTGATAGTTCTCGTACTCCAGGGAGAGATTCCATTGATGGAGTTCTCTTAGTGCCGCTTCTTGTCTTCTTTGACTTTCTAAAATGGCCAATAATGTTGGGTCCATGCTTTCATGACTAGAATGTCCATTACGGTGGTGTGGCCGAGGCTGTAATGGTATCAATATCGGTGGTGGGTGCAATACCGGACCAGTTACGTGACCGGTCACATAGATGGGCGCAGGGCCGATGTTGCTAGATGCTCCTCGCCCCAGCTGAATATTCCTGAGACGTTCTTGTTCTCTTCCCAAAGATTCTTGTTACTCGGCTTGCTGCCTTGATCTTTGTCTCTGAGCCTATGTTGCAAGCGCTTCTTCATATTTATATGTATCTGAAGCTGTGAGCCCGTCGATTTGGTTAACTCTCCTCTGGGTCAAGATAATCTGGTTTGATGGTAGAGTGTTATCATCTCGCCCTAGATCCACTCCTACATCAATAGTTGGCATGCCTTGCGCAACTGCATGGGATTCCTCGGGTGGTGGTTGTCGACTGTCTTCTTGCCTCGTTCCAATTACCCCTGACTACATACTGCTGTTAGTAACTGTTCGATTCCTTAACATCCTTCTGGTCCTTGAAGTGCTATCCATCGGGCATGATGCGTGGTGAGCCGAGTATCACCCCTACCTACGTCAGCAAATACAAAGAACACCTTACTTTGACCTGATTTTGCAAGCAAACACCCAAAAGGGGAAAAAGTTCGACTGACACTAAAATTGCTACTACATCAGAGCTTACATACACGAAGCCTACTTTGGTTATCAAGTGGGTCCTGCCTAACTACCCTATTTTGACTCTATGTTGATTTTGTGGCAAATTTATTTTATGTCGCTATCGCACAGTACGACGTCGCCTTCAGTACTTGACCTCTGCATTTAAGATAGTTTGTCCTTTACTCTACATGCTCCAAATCATTAAACTCATGCACATGATGATTGAACAATACGGCGTGTAAGTCCAAAAGTTAAATTAAGTTTCTATTGTTGTTGTTTTCTCAAGATCTTATCATGGCTGTCTTCCTTAGATCTTCTCCAAGAACTCTCCGATGACTAGTTAACATCGACGGGCAAGACACCTCGAGATCGGAAGTTTGTTATGCAAAAAGACACCTTAGATTTGACCTTTTGTCACTCCAAACACCCAAACTTTACACCATCGCATGAAAACAACTTATCTATTGTTAAAACTCACTTACCCGTCGAAAACAAGCAGTCATCATATCAGCAGACCTTCTACCTAGCTCCAAACCTATGATGTTAATCGCCGGTGAGCTTATGAAGACTTTCTACTAGTCAAACTGTTGGTGGGCGAAGAATCGAGAACTTTACCACACCTTGCAAAGACGCTACTACTGCTGTAACTTTGCATGTAAACTAAACAACTCAAATTAACAGAAAATTCGGCCAACAGAGTTCATCCTAGCTTCAACTATAACACTTAAACGTGTATACAAGAGCTTTCAATCGTCTCTGAAAGCCTTCCAGGCAAGGTATCCGGAGATCTTAGTCGATCCCCTTAGTCGGCGCCAGAATGTAGATGCATTTTACTACCAACTACATCCAAAGATAGAAATCTTCTTCACATGCAAGTGAAAGTAAGAACTTAACAATAGACACAAGGATATACTTGGTTCAGTATGATTACCTACTTCCACGGGGGTGAAAGGGTGAATCTTATTACTTCAAGTGTTATAATGGTGTTGCTCTCCAAGTTGAACTCTCTTACAAGATGGGCTAGTTCTCAATTTTCTCCTTCCTTAATGTGATCTCAAGTCTTTCTCTCTCCGAAATTACAACCCACCTCTCTTGGATACAAGTTCTTCTATTTATAGGAGAGTCTACATACAACCGAACTAGGGTGTTGGTCACAACATATCTAACTTTAAGTCCTGTCGTCGGGCCCGCTTGCATCGTCCCTTCTTCTGTGCTTATGGCCGATGTGCTTTGATTCCTTTGTAGTCTCTCGTCCGAGCCGATCTATTCAGGTGTTCTCTTGGTGAGATGTCGCCCTTACAGTCTGTCGCTCTTGCAGTTGGCCGATATGACATGTATCTTCTTATCCCTTTGACTATAGCTCCTCGTTTGGCCCAATATGTCTCGTCTGTCAGCTTTGTCATGGGCCTGGGTTCAAGTCTTGTCCGACAGCTGTAGAGTGATCATGCCCGATCCACGTGGCTCCTTAAATCTCGCGCTAGCCAGCCTCAATTATATGCTTCTCGTCTCTTCATTTTAGGGTACATAATAGCTTAAGATGTTTCCACCTAGCCTTGTGGATAATCTACACCTACATTTTTTATCTGGTACTATGATGATTCTCTTCCTATTTCTCATCCCGGTACCACTCCGTTGGTACGTTCATATGCCTCATTAGTGATCTAAGAATCTTCAACTCTTGTTGTTGAAAATTCCAAAAAAAAAAAAAAAAAGTTTGAGTAAATTTAAACCGATAAAAAGTGGAAAAATACAAAGTAGATCGTTTATACATATATATATGTATATATACCTGCTGATTATAAATATTTTCTTGAACTTCCAAGCTCTTCTTGTTGTAGTTTAAATCGTAGTTAAAATACAAACCTGCAACATATGTCCAAACTAATACGCCTAGGACCTCCTGGAATGCATGAAACTTTGAGGAACGAGGATGACCAGCTGAGCTAGGGACCGTTCTGTCCAAACTAATACGCAAGGGACCTACTGGAACACATGATTTGGGAACGAGGATGACCAGCTGAGCTAGGGCCCGTTCTTCTTCTTCTTCTTCTTATCGGATAAAGAGTATTACATTAACTAGTTGGAAGCCTAACAAGATAAGATCAAACAACATACTACTACATTAATTGAACAGGTTTTTGTGCTAACCTACCAACGAGCCTCATGGGTAACCTAGCTAAGGGATCCGAAACGGATGGGGGGCTGAGATTGTGTCACAAGGAGGGCAAACTAACACTACCTTCCATATTAATTCCTGCAATATTACGCCATTAGGGGATTGAACCTGGGACCTCCTAGAACGCATGAAATTATGGGGAATGGGGATGACCATATGAGCTAGGACCCGTTATTATTGTTATTATTATTATAAGAATGGATACCACCACGGGCTTTTATTGAAAAACAATAAGCGATAATTACACATGAATGGGTGGGAGTCGGGCAACAATCTGTGCAACACCACGGGCTTTTATTATTATTATTATCTTTTTTTTTTTATCATGTGACATAAATAGCAAAGAGAAAGAGCGATGAACTGAAATAATATCCATCCATTGTAATTGAAAAATGGACACTATTACGAATAAAAAGCAGTGCAATCTCATCGGGAGTGTCTGTAATTTGAATTTCACTTCTTCAGGAGGAAAGACTACTATTGTAGGAGTTCCAATCTGATGCTCATGTAAAACCAGAAGACCTCAAAACTTTAATAAACCCTTTAACAAAAACAAAAATAAAACGTCCTTAGTATTGTATCTTAACACTAAACAATAGAAACTAAAATTGAGTTGCCAATGTCTCTCTAGAGATTGAATTCATTGGCATTGATCCTGAGACCTGAGATCGAAACTCATGTGCATGTCCAATAATGTATGAGTACCTTCACATCAGCTTTTGGTATTGGTGTAAGGCCTGTATGACAAGTCTAGATCATTGAATCAAGTTTAACAACGGTATTTTAGATCAAACAAGCTGGATGAAAGTAGCTCAGTACCATCTATCTTGAGCTTTCTTTGATGGTGTTACATGCTCACTGGGCTTTTCAGGAACCTTCAAAAATCAAGAAATTTCATGCTAATTAACATTGAAATAATAAACTACCACAATCAAATGGAAGAGCTAATCTGTCGTATTTTACCTGACAAGTGTTTTCAAAGTGAAAAAGATCAAGATCCAGAGCTGAAACAGTACTTGTAGGCTGGGTGACAGAATGACCATGGTGATCCGGTGAGGATATGTCAGAATCTTGATCATCAGTTGTTGAGATGAAACAAATCCCGCATATAATCCTAATACGAGTGTTTCCAACTCCCCTGCACAGGCTTGAGAAAATCCCCATACTGAAATAGGAAATGGAGAGATACAACTAAGTAGTACTGGTTTCTATAATAAAGCAAGCAAAAGGAAAATTCAATTATTATGAGTACAATACAAAGGAAGAAGCATGTAAATAAGACTTGAGAGAATGTTGAGAAGTCAACAAGAAATATTGACTCGTTAGTCAACAAGCATAATTCACCCAAATTTGGTAAGGGTGATTCTAAACAAACATTGTAAACAGACCACACCAAAACCGTATCTCAATTTTTGTCTCAATTTTTTTTGATGTGGTCCCGGTAGGTCCCGCGGAGGACAGCAGGGGTCCCATTTATTGGGATTTGTTATGTTTAGCGATTTCCGCGTGGTTCAATCACACGGTTCGTTTAGAATTTTTGATTTGGTAATTGTCTTGCAGTCTTATGAGTAGAATTTAATTAATACCCATACACCATTCTTGAAAATATAAATATTGCGAATTAATCAATTATTTGACAGGGATTATTCCAGTAGAATTTGGTAACCCCTCGTAATAAAGCTTCTTGGCTTCAAGTTCAAATTTTAACTTTGCAGCATTTGTTTATTAATATTCTTGAATACATTTTCACGAAGAACAACTCAGTTTTATCAATCACCTCACAATAGTCTTAATCGACGTAGCGAAAAAAGATATTGTGGAATCACAAACGATGAGACGAAGATGTTTGTGATTACTTTTATATCTTTCCTATCGGAGATAGAAATTCAAGCCAATTATTACAATTGTACTCATACGATATAAACATCAAGATCAGATCACACAACTACAAGAAAAGTAGTACGGTCTGGCTTCACAATCCCAATGAAGTCTTTAAGTCGTTAACCTGGTTTTAGAAGAAGAAAACCAAAGGTTAAAGGAGAATCGACTCTAGCTTAGAAAACTAGTATCACACAGAATGTGTAGGGATTAGGTTTCCCAGTTGCTAGAATTATCCCTTATATAGTTTTTCAAATCAGGATTTGCAATCAATGTTAATTAGCTTAGTAGTAAAGCATTCAATATTCATCGTTAGATGAAAACCTGATTAGATACAATCTAATATCTCTCAACCGTTAGATCGAAAACTTAGCTTGCCATACACACATGTACTTGACGATTTTGGGTTTGTGTAACCATACCCAAACGTGTACAATAGTTGGTTCAAGATTAGTCAACCAAATGGTTAGCCAAATGATAACTTTCATATCAACCATATTCTTCTTCATCATAACTAGTCCAAATGACTCAAATGAACTAGTTAGAGAGTTGTTCAATTGCTATGAGATATTATGTACTACACAAGACAAAATTGAAGAAAAAACGATGTGATTCACTTGAATCGATTCATGAACTATAAATCCACGGTTTGCAATAACATTCCTTAGATAATTTAAATAAGTTCACGAACATCGTTTTTAGACATAACCACTCAAGTTCGCGGACTGGGTTTGCGGACTTAAGTAACCGGTTGGAGTTCACAAACTCCAGCAGAAATTCTCGGGTTCGAGAACTACGCTCGTTCGCGGACTGAGTTCGTGGACTGAGTTCGTGGACTGAGTTCGTGGACTGGGTTGACTGCTCAATTTCCGGTTTTCACTTGATCAACAAAGTTTGCAAACTTCTGTTCAAGTGCATAAGGACTTATACATATATGTGTTACCACAACAATGTTTATATCCCAGTGGTTATATTGTCTAAACTCTCATTTCAATCATTGAAACATTCTCAAAGGACGATATATAGTTGTTATTCATGAATTAGTTTTCGTTAGAGCAATTTCCAAAGTGATTGAAACATAACATGACTTTCGTCACTAGGCAAAAATGAACTTGGCTAAAGTGAAAGCTTTACCAACACACATTTCGATAAATATATAAGCGAGATATACTCAGCTTGAAATTCCACATGTGTATATCTTTAGTCTATATAGTAAAATGACTTTTGTCTCAAGATAGGAGATAGAGTAGATACACTTTTGAGTGATAGATAAGTTCAAGTCTCCACATACCTTTTAGTCGATGAAGATCCACTGGTTCCTTGAGTAGTCCTTCGTCTTGTATGATGATTTCCATGGGGTTCTTGAGCTCAACTACACTTTCTATCCTAGTCCAAGACCTTAGTTATAGTAAACTAGAAATCAAGACTGTATAGTTTTGATCACTAACATTGACAAACATGCTTGATATAGCAATGCATGCGACTTTGACCGAGCAGTGCTCTAACATAGGGCAAAACTAATTTTTTTTCCCTCGTTACTCTCTCCATGTCCCTACCATCAAACAACATGAACCAAAAGAAGGATATAAACATTAAATTAGAAGAAGGAAGATTACTACAACGTCGTAATTTATCTTTTGTTCTTCCTCACGCTCTTTCTATCTAAGACTTACGGGGAGTTTGTAAGTTAGGGTTTAATTGATTCATAAAATTTCAAATTTTGGTTTTTTCCTTCTTCAAATGATATGATTTTCACCATCAATTTTCAATTCAGATTAGGGTTCAATGATTCTGACATGAAGGAGAACCCTTTGCCTCTGGTTACTTCCATCTGTTTTAAAACCTTCCTAAACATTATTATATATAGCCTTCCTCCGGACACTTCTATTTTTTTGGTTTCTGGTATTTTCTTCCATGTATTACTTTTCTTTGGTACAGTTTGGGACTTCATAGTAAAAGTTGGCCAAGGGGGTCAAAAATAGGGCTGCACAAAACCGACTCAACCCACCAATCCAATCCACACCCGCATGAAATTAACCACACCCGACCCAACCCACCTAGGAGCGGGTCGACTATGGGTCACGACATCAAAACCCATCGTATGGTTGGTTGACTATGGGTGAAAGCTTCCCTCACCCGACCCAACCCGCCTACCCACCTGAATATTTCTAAGTCAATTCTAACCCTTAGATTACCTATCCTAGATGAACCACAACCGTTGAAGTAATGATATATAATACCCTAACCCTAATCATCGCTAACATCTCTTCAATTTCCTTGAATCCCTTCAGCGGCAGCCTCTTCTCTCCCTCTCAGACTCAGACTCGGTTTATTTTCTTCACTTTCTCTTCGTTTTGTAAATCAAATCACAACATCACCAACATCAATCAATCAACATCGTCACCTGTAAGAGTCTTAGTTATTTGTATACATGTAAGTTTAACAGTAAGACTGTAAGTTTGTAACTGTAGTGTAATGTTCATTTTATTTTATGGTGGGTAACCCACCACCCACCCGATCCAACCCACCGTAATGTAGGTCGGGTGAAAACCGACCCATTGTAAAGTTGTGTCGGTTACGGGTGACAACTTATGCAACCCACCATCAGTGGGTTGGTGATCTCTGTCGTAAGCGTCAAAAATAATTCACTTTCTTACTCAACAAAATATAAATAAAGTATAAAGTAATGAAGAGTTCGTATCCACAGAGAGGCGATTGTTGTTATCAAATTCTAGTTTCTTAGTAACCAAAGGGGGGATTTCTTATTTTTGTAAAATAAAAGTAAAATAAAAGCAAAGTAAATAGTTGGAAGTAATCAATGAGAGAAAGATATTGGTCAAGGAATTCATCTTCAATCTTAAACATGTGCTTGCATATATGATTAGAATTATAATTTAATCTCTTTTATTATCAAAATCCTAGAAAATCAAGAGAGCAAGATAATATGAAAATTTCCTAAGTTCATCAACACATACATTAGAGATGCGGATGTGAATTCTACCTAAAGAATAACCTAACGCCTTGCGCTAATTAAGTTCAATTCCTAGGAGCATTAAGTTTTGGAAATAGGCTAATCAATGCAATTGTCATACATTGTGCATGACAATTCGGACAATGGTCAAACTCTACATATGATTATAAGAGTGTATCACTACAAACTATAATCATATCATGCTACTTGTATTTGGGTTATCGTTTGATGAGAAACCCTAAAATAGCTATGGACAAGATGCAAGTTCAATTAATTGGCCACTTAACTAACCAAACATCTAAATCCTATCACAATACATCAATCATGTGATTATTAAAAGAAGTAGAGATTTGAACGATAAACAAGAGAGAAAACTAATGCATTAATCAAGCACAAGTTTTAGAAATAGGACTACATCCTTAACCAATAATATAAGATTTAGCTACTCATAGCTATGGAGTTCATCATAATCAATAATAATGAATTAAAGAAGATGAAACAAAAGCAAACCCTAGTAGCGTAAGTTTCAGCGGCTCTCTCCAGAACTCCAAGAATAAAATACGTGATATCAAAGTTGTAAAAAAAAACTTTTCTTTTTGTAGTTTTTTTTCTCCAAAATTAGGTCCAAGTCTTCAAAGTCCATTAGATGAAAATCCACCAAACCCATATGTGAGAGAAACCCATTTGAAAATTATGCCAAAAAAAAAAGATCGACGGAAAGCTGATGTCACCGGCCGGAAGTTGGCCGGAATCCGGAACAAGAAAAATATTATCGATGGCCGGTTACCTGAGTCAAAAGTCGAGCTGAGTTATCTTGGGTCAAACAGACCGAGTCAGGTGAGATAGATGGCTCACTCGGCTGAATGAACCAATACCAAGCCAACTACTAATTCCCAAAAGCTACAGTATGTGTTGCACCATCATTGTATGTCACTGCTCAGTTACAGCCATATTGGATGTTCATCTTGCAACACCAACATCATCTCAGTACCACCTCAAAGTATCTCATATACCAACAACAGCTCATAAGCCTCATGTTCTACAGATCCATCCAAACTTAGCCTGCGACTGCAATACAATTCCAGCCCCTTGTTTCACCGCTAAGCTACTGAACTGCAATTTCACAAACATTATAGCACCACCAAACAACACCACAACCTGAGCCGACCCCAGAGCAACACCAGCTCCACTCATCACAGCAACATAAGCATTACCACCTCTTCTAACTTCTTCTTAGTCACTGCTCCATTTCCACTGCAGCATGAACCTGTTCAAATCTGTAATTTTAACACCAGTTTCTGCGCATCATCACATCTCCTGTCACAATCAAAACCACCAGCTACTCACCCCTGTACTGCAACATCAGTTCCTTAAACCACCAAAAATCAGTTGCGCCAACTGCATATGAACATCACTGAGACCACCCTCAGCTGCAATTCCACTATTCATTCATACTCATACTCTTGACTGCAACTACAACACTCAGCTTCATCTCAATATCAAACTGCGCCATTACATCATCTACCCTGACAGCCAACACCAACAGCTTAACATTCTCTCAAATCCTGCACCTGAAATGCCACCAGACTCCATCACTGCAATCCATCCATTCCATGCATTCATTCACAACTGCAACTACAAACTTGTGGCTTCACAGCTCCTAAAACCAACATCACTGCCATCACTTCAAACCACCTATAGATGCAACCGTTTCACCAGTAGCTCAACTCATAACCACTCTGTCCATATCTATCCTGCAAGCAGTGTAATCAATTGCATTTCATTGCTTCAATACCAGACCACCAACTTCACAACATTAACACCACTCTTCACCAAACACTTCTTTTCCTTATTGCTCATCCAAGCCACCATTCCAAGGAAAACAAAACCCTATATTTCTTGCTTATTACAACCATGACCCATAGCAGTTTCAGTCCAGTACCAGCTACCTCCATGAACCCTGTAAGCACAGCCACACACCTGCAATTCCCTATCACAGTCATACATCCCAGCATCATAAGCACCAGTAACACCATTACCCCTGCATCTCAACTTCATATCCTTCTCAGCTACATACCATCACCAAAACCAACAACATCTGCAGTTCAAGTCACCACCAGAGCCTATAGCATCAGCAGCCAAATTAAGTAGCAGCAACAACAACTCCATAGTCATATCTCAATCCTAGCATACATCTAGGTTTACACTCTTCACAACAAACACGTAATTATACTGCACTGTAACTCATTTCTCCATAAACTGCACAACATAACTCCATTAGAATCAGTAATACCACCATATCACCAAGTCATGTGCTTCATCTCTGCTTTTGCAATTCTCAGTCAAAACGAACAGAAACCACCAATTTTTCTTTCACTGTCTTAGTAGTGAACCTTGTTTAATACTGATCGTCAGCAGCAGATTCTTCTAGTCAATTTCTCAGCTGGAATTTTACCCTAATACCCATTTTCAACTTCACCCAAGATAAATTCCATCCATTCTTCCCTGTATAATGAATCTGAACTGAACCCATGATAATCACCATCTCCCGCTTCGATTTCTCATCAATAGCAGAAACCCTAATTCATTTCATGTGTTTCATCATCTTCTCGAGTTAGCTACATCATCTTCACCTTCTTGATTCAAACTCGTCTCCTGATTCTTTGAAACCCTAACTGAATCTCCACCATTTTCCGAAGCTTCATGAATCAATTATAGATCCATTAATTTTTTTATCTCATCTCAATCACAACAACATCCTGTTCATTTGCCTTCTAATTCCTAGGAAAACTGCGCCTTCATTTCTCAAATTCAGATAGTGTAAGAGAAGTACAGCTTAATGATAAGAGAAAGTTTTTCATCGACTTTAAGGGTTGTTGTAGGAAGTAAAAGTGAGCCTGGGTGCCCCAATAAAACATCCATATATGGGCTACCAAAATGACAGACCTTTTTTCCTCCACTATGCTCTCATTAGCATTTGCCTGCAAATGACGATTCTGCCTTATTCGGTCCAATTGAACGTTTTCTACTTCTTCGAATTCTTCAGCCAACAATAGTCGTCTGTTATTTCTCAAATCCACTTCTTTTCTTCAATTTCTTTTCATCACTAAAGTTGTCATGCTTTTCAGACAGAAATTTGCATCACTAAAGCCGACAATCCTTTTCATATAGAGATGAAGAAATAAAAGCAAATAATGAAAAATAATTCGCCTCCAACACTTTTGCCCTGTTTCTTCCTCTTTTTTTCCAAATGACTCCAAAGAACCTAAATACTCAAAAACCAAACATAAGATACATAATTTACAAGAAAACTAGCAGAGAAAGCATAAACAATAGATAAATAATAAGGTGTTTTGGACACCTATCAAATTCCCCCACACTTAGACTTTGCTAGTCCTCGAGCAAATAAAACAAAACAATTATAAAGCATACGAACAACTCTGTTTCGTCGAGGCTACGGTCACTTTTAGCATAAATAACAAGCCTTTAAACCCCTAGGTGTCCCTAGTGGATGAGTTTTAGTCTCGTGAAGGTTTACAAGAGGTCTGCCTACAAAACCTAAATTTCCAACTCCGTCTATTTGTGGCAAATCAATGAACGAATCCAAAATGATTACAGGAGGAGGTACCTTGCGCAAATTTAGTTCATATTTAAGTAAATAAAGCTCTAATTAGATAGTCGAACAAGCCACAATACTCGGAAACTAACAAACCACAATGAAAAGATTAAGAAGATGGATATAGATGTAGATGTTGGCGAATGTTAACAAGTGATCGATGTTTCCCATATCTGTCTGAAGGTCACCGCCAAGATGAACCTATGCATCCTATTGGATTGAGCTACTGGTCTGAATCTAGTGTCAACACACTGGCATATACAAGGGAACCAGTAGTCAACAATCTTAATTCTACATCAACTCAACCGGCATATACAAGGGAACCAGGAGTCGACTTTATTCAACAATCATAATATTCTTTTCTTTTTCACTTTTTCACTTTTTTTTTAGACGGCATGATTAGATCTTTTGTATCCAAGCGCATGCTTCTTGTCAGCAAGTATGTGATAGTTGCCTTGGATCCTACATTCCACGCTTGTTTAGGCGACGGAGACAAGGACAACGTTTCACACATACTGCTATCCAAGTGTCTTTTTATTCCGTTTGGTCTAATTGGTCGGTCTTTTTTATTTTATTTTCTTTTTTTTTTAGCAACTCAATCACTTTATTTCATCCTAGCAGTAATAACAAGTTGATGTTTAGTGACCCACCAAAGCACTTAGAGAACAATAGATAAATATGGAAAAATAAAAATAGAATGTGATATGGTGATATTCCGAGATATGGTAACAACTATCATTTTATTTGTGATTTATGAGCTATGTTCGTCCCTTTTAGTTAATTGGTTCCTCAACTCCTTCAATCAAAATGGTTCCATCCACTTATAGTGTCATCCTAAAGGCATAAGTTTCTAGATTTTGGAGTTCAAAAAGAATAATTTTTTTCTTGGTTTTTCTATTTTTCTGATTTTTTTCTTCTAAAGGAATAAAACAACCTATACAAACATATAAAATGATCCCCCACACTTAAACTTTACATTGTCCTCAATGTAAAAATCGTCCAAAGAAAGTTCAAGGTGGGAAATTCCGCAAATGATATGCAAAAACAAGAAAATAAAGATAAAATGCTTAAAGAATAAAAAGATAAAGGTAAAGATACAAAACCGGTGGGTTGCCTCCCACTTAGAGCTTGGTTTAAAGTCGTCATCCCGACGTTCTACTTGTTTGCTAAGACACCTCCAGAGGGAGCACTTCCACAAGGTTAACTCCTTCCACGACATCCGAAGAGAAGTTCTCATAATATGGTTTTAACCGGTGCCCATTCACTTTAAGTTCATTTTCGGTAGATAAGCTACGAATTTCCACTGCACCATGAGAAAACACATTAGTTACAACAAAAGGTCCAATCCAACGTGACCTTAGTTTACCCGGAAATAATTGCAAGCGAGAATTAAACAAAAGCACTTTCTGCCCAATGCAAAATTGTTTCTTTGTAATCATACTATCATGAAATGCCTTCGTGTTTTCCTTGTAAATTCGTGAGCTTTCAAATGCATCATTGTGAATCTCTTCTAACTCTTGAAGTTGCAACTTCCTTTGCTTTCCAGCACCATCCATCTCCATATTGCATTTCTTAATAGCCCAAAACGCCTTATGCTCATTTTATACGGGTAAGTGACAAGGTTTACCGTAAACAAGCCTAAAGGGAGACATCCCAATAGGTGTCTTTGACGCGGTTCTATACGCCCACAAAGCATCATTGAGTCTCAAACTCCAATCTTTCCTTGTTGGATTCACCGTCTTCTCGAGAATGAATTTCACCTCTCAGTTGGAAACCTCGGCTTGTCCATTTGTTTGTGGATGGTATGGTGTTGCAATCCTATGCGACATATTATACTTCCTTAACAAGCCTTGCAAGAACCTGTTTTTGAAGTGTGAACCTCCATCACTAATTATAGCCTTTGGAATTCCAAACCTTGCAAATATATTTGCTTGCACAAAATCTGAAACAACTTTAGAATCATTAGTTGGGGTGGCCTTAGCTTCCACCCATTTCGAGACATAATCAACAACAAGCAAAATATAATAATTCCCACTAGAATTGAAAAAAGGTCCCATAAATCAATTCCCCATATATCAAAGACTTCAACAAATTGAATAATAGTTTGTGGCATTTGATTTCGGGCACCTAGATTGCATGTTCTTTGGCACCTATCACATGTAATACAAAATGCATGCGCATCTTTAAACAAAGTTGGCCAATACAAACCACATTCTAGTACCTTGAGAGCGGTTCTCTTGCTCCCAAAGTGTCCTCCACAAGCATATGAGTGGCAAAAAGACAAGATGGAGTTAAATTCAGATTCGGGAACACACCTTCGTATTACTTGGTCACTACAATGTTTTCATAAGTATGGATCATCCCATATGTATTGGTTTCCTAATTTCTTAAGTTTGTCTCTCTCAGCACGAGACAAGTTCTTTGGGATTTGTTTAGACACTAAGTAATTAACAATATCAGCGTACCATGGTTCTCCAAAAGCAATTGAGAATAGTTACTCATCCGAGAAACTTTCACGCAATGGGATAGTTTCCTTGTCCCCAGCAAGACGGCTCAAGTGATCCACAACGATGTTCTCAATTCCTTTCTTGTCTTTGATTTCAATATCAAACTCTTGCAAGAGTAAAATCCATCGTATGAGCCTCGGTTTAGCCTCTTTCTTTGTAAGCAAGTACCTAAGAGCTGCATGATCAGAAAAAACAACAACTTTTGTACCAATTAGATACGAGCAAAACTTTTCCAAAGAAAAAACAATAGCTAATAACTCTTTTTCAGTGGTTGTGTAATTTTGTTGGGCTTCATTGAGTGTCATAGAAGCATAATAAATGGCATGAGGTATCTTCCACACACGCTTCCCAAGTACCACACCAACCGCATAATCACTTGCATCACACATGATCTCAAAAGGCTTTCTCCAATCCAGTGGTTTAATGATAGGGGCTGAAATCAAAAGTTATTTCAAACGATTGAATGCCGCCACACACTTTTCATCAAAGTTAAAAACCACATCTTTTTGCAATAAGTTGCAAAGTGGTGATGCTATCTTGGAAAAATCCTTGATGAATCTACGATATAAACCTGCATGACCAAGTAAAGAACGTATCTCCCTCACCGTAGTGGGAGGGGTTAGAGCACAATTAAGGTCTATCTTAGATTTATCAACTTCCAAGCCTTTAGAAGATATTATATGGCCTAAAACTATGCCATGAGTTACCATAAAATGGAACTTCTCCCAATTCAGCACAAGGTTTGTTTCAACACATCTTTCAAGGATTAGTGACAAATTATTCAAGCAAAGGTCGAATGAATGACCAAAGACACTAAAGTCGTCCATGAACACTTCGATTATGTTTTTAACATATTCTGAAAAGATACTTACCATACACCTTTGAAAGGTAGCTGGAGCATTGCATAAGCCAAAAGGAATCCTTCGATAAGCAAAAGTACCGAAAGGACAAGTGAAAGTGGTTTTTTCTTGATCCTCCGGCGCTATCACAATCTGATTATAAAATGAATAGCCATCAAGAAAGCAATAATAAAAGTTTCCAGCTAACCGTTCAAGCATTTGATCAATAAAAGGCAATGGAAAATGATCTTTCCTAGTGGTGACATTCAATTTCCTATAATCAATACAAACCCTCCAACCGGTTTGCACACGAGTTGGGACAAGTTCATTCTTATCATTCTCCACCACCGTCACACCTGATTTCTTTGGTACAACTTGTACCGGGCTTACCCACTTTCTATCGGATATGGGGTAGATAACACCCACTTCCAAAAGCTTGAGTATCTCCTTTTTCACAACTTCCATCATGGGAGGGTTCAAACGACGTTGCGCTTCCCTTATAGGCTTTGCATCATCCTCCAAACGGATCTTGTGCATACAAATGGCAGGGCTTATACCCTTGATATCGGTAATTGTCCATCCTATGGCCGTCTTGTTCTTCCTTATCACCCTTAGAAGTTTTTGCTCCTATAATTCACTAAGCTCGTTAGAAACAATCACATGTAACTCTTCATTGTCACCCAAGTACAAGTACTTTAAGTGACTTGGAAGAGGTTTCAATTCTAACTTTGGAGATTAATCAATAGAAGGCACAAGTTTTTCATCATTGCAAGGTAAAGAAACATATGAAATATTCTTAAGTGAAGATTTTTTCCGGTAATGAATCAAGAGAACCAATGGTTTCCTTAATATCATCACCTTACTCCAAACCGTTATCAATAGGTATAGTGAGCACGGTTTCCAAAGAATCAACGCCATTCAACTCAAACATTTGTTGCGTCAATGTGTCCATCACATCAATGGAGAAACAAGAGTGGACATCACTAGGATATCTCATCATCTCGAAAATGTTGAAACGTATTATTTCTCCATCAAACTCCATAGTCAGCGTTCCCTTGTCAACATCAATAATGGTTTTCGCCGTTTTCATGAAGGGACGCCCAAGTAGCAATGGAAGAGACGAGTCCGGTGAACCTTCATCCATCTCTAAGACACAAAAGTCAACTGGAAATACAATTTGATTAACCTGCACAAGAACATCCTCAACAATACCCATTGGGTAAACATTAAAGTGATCGGCTAATTGTAACACAATTCCAGCCTTTTTGAGAGGACCAAGATCGAGTGAATTATACATATATGCAGGCATAACGTTAACGGATGCACCTAAATCCAACATAGCTTTGTTAAATATAGTGTTACCAATAGTGACGGGAATGTCAAAGCTACCAGGGTCCTTGCATTTCAGTGGGAGTTTGTGTTGTAAGATTGCTGAAGCATTCTCCCCCACACTTAGAACTTCATTACCTTTGAGCCTTTGCTTATTGGTACACAAGTCCTTCAACACCTTTTCATACTTTGGAACTTGCTTGATTGCATCTATGAGTAGTATGGTCACATGAATCTTCTTGAGAATGTCTAAAATCTCATTTTCTAGTGCCTCCTTCTTGGAATTTGCAAATCTGTGAGGAAAAGGTAAAGGAGGAACATAAGTAGAAACCGGAGTTTTAGAGTTAGGAATAGGTACCTCAAAAGTTTGGGGAGAATCCTCATTCTTCTCCTCCAAAACAGGTTCCTTTGGTGTTTCCACCTTGCCCGAATCAGTAACTTCGGGTTGCACAAGTTGTGTACCACTTCTCAACGTAATAGCATTGACACCCTCCTTTGGGTTGATAGGTTGAGAAGAGAGTTTCCCACCAAGTTGTGACTTCACTTGGCTTAACTCAGTAGCCATGAAACCCACTTAGGTTTGCAACTCCTTAACTGTGCTCTCCGTTCTTTGCATAAAAGATTTCATCAAATCTTCCATACTTGACCCCTGATTTTGAGGTTGTTGTTGAAATTGTTGTCGCGGCTGGAATTGTTGTTGTTGAGGTTGAAATCCACTTGAATTGTTGAAATTAGATTGTTGAACTGCTCCTTGCTTGTTCGCATAGCTAAAATTGGGGTGATCTCTCCATCCCGGATTGTGAGTGTTTGAATATGGATCATACCGTCTTTGCTGATTTGGAAAGATCACATTAGCTTGTTCATTTGCTTCTTCATATCCTTGATGAGAATTTGGTATCACCGCGGCTGCAACTTGTTGCATCATGGCTGTCATGTTACCCATTTGTTGACGAAGTTCCTCGACCTCGCTCACTTCATTGACTCTCCTAATAAGTACATCCGAACCACGACTCAAAAATTGTTGGGAGTTTGCTGCCATGTTCTCAATCAACTCTCTAGCTTGTGCCACCATCTTGCTCACTAGTGCACCACCACCCGCAGCATCAATAAGATTCCTATCACTTGATTGGAGTCCTTGATAGAAGTATTGGATGATCATAGCGTCGCTGAATTGGTGGTGAGGGAAGCTTTCCACCAATCTCTTATATCGTTCCCAACAATCATATAAAAATTCTCCCACATTTTTCTTAATTCCGCAAATCTCCTTGTGAATTTGAGTATCCTTTGATGATGGAAAATATCTCTCTAGAAAGAGTTTCTTCAGCCCATTCCAAGTTGTGACACTTCCGGGAGGCAAATAGTATAACCAATCCTTAGCACTATCCGTCAAAGAGAATCGGAAAACTTTCAACATTGCACCATCCGCCTCAACATCAGCTGGAAGCATGGCCGTGACAATGGTGTGGAAGTCCATGATATGCTTGTTTGGATCTTCATTCACCATGCCATGGAACTTAGGTAATTCTCTAAGCAACCCCGGCTTGATCTCAAAAGTAGAGTTTGTTTGAATACAACCCTGCTGAGTATCAAGCTTGTGAGAAGCCAAGTCCTTGAGTGTACGATTTGCATCACCCATTGCTTCTTCTTATTCTTCTTCTTCTTCTTCTTCAAAAGGTGGTTCTTGTACAACCGTAACCTCTTGTTTTACAAATTATTCTTCTACTTGCTGGAAAGTACCGTGTTCTACTTCCAAGTGTTGTTCTTCCGTTGTTCCTTGCCTTGGTTGGAGTATTGTGCCTTTTCGAGTAGCTATCCCGCACCTTGGATAATTCCAATCTTTAGAAGCCAGGGATTAGGTACCTGAAAACAATTCTCGCAAATAAGTGAGAAACAAGACAAGAAATGAAAAGCAAGTATGCAAGAAGAAATAATAAAAAGAAACTAAAAAACTTAATAACTAGCCGAATGCCTCCCCGGCAACGGCGACAAAATTTGATCGATGTCGTAAGCGTCAAAAATAATTCACTTTCTTACTCAACAAAATATAAATGAATTATAAAGTAAGGAAGAGTTCGTATCCACAGAGAGGCGATTGTTGTTATCAAATTCTAGTTTCTTAGTAACCAAAGGGGGGATTTCTGATTTTTGTAAAATAAAAGTAAAATAAAAGCAAAGTAAATAGTTGGAAGTAATCAATGAGAGAAAGATATTGGTCAAGGAATTCATCTTCAATCTTAAACATGTGCTTGCATATATGATTAGAATTACAATTTAATCTCTTTTATTATCAAAATCCTAGAAAATCAAGAGAGCAAGATAATCTGAAAATTTCCTAAGTTCACCAACACACACATTAGAGCTGCGTATGTGAATTCTACCTAAAGAATAACCTAACGCCTTGCGCTAATTAAGTTCAATTCCTAGGAGCATTAAGTTTTGGAAATAGGCTAATCAATGCAATTGTCATACATTGTGCATGACAATTCGGACAATGGTCAAACTCTACAATATGATTATTAAGAGTGTATCACTACAAACTATAATCATATCATGCTATTGTATTTGAGGTTATCGATTTGATGAAAAACCTAAAATAGCTATGGACAAGATGCAAGTTCAATTAATTGTCCACTTAACTAACCAAACATCTAAATCCTATCACAATACATCAATCATGTGATTATTAAAAGCAGTAGAGATTTGAACGATAAACAAGAAAGAAAACTAATGCATTAATCAAGCACAAGTTTTAGAAATAGGACTACATCCTTAACCAATAATATAAGATTTATCTACTCTAATTAAGTTCAATTCCTAGGAGCATTAAGTTTTGGAAATAGGCTAATCAATGCATTGTCATACATTTCACATGACAATTAGGACAATGGTGAATGATTATAAAGTGTATCACTACAAACTATAATCATATCATGCTAATTGTAAATCGCGATTTGGTATGGATTCAAAGAGCAATGGATAATTAGGAAAACCCTAAAATAGCTATGGACAAGAGCAAACATCTAAATCCTATCACAATACATCAATCATGTGATTATTAAAAGAAGTAGAGATTTGAACGATAAACAAGAAAGAAAACTAATGCATTAATCAAGCACAAGTTTTAGAAATAGGACTACATCCTTAACCAATAATATAAGATTTATCTACTCATAGCTATGGAGTTCATCATAATCAATAATAATGAATTAAAGAAGATGAAACAAAAGCAAACCCTAGTAGCGTAAGTTTCATTAACAAGTTTTAAATAGGACTACATCCTTAACCTCTCTCATAGCTATGAAGTTCATCATACCAAGAACAAAAATACGTGATATCAAAGTTGTAAAAAAAACTTTTCTTTTTGTAGCTTTTTTTATCCAAAATTAGGTCCAAGTCTTCAAAGTCCATTTGATGGAAATCCACCAAGCCCATATGTGAGAGAAACCCATTTGAAAATTCTGCCCAAAAAATGATCGCCGAAAAACTGGTGTCACCGGCCGGAATCTGGCGCCGGAAAAATATCACCGGTGGCCGGTTACCTGAGTCAAAAGTCGAGCTGAGTTATCTTGGGTCAAACAAACTGAGTCAGGTGAGATAGATGGCTCACTCGGCTGAATGAACCAATGCCAAGCCAACTACTAATTCCCAAAAGCTACAATATGTGTTGCACCATCATTGTATGTCACTGCTCAGTTTCAGCCATATTGGCTGTTCATCCTGCAACACCAACATCATCTCAGTACCACCTCAAAGAATCTCATATACCAACAATAGCTCATAAGCCTCATGTTCTACAGATCCATCCAAACTTATCCTGCGACTGCAATATAATTGCAACCCCTTGTTTCACCGCTAAGCTACTGAACTGCAATTTCACAAACATTATAGCACCACCAAACAGCACCACAACCTGAGCCGACCCCAGAGCAACACCAGCTCCACTCATCATAGCAACATAAGCATAACCACCTCTTCTAACTTCTTCTTAGTCACTGCTCCATTTCCACTGCAGCATGAACCTGTTCAAATCTGTAATTTCAACACCAGTTTCTGTGCACATCTCCTGTCACAATCAAAACCACCAGCTACTCACCCATGTACTGCAACATCAGTTCCTTAAACCACCAAAAATCAGTTGCGCCAACTGCATATGAACATCACTAAGACCACCCTCAGCTGAAATTCCACTATTCATTCATACTCCTGCTCTTGACTGCAACTACATCACTCAGCTTCATCTTAATATCAAACTGCACCATTGCATCATCTACCCTGACAACCAACACCAACAGCTTAACATTCTCTCAAACCCTGCACCTGAAATGCTACCAGACTCCATAACTGCAGTCCATCCATGCCATGCATTCATTCACAACTACAACTACAAACTTGTGGCTTCACAGCTCCTAAAACCAATATCACTGCCATCACTTCAAACCACCTATAACTGCAACTGTTTCACCAGTAGCTCAACTCAAAACCACTCTGTCCATTGCTATCCTGCAAGCAGTGCAATCAATTGCATTTCATTGCTTCAATACCAGAACACCAACTTCACAACATTAACACCATTCTGCACCAAACACTTCTTTGCCTTATTGCTCATCCAAGCCACCATTCCAAGGCAAACCAAACCCTCTATTTCTTGCTCATTACAACCATGACCCATAGAAGTTTCAGTCCAGTACCAGCTACCTCCATGAACCATGTAAGCACAGCCACACACCTACAATTCCCTGTCACAGTCATACATACCAGCATCATGAGCACCAGTAACACCATTACCCTTGCATCACAACTTCATATCCTTATCAGCTACAAACCATCACCAAAACCAACAACATCTGCAGTTAAAGTCACCACCAGAGCATATAGCATCAGCATCCAAATTAAGTAGCAGCAACAACAACTCCACAGTCATATCTCAATCCTAGCATACATCTAGGTTTACACTCTTCACAACAAACACGTAATTATACTGCACTGCAACTCATTTCTCCATAAACTGCACAACACAACTCCATTAGAATCAATATCACCAAGTCATGTGCTTTATCTCTGCTTCTGCAATTCTCAGTCAAAACGAACAGAAACCACCAATTTTTCTTTCACTGTCTTAGTAGTGAACCTTGTTTAATACTGATCGTCAGCAGCAGATTCTTCTAGTCAATTTCTCAGCTGGAATTCTACCCTAATACCCATTTTAAACTTCACCCAAATCGATTCCAAGATAAATTCCATCCATTCTTCCCTGTATAATGAATATGAACTGAACCCATGATAATCACCATCTCCCGCTTCGATTTCTCATCAACATCAGAAACCCTAATTTATTTCATGTGTTTCATCATCTTCTCGAGTTAGCTACATCATATTCACCTTCTTGATTCAAACCCGTCTCCTGATTCTTTGAAACCCTAACTGAATCTCCACCATTTTCCGAAGCTTCATGAATCAATTATAGATCCATCAACTTCTTTATCTCATCTCAATCATAGCAACATCATGTTCATTTGCCTTCTAAATCCCAGGAAAACTGATGAGATTTTAAATTGTTATAGAAAATGGTAGTAAAAGTTCGTTCAAATACTTGTAGAGATTCAATTTCAGATTTAAAAATAGAAAATATATTTACAAAAGGTTGTCACAAATATCGAGAGGTACTGAGACTCGGGATTCCACCATAACTCACTCATGCGATTCATATATTTATTCTAGACAATTATAGCTCAAAATATTGACTCTATGTTTTGCCAAGGTAGATTTTTAAAAGATTGACTGTAAATCACTAGCATGATGCATCAAAAGCACTTATACCAAGCATACATCATCATACGACATCACAATCAATTAAGAAAAATCATAAAACGATTGATAATAATGCAAATAGTCATACAAGAAATAAATAGAATTACCGCATGCATGATATTAGGCTTCTTCCGTCGTCCCAGTGATGGGGTTTAGCTCCTCATATTAATCATGATCTCAAAATATTTGTTTATGGCTCAAAAGATGATTAAAAGAGGTGACAAGTATAAAGCAGTGTGTTTGTAACTAATATAATTGTTACATGACGCACTGTTACAGAGAACACTAACATAACCGTTACGAACTCGAATAAATTGTTGCGAGAATTGTTACAAATGCGTTGTTACAGAATAAACGATAGAAGTTCTCTGTTGCAATCATTGTAGCTTAACGACTGCTCCTGATGGTCTGTTTTTCGTGTTCTTCGTTCTTCAGCAGCAGCAGCTAGGGTTTCTCTGCAACTTCTTCTTTTCTTCCCTGCAGCCTCCTAATCGACCCCAAACTCTTGACACCTTCCCTGGAACTTGAACAATAATTTAGCTTTTATTCTTATGGGGAGGGGGTTTGAGACCTCTTATCCTCTGTGCGAAAATATTATGGAGTCTTTGACTCATTTATTCTTTGAGTGCTCTTATTCCAAATCTGTTTTGTCGCTTCCTCCTATTCCGAATGTGTCTAATGTTTATAGTAGTGATTCATTCCTAGATCATTACAAGTAATAGGTTAGAGACGATCCCGATGACGAGTCTTTAAAAACAACAGCTACTAAAGCGTGGTTTATATGGAAAGAGAGATGTGATAGGATTTTCTCTAATAAATCTAGTACTAGTATTAGTTTGTCCATAAAAATTCAGAGACACATTCAATTTTGGACTCCTTCTAGGACTGCTGAAAACATTATTGCTTCTAGGATTATTCCAAGTACTATATTGCCTTTACCTAATAGACATTGGGCTAGACCCGAAGGTGATACTACAAAGATAAACATGGATGGGGCTTGGATTTCTAGGGATACAAAATCAGGTTATGGATTGGTTATTCGTAATGCTGTAGGTTATCAAGGAGCAAGAGGAGGAAATGGTTAGGCTTTCTCCCCTGAAGAGGCTGAATCATTGGCCGTTTTCGAAGCGGCAAAATGGGAGAAAGAGAAGGCTTTAACTAATTTTTCTCTAGAAGGAGACTGCAAAAATGTAATGGATTATTTGAACGGGATGGATTCTTCTATCTCTTGGAAGGTACAGAGAATTCTAGATGAAGTTAAAAAGATGATGGTAGAGTTTACAAGTTTTTTGGGTTTCCAATTTATACACAGATCGGGGAATACACCTGCAAACTTGCTTGCAAAAGAGGCTAGATCGGCTAGCGCTTCCCAAAAAACATGGAGTAGTCTCATTCCAGAAGTTATCGCACATGCTCTTTTAGTTGAACAATCTAATACTATTTCAAGTTCTATTGTTCCTGTATCTTTAGATTTGATTCCTGAATACTACTGTAATCATAACAATTTGGTTTAAGTTTTTTGAATGAAAGTTTGTTTTTCAAGAAAAAAAATACCCCCAAACTTATTATTTGCTCATCCTCGAGTAAATCTAAATAGAAAATAAAATCCTAACTCACTGTCACAGGCATCGTCGATTGCATTTAGCGTATGCAATAAGCCTTTAAACCCCTAGGTGGCCCTAATGGAAGATTTATAGTCTCGGGAGGGCTTACCAGAGATATACCCACAAAACCTTTACTCCAGACCCTAGCTATCCACGCAGAACCTTGGAAGGCACTAAAGAATCTCCTTGGTTGGCATACTTATTGACCACAAGAGGAAGTACCCTGATGCGAAATTCCAATTATTGTACACGAGTTACTCAAGCATACTAAAATTCATATAAAGTGACAGAGCTCTACTCAAATAGTTTCTGGACATCATAAACCAGAGTATTTTTTTTCTTTCTAAATCATGAATTTTATTACTAAAAAATTTTAAGATTACAAAAGAGCCCAGAGTATTCCAAGGCTCAGAAATGAAATACAACTAAATAAAACATATTTTACATTGTTGAGAACCTAAAATACATACCATCCTCATTCTCCAAGGCCCCCAAGAAGAAAGGTTTCTCATCATAGTATATAACTTCTCCTCTATTAAGCAAAACCCCTTTCTTAGCCATCTTGTCAGCAGAGAAGTTGATTTCTCTGTATGAATGTTTAAAAGAGATGAAGGGTATTGCTTGTGTAATCTTAGCCCATCTATTTTGAACAACCCATGTAGAGCTGTTATTTGTAAAAGCTTTGAGCACTGCCTGAGAATCTAAACTAAAACATACCTCCTTCAACTGTTTGCTCACTGCCCATTCTCCTTCCATGATAAGAGCCATAAATTTAGCTAGATAGTTTGTAGCAATCCCTAACCCAGCTGAAGAAGCACCAATACAACCTCCATTGCTAGTTCTGGCTATAAAACCTCCTCCAGCATTTCCTGGGTTTCCTTTGGAATCACCATCACAACATAGAAGGACTTGTTCTCTAACATGAAATTTGAAAAAACATTGTTGAACCCTATTGCTGTGAGTCTGAATCCCTATGATACCAAAATATTGACATATTTGAAGTTCATATATAGTACCCCACATTTTACCTTTCATTCTGACCCTACAATCCTTTGTATAGTTCATGATCTTCTGTTTGAAATGTTCTACATTTTGTTGCACATTGTCATACATCACTGCATTTCTTGTGAACCACAGCTCCACCAGAATTTTGAATGAGTAGGTATACCACACCTCTTTGAGTATAGAGATTCTTCCTTTGGAAAACATGAAGATTTCCTCCAAATTGGATGGATTTGTACAATGAAATATTCCTCCTACCCAATGCCAAATTTTAGAAATGAAAGCACATGACCACAGAATATGTTGTAGAGTGTCATTGATGTTACCACAAAGATAACACTTTGGCACAGTGGAGAAACCTTTTTTCCTAACTGCCTCTTATGTAGCACAAGCTCCTTTTAAGATTTTCCACATGTTAGTGGAGATACTAGGATGGATACAAGGCTTCCATACCTGTACAGTCCAGCTCTCTTTAGGAAAATGCTGCCTTAAAGATTGAGCTGCTTTTGCCACTGAAAACTTGCCAACTAAATCTTTGGACCATATTTTTCTATCCTTGCCACCTCCTATAACTGGTAATTCTTTCATCTCAAAAAACTGTAACATTTTCTCTGGGATTCTCCATACACCATTATGAATCAGATCTTGGACTTTCATATTGCAAGTTTGTGCTATATAAGTATGATCAGGGTATCTATCAATTAAAGGATATCTCTTAATCCATTTGTCTTTCCATACTGATATATATTATTTCCATCTCCAACCAACCAACTAGTACCTTGTTGAAATTATGACATTACCCATTTAATGCCAGGCCAAATGGAAGATTGTTTATAATATTCTATCCATTCCCCTTTCTTATTTTTGAATTTAGCTCTCATAAAATGAGTCCATTCCTCATCCTCAGTTTCTATCTTCCATAAAATCTTCATCAAAAGAGCTTTATTCATCACTTCTAATCTTCTTAACCCCAAACCACCCTCCTCCACTGGAGCATTGACTTTGTCCCATTTAACAGTTATAAGTTTTTTCACAGCAGGATCACCAGACCACAAAAATTTCCTTATAATCCTTTCACACATTTGAATGACAGATTTAGGCCATTTGTAAACTGCCATTGTGTATATAGGAATGCTACAAAGCACAAACTTCACAAGAATGAGTCTGTCAGAAAATGCCAAAAGTTTCCCCATCCATCTTGCTAACATCTTCTGCATCAGTTCAACCATCCCCCACACTTGATAAGTTTTAACTCTCCCTGGATTAAGAATCACTCCCAGGTATTTGTCTGGGAAAGTAGATAACTTCATTTGTAAGGCTTGAGCAATATCAGTCCTTATGATGATAGAGACACCACCTACAAAACACTTACTCTTAACTTTATTCATCACCTGCCCAGAAGATTTTTTATATTTCATCAAGAGGTCATCAGATTCTCAAGGATCTTCTTCTGACCATTACAGAAGATAAATATATCATCTGCAAACATTAAATGAGTTGGTTGGTATCCACCCATGTTCACCATTGCTTGCATTTTACCCATTTGCACCAACTTAGTAATGTTCCTGCTTAACACCTCTTATGCCAGGACAAAAAGGATTGGGGATAAAGGGTCCCCTTGTCTTAGCCCTCTACCTATCCCAAAAAAACCACATGGCCCTCCATTGACTAATACCGAAATTTTAGCAGATTCAAGAATTTTCTTTAACCAGTTTATTCCCACTTCAGAAAAACCAAACCTTCTCATTACTTCAAACAAAAAATTCCAACTCAAAGAATCATAAGCCTGTGTGATATCTATCTTCAAACCCACATTTCTACCTCTTCTTTTAGTACTTAATTCATTTACCAGCTCAGAAGCTAATACTATCTTCTCATGAATATTCCTACCTTTTATGAAAGCTCCTTGCTGACTTGAAATCATCTTCCCAATTACCTTACTTATTCTTTGAGATATAATTCTAGTAATCACTTTGAAGTTAAAGTTTGCTAGTCCAATAGGTCTAAAATGCTCAGATCTTTTAGCACCAGGGATTTTAGGGAGTAAGAACAAAAAATTTGAGTTGATCCCTTTAGGAATGAATTTGTTTTGCCAACAAAATTTTATAGCCTTTATCAGATCTTCACCTATCACTTCCCAAGCCAACCTGTAAAAATGACCTGAAAAACCATCAGGTCCAGGTGCACTATTTGCATTCATACCAAAAACTGCATCTTTGATTTCATCATGAGATGGGGTAGCATCCAAAAGTTCATTATCCTCTTCACTTAGAATTTTAGGAATAGCATCAAAAATCTCCTCAACAAACTCAACCTCAGTTGCTTCAAATTTCTTTTGATAGCGATTTACTAGAGTATCAGCAATTTGGATTTGGTTAGTAATTATATTACCTTCTACTGACTCCAATTCTGAGATGTTCTTATTCTCAAATTGGCATGAAAAAATGCAGTATTTGCTCCACCTTCTTTCACCCACTTGACTCTTGCTTTTGCTCTCAATAGCTCATTGTATTGTTGTAACACCAACTCCTGATTTCCTCTGGCAGTAACTAGCTTATCAAGTAAAGTAAAGTTTTCAGGATCAGCATCAGATGCCAAAGTTGATGACAAAACTTCTTCTTCAACATCTTTGACTTTGATTCTTAAGTCACCAAACACCTCCCAGTTCCACTTTTTGAGTATCCCTTTTAATCTTTTTAATTTGCTGAGAAATTGGAAAGATGGATTTCCACTATATTCCTCACCCCATGAATCTTGTATGACTTTCAAAAATTCAGGGTGAGTAGCCCACACAGTTTGGTATCTAAAAGGAATATTGCTAGGTTTTTCACTAGTGACAACACCTCCCAACAAGGGACCGTGATCATAAGTACCTCTCACTCCTACTTTATAACACCAACCCTCAAAAAGTTCCATCCATTTAAGATTGCAAAAAGATTTATCCAAATCACAAAGAATTCTTTTCTTTCCACTCCTGTTATTGCACCATGAATACTTAATCCCAGATCTTGGAGCTTGTAATACTTGACAAGATTCTACACACTCCCTGAAATCTTGCACTGCTACCCTTAAAGGTCTTCTGCCACCCTTTTTTTCATCCTCAGATAAAACAACATTGAAATCACCTATCACCATCCATGGAAGATTCAATTCATTTAAATATTTAAGTTTTTCCCATAAAATTCTTCTATCAACAGTTAGGCAAGCAGCATGCACACCAGTAATTAAGACTCCCCCCACTTGTATAGAAATTTCTTGTTTTGTTGAAGACACCACTGATGGAGTTGATAATGACCCGTGCCAAAATAACCAAATGTTCCCTTTTGAATTATCACTAGAATTATGTATAATAGTTTGATTCATTCCATCTAATTTCAAATTCTTCCAAATACTACTTGAAACTCTTACTTTAGGTTCTACAACCCATAATAAGGAAGGATTAAATTGATGAACTAAACTTCTAAGTTTATCCTTGGCTTGAATTCTTCTCAAACCTCGGATATTCCAATATAAAATCTTCATTGAGTTTGATCTTGAGAGGAACTTGAACTCCCCCCACCCTGATTCAATTTAACTAAATTACTGGCTTGTTTTCTAGTTGTAACAGTAGGTACACCTTTAAGTTTACCTTTGGCTGGTATGCCAATAATTTTTGAAAAATCAGTATCTTGTCTTTCAGCCACATCTATGAGAACATTGAATTTACTTGGAGAGCCAATAATCTTAACCTCCTTTGCTCCTTCTGTATTAACATTTAATCGTCTTGATTTTGGATCTTTATCTGAAACCTCCTTCCATGCACCCAGTGTATCTGTTGTAGCAGTTATACTTGACATAAATTGTGTAGTAGTAACTTCAGCAGGTTCCACCACAAGTGTGGACACTAATTCTGGACCATCCACACCTCCAACTTCCAAACTATTATCCCTAGATTGAACAGAACTACCATCACCCTGTGGCCCACTGAGAATAGAATTTTCATTTTCCTGGTAAGGAATACTTGTTTCAACCTCCAAAACCTTCTCCATTGATAATTCAGGAAATTCCGTTGCAGATTCTAATGTACCAGTGAAACCCACACTTGAATTTTTATATTGCTCATAAGTAGGAATAAGAATTTCGCCCTCCTCTACCTCAGGTGTTAGTGAATTACCAGATGATGATTTTGGAGTATAACATATGTCAAAAACAGGTTGAGAAGAATGCTGAACCTTTTTTGGTGTATACCTCCATTGTTGCCGCTGCACTTGTTTTGGATCATCTTTCTGAGATGTTTCTTTTCTTTTGAATCTACATTCAGCAATATAGTGGCCAATGGATTTGCAATGAATACAAAATTTAGGAAGTTTAGAAATTCTTACTTCTTGCTCAAACTTCCCATATTTGGTTTCCACCAAAATCTTGTTGGGAGCCATCTGTGAGATATCAATTTCAACTAAAATACTTTCATAGAAACCAATGTCCCTTTTCAAAGTGGTTTCATCTACACGAATTGGTCTACCAAAAATTCTTCCCATCGCCATTAGTATGTTCTCAGTCCAATATTCAATACTTAAGCCAGGAAAAGCTATCCAAACAAAAGCATTAGATGATTTTTGAAATTCTGGTTTAAAGTCACGCTCCCAAAATCTGAGACTAAGAACTTGATTTTCAACCTCCCAGAATCCTTCATAGATATACTTCTTATCTTCATCGTTATCCAACTTAATAATAAAAAAACCTCTACCGATTGGAATAAATTGGCACTTACCTTTAAGAGTCCATAATTTCCTCAAACACGATTCAACAGCAGCAAACTTAAGCTTTACAAGATCTAATCGACCAATCAGACTGTATTTCCATTCGCTTAAACTGGTATCGATTTCCTCATCAGGAATAAAAACTGAAGTACCAAAAGGTTTTTGAGATGAATTTGCAATAGGGTTAATCATCCCAGAAACTAATGGATTACAATGATTCGACATGATATTTCATTCAAAAAATTCGAACCATTGTTACAGAATAACAAGAAATACTTGAAAAAAAACAATAATTGAAGAACAAATTCCACCTGAGAAGAAGAATTATTGAGAAAAACTTCAAAAAACGAGAAGAAATTTTTTCCGATTCAGTCGCCGAGTTGCAGAGCTCAACTCACCGATCTCTTCAACAAGTTTACAACCGACCAAGCATGTTCAATTAAATTGATCACTTTTGTCATCATAAACCAGAGTCAACCAATCACATGGATAGATTAAGAAGATGGATATAGAAAAACATAGATGATGTTGACTAAGGTGAACCTATCCTAATTGACTGAGATACTGGAATGGACTAATATCAACACACTAGCATATACAAGGGGACAAGTGGTCGATAATCCTAACTCTAGGGCAACACAACTGGCATATACAAGGGTACCAGTGGTCGACTTTATTGAACACTTTATTCCAGTTGGTCTAATGGTCTGGTCTCAATTTTTTTTTCCAACTTTTTTCAACTTTTTCGACTTTTTTTTTTTTTTGTATCTCAATCACTCTATTTCATCCTAGCAATGGTAAAAATAAAAATAAAAGAAGTGATCAGGATTTTTTCGATGTTTCCATCACGAGGATATGGCGAAACTACCATGTTTTCTTTTCTAACACCTGAGCTCCGTGCTTTTATGAATAGGCTCTTCTAGATGTTTCCATATAATCAGATTGGTTCCTCAACTCCTACAACCAAAATGCTTCCATCCACTTAGATTGGTTAGTGCCATCCTAAATAAACATAAATTTCTAGGCTCTGGAGTTTACTAATGCAACTACAAAGTTTCTCTCATACCCCCAAACTTAAATCTAACATTGTCCTCAATGTTCTAAAGATAAAATTAAAAGCATGAACAATGAGAAACTGTTACCATTTGAAGCAAAAGAGATAAGGAAAGATATTACCGTGTTGCATGAATATTGGGTTACCTCCCAAGAAGTGCTAAGTTTAACGTCTTCAGCCAGACTAAAAAAAGGATTAGTCACCTCATAAAATCATAAAGTAATAGCCGAAATATCTGTGGGTCATCAAAACCAAATAAATCTATCACAAGTAAAAGGAATCTGCAACCTTCCAAGAAAATAAACAAATAAAGCATACGCTTGTCTAGTTTCCTGTTTAAGACAACTACATCTAGCCGTGGTTCAGGTTCAGGTTCTATAACTGGGTCCAAATAAAATATTTTAACGGGTTGCATTTCCTCATATCTAATATCCGATTCAGGTATTAGAGTTTGGAAAAACTCAAGTAAAAACTTAGAAGCACATAATATTAACCTAAATAACTACGGATCCTTAAAGTCAATCAGGTTTGACTCACACAATTGACCATAATGAGAGTGATGGTCATTCTTCAGAAAATGTGTCGATTTTAATCTCCTAAGGTACTTAGGTTTAGTCTCAAAACTAAATAATCGACACATATGAAACTTATACGTTCCCACAATTGGTTGAAAAATATTTGGTGGGAAAACAAAATCAATATGGGTATCATAGCCTAGGCTAACCACATCAACCAGAGGATGGGTTTTTAACAACTGAACTTCTTCCTGGACATTATTAGGTTCTAGAGAGCTAGTATGAAGGTAATCTGGCACAATGGTTGAGGCACAATTTCCCTAATTTCTAGATCATCAGAATCCTGAAAATGGTCAATTGCTTCTTCTAAGTCAGGTACATCCTCACTCATCTCTATGAGTTCATTTTCTCTTTCTAAGTCTATTGTTTCTAAATCGCTAGACTCAAAATATACTCGTTCCTCTAAACCATCAATGGCTTCATAATCAAAAGGAAATACTACATCATCTAAAACGGTGGTATCTATAGTCAAATCCTCGTCCTTTTGAATAGGTGAATAATTGTTAAAATTATTTGGATCTGAACCAGAAATAATATTTTCTTGAAGGTCAATATTTGAAGTAAAAAATTCATGATTACTATGCCTACATATTTCAGATTCCTCATCGACGCTATCCTCATCATAATCATCGTAATAACATGAAAATGGTTGAACTTCATCTAAATAAGTAGTGTGACCACGTCTAACCTCGTCATCTTGATTATGCAAATAACTATCTTCATTTTCAAAGGTACTATTGGAAACACTATATTGGAACTTAAGATTATTTTGAGCAGTTATGTTCTGGGCCTCTAACAAAAGATTCTGAGTTGACTCACATGACTTCCTGATTGAATCTAGAAAATAAATTTCACTTGTTGCATTGCTTTCGTCCATAACTAAGTTATTCATCTCAGCTGAACTACGTGTCGACTCAAGTAACTTTTGTGTTGACTCAGCTAACTTAAATGCAGACTCTAGTAGAGAGGAATTTTTCTCGTACGACCGGTGGGCGTATGGATAGTGATTGGGCTCTTCATGATATGAGCCATAACCTTCAAAAGTTTGATGTTCCCAAACACTATTCAAACTATGGTCAAAGTAGTAACGTCCATTTTCAAACTCAGTCGGATATTCGTTGTATTGGCTATTGTAATACTAGTTCGACATTCTATTGCAGGGGTGTGAGTTGTCATACAAAATAAAACCCACTGACATGGGATTCGTGGGTGGATAGAGTCTTACCTCCCGTACCAGACGGGAGATGAACCGTTGAAGTCGACTCAGGCCACCGACTCCTATGTCAGTGTACGAACCCGATGGGCCGAGACAGTATCTAACTGTCGTCCTTCCATCCAAACAGTTTATATTTAATATTAACCCTTCCTTAGGGTTTTAAAAATAATGTCCAGTGTCCCAAAAATAAAGTCCCAAAAGTGTCCAAAAATAAAAAGAAAAATTACAAAAAAATAAAACCCTATTTATAGTTTCTAAAAATAAAATAAATATGTACAAAATCTTCTTCACTCCTCGGACTCCTCTTTTTTTTCCTTCTTTGGCGATGCTTTCCTTTTATAGCACTTTTTCTTTCCTTTTAGCTTCGCTCCAAATCTGAAAAGATTCAAAAATAATAAAAATAAAAATAATAAAAGAAAAGGCGTAAAAGAGAACAAAAATAATAAAAATAAAAATAAAAATAAAACCTAAAAAACTTAAAATAAACCTAAAACAAATCTAAATACAAGTCCGCGTCGACGGTGCAAAAAATTTGATGAGATTTTAAATTGTTGTAGAAAATGGTAGTAAAAGTTCGTTCAAAGACTTGTAGAGATTCAATTTCAGATTTAAAAATAGAAAATATATATACAAAAGGTTGTCACAAATATCGAGAGGTACTGAGACTTGGGATTCCACCATGACTCATTCATGCGATTCATATATTTATTCTAGACAATTATAGCTCAAAATATTGACTCTATGTTTTGCCAAGGTAGATTTTTAAAAGATTGACTATAAATCACTAGCATGATGCATCAAAAGCACTTAGACCAAGCATACATCATCATACGACATCACAATCAATTAAGAAAAATCATAAAACGATTGATAATAATGCAAATAGTCATACAAGAAATAAATAGAATTACCACATGCATGATATTAGGCTTCTTCCGTCGTCCCAGTGATGAGGTTTAGATCCTCATATTAATCATGATCTCAAAATATTTGTTTATGGCTCAAAAGATGATTAAAAGAGGTGAGAAGTATAAAGCAGTGTGTTTGTAACTAATATAATTGTTACAAGACGCACTGTTACAGAGAACACTAACAGAACCGTTTGCGATAATTGTTACAAATGCGCTGTTACAGAATAAACGATAGAAATTCTCTGTTTCCATCACTGTAGCTTAACGACTGCTCCTGATGGTCTATTCTTCGTGTTCTTCGTTCTTCAGCAGCAGCAGCTAGGGTTTCTCTACAACTTTTTCTTTTCTTCCCTGCAGCCTCCTAATCGACCCAAACTCTCGACACCTTCCCTGGAACTCGAACAATACTTTTATACACCACAAACACCTCCAAATCCCGAAAATATTTGGCTTGTCCCTCCTCCTCAAGTTACGGATTTTTATTCCTGTTTTTATCTTCCACGCATCTTCTGATCGTCCAACACTCTTGATAATTAATATATTCTCCTAGTGTAATTCCCAAACCGTAAAATCCCGAGAATAACTGTCCTACGTACTTCCCAAAAATAAGCAGAACATTCCATGAAAGTTACCGGAACCCCTATGTTTATTTCCTTTACGCCTGTTCCAACTGGCAGATGACTTTCTCAGTATAGAGCTCAATCGTAAGAGAATGTTAGAATACGTGCATCCAACTCAAAACCAATTGGCAACAAGTGGAGTTGCTCCACATCTTATGGACCGCTGTATGGTTGCCCTGCCTTCTTGGGTCTTACTGGGTCTCACGTCTCATACATGGTTTGATAACATATTAGAATACGGGAATCCAACTCACAACCAATTGGCAATGAGTGGAGAGGCCCTAAGGGATTATAAACCACAGGATCTTAGATGCCCGGACAATGTGGGACTAATAATCTCAACACGCCCTCTCACGTGTATCCTCGTTGGGTCTAACACGTGGACAATTAAATCGGGTGACGCGGAGTAAAGGCGCGGTCAAATGACTCGTCGCAAATAGCCTGCTCTGATACCATGTTAGAATACGGGTATCCAACTCAAAACCAATTGGAAATGAGTGGAGAGGCCCTAAAGGATTATAAACTGCAGGATCTTAGATGCCCAGACAATGTGGGACTAATAATCTCAACACGCCCCCTCACGTGTATTCTCGTTGGGTCTAACACGTGGACAGTTAAATCGGGTGGCGCGGAGTAAAGGCGCGGTCAAATGACTCGTCGCAAATAGCCTGCTCTGATACCATGTTAGAATACGGGCATCCAACTCAAAACCAATTGGCAACAAGTGGAGTAGCTCCACATCTTATGGACCGTTGTATGGTTGCCCTGCCTTCTTGGGTCTTACTGGGTCTCACGTCTCATACAGGGTTTGATAACATATTAGAATACGGGCATCCAACTCACAACCAATTGGCAATGAGTGGAGAGGCCCTAAGGGATTATAAACCGCATGATCTTAGATGCCCGGACAATGTGGGACTAATAATCTCAACACCCGAGATATCATACTTTCATGTTTTAATGATTGAATAGGAGTCTTTCCTTTTTTACGATTCTGTAACACGTACCATGCCTGTTTTAACGTCACAGGCCAAAACAAGTCTTGATCCATGAAAATAGACGAGAAAATCTCGTCCAAATACAAAACAACCAGTTCGCAGAGTGATGAAGAAGGGGTGTCCCCTATCCTGAACTGAAGTGTGAATAGCATGCTGCAGTGAATAGTAAAGAGAGTACCCCTTATCAACTGGGTGCCCCTTAGTAATTTGGTCACCCCTTATCCAAAATGAGAGTCCGATTAGTAGGTGTCCTCCAAGTGCAACTTTTCGAGCCGATTTCTCCAAAACGTTTATTGCCAAAAAATACCTATAAACACATAAAACACCATAATAAATACGAAATCGAGTGCCAACAATATATAGTATTGAGATCAATTTAGACACAAAAATGTGTCTATCAAAAACTGCGCCTTCATTTCTCAAATTCAGATAGTGTAAGAGAAGCACATCTTAATGATAAGAGAAAGATTTTCATCGACTTTAAGGGTTGTTGTAGGAAGTAAAAGTGAGCCTTGGTGCCCAAATAAAACATCTAGATATGGGCTGCCAAAATGGCAGCCCTTTTGTCCTCCACTATGCTCCCATTAGCATTTTCCTACAAATGACGATTCTTCCTTATTCGGTCCAATTGAACGTTTTCTACTTCTTCGAATTCTTCCGCCAACAATAGTCGTCTGTTATTTCTCAAATCCACTTCTTTTCTTCAATTTCTTTTCATCACTAAAGTTGTCATGCTTTTCAGACATAAATTTGCATCACTAAAGCCGACAATCCTTTTCAGATAGAGATGAAGAAATAAAAGCAAATAATGAGAAATAATTCGCCTCCAACACTTTTGCCCTGTTTCTTCCTCTTTTGTTCCAAATGACTCCAAAGTACCTAAATACCCAAAAACCAAACATAAGATACATAATTTACAAGAAAACTAGCAGAGAAAGCATAAACAATAGATAAATAATAAGGTGTTTTGGACACCTATCAGTTGGGTGGTGGGTGAAGCCAAAACCGACCCAAACCGACCCATGTGCATCCCTAGTCAAAAACCATGTCTTTTTTTTTTTTGATCGGTAACCATATCTCTTTTTGTGCCACAAACTTTGAAAGAGAGTGATAAAATATGGGAAACCTACTGTCCAAAGACGTTCTTCTATGATATTCTTGTAGAACCAAACAAAATAAAAAACAAAACAACAAGAAAAACCGAAACATGAGGAACTCGTCGGAAAAACCAAGGAAATAAAAAGTCTAGAAAATTCAACGACATGTCATCGGTCGGTGGGTTTGACAGTGATGTGATGAGCAAAGTTATTGCTGAAAAAAGTTGACACACACCACTTGAAGATAACGGAAAAGCTAAAGATGGACCAAATTTTATGGCTCAAGTATAGACCAATGAAATCCAACCATTCAAATCTCTTTAGAAGGCCCTACTCAAATCTTAAAACCCCACCCCTATAGATCTCAGTGGTGGAGGGGATGGGACCCTATTTTTGAGCCACACCTAGACACGTTGAATAGATAATGACTACATACTCATTTGATAGAGAAACTCATCCATGGACTTATTCAACTGAATAGTAAACGGAAGACGGTAGGGAGATCCCGGTTTTTAACCCCAAAGTTTGACACCACTATGGTGCATGTATCTAAGCCCTAGATCTGGAGCAGAGAACCCTTTGAGGCCTACAGTAGGGTCCACGGATGAATGTGAATAACCAGTAGCAACAAGATACATAAGCGGGGTATTATTTACGGTGGGTGCAGCAGGGTTGAAAATACCTCCCCGGTCTTTGTGTCACCAAGCTGTAATATAGTCTGATGGCATGATCAAACATTAAAGTTGCCGTATTCTATTTTTTGCTAACCTTTCACTTTCCTTCTTTCTTCTCGATGATTAGTGCATTACATAAAAATATCAACCAAATAGTCCAACCTTATCATGTCGATTGTTTAGCGGTTGTTATCAGGACAACATGCCACTTACACCCGATATTTCCCCTGGCCGCCTTTGGACTCGATTGATAGCTTTCGACTTTGTTGTGGAATTTTAATCAGTGCAGTACTGCTCATTGATATTTCAACAAGATTGAATCCTCAGCTAATCAATCAATCTCTCAACAAGAAAATCAAACAAATGGATCTGCAAACAATGAAGTACTTGTTCAGATTTCAAGACCAACTACCTACAACAGATGCTTTCTGGCTTATGATCCTCCTATATGTCTTAGCAACGCCTTTGTTAGTGTTGCTGAAAAGAAGAAAGAACAGCAAAAGTTGGAGATTACCTCCAGGTCCCAAAAAGCTTCCCATCATAGGAAATCTACATCAACTCGGCGGTGACCTGACATCTCGTTCACTCCTCAAGCTTTCTAATAAACATGGACCTCTGATTTTCCTCCAGTTAGGCTCCATTCCCACTTTGGTGATCTCGTCTACAGATGTAGCAAAAGAAATCTGCAAAAGTCATGATATTGTATTTTCTGGCAGGCCAGCATTATATGCTTCAGAGAAGATCTGTTATGGGTGCCAGGATATAACTTTTGCTCCTTATGGTGATTACTGGAGGGAGATTAGGAAGATATCAATATTAGAACTGTTGAGCCCAAAAAGAGTTGCATCATTCAGAGCTGTGAGGGAAGAAGAAGTATCGATCTCCATGGATTTTATCCGCAAAGCTTCAGCTACAAAGGTTCCCATTAACATAACTGAAATGATGTTTTGTGTCATAAACGATGTTATCTGTCGATCTGCTTTTGGTAGGAAATTCGGGCATGGCGGAGGTAGGCTTCGCAGTATTCTTCAAGTAACCACTGACATGCTAACCGGGGCCAAAACTGCAGACATCTTCCCATGGATGAGTTGGATCCACAAGTTCGATGGAGTAGATGCAAAAATAGAGGAAAATGTTCAAGAATTGGATAGTTTTTATGAGAGTGTAATAGACGAACACCTCGAAGCCCTGCCCTGAATTCGAAGATTTTGTTGACGTGCTGCTTCGGCTTCAAAAAGATCCTGATCAGCATATCTTGTCCAGTAGAGATCAAATTAAGGCACTCCTCACGGTTTGTGACTAAAGCTTATCTATCTTTTACCTCCTTGTTATTAGTACTAGTTTACTGATCTTGTCGTGAGTTTTTCTATCAACTGCAGGACATGTTCTCTGCTGGGACCGATACGTCTTCTTCGACACTGGTGTGGACAATGACAGAACTAATCAAGAACCCAACAGTGATGGAGAGAGCACAGGATGAAGTGAGAAGCATCCTCGGCGGTAAGGACATAGTAGAAGTAATTGATCTTCCCAAACTAAACTACTTAAAATCCGTGGTAAAAGAGACGCTGCGGCTACATGCCCCAGTCCCGTTACTAGTTCCAAGGGAAACTACAGATAACTGCACAATAAATGGATACGAGATCCCGGCAGGAACAAGGGTTATCTTTAATGCAAAAGCCATCGCGATGGACCCAAAGTTTTGGAATGAACCAGAAGAGTATCGACCAGAAAGATTCATGATTAAGAACATTGATTTTAAAGGAGTGCAAGACTTTGAGATGATACCATTTGGGATTGGACGCAGGAGTTGCCTTGCTATTAACTTTGCTTTGGTTGTAATTGAGCTTGTTCTTGCAAATCTTCTGCATCAGTTTGACTGGGAAATGCCCATTGGTATGAAAAAAGAAGAGATTGATATGCAAGAAGCTCCAGGGATTACAGTGCACAAGAAATTTCCACTTTTCCTGGTCGCTGCTACGGCTAATGTACATCGTAGTGCATAAAAGACCATGGGAGATTGATGCAACCCAGTGAAGGGCTTTTGAGTTGTAAGAATGCGTAATTCAGTTAAGGGCATAAGAATCTTAGATCCAAAGTCAGTTATTTTGCAACTCAGTTAAATTCACGAATTTTATTGGCAACTGAATTTTTTTTTTTTTAGCAAGAACATCTTTGTTAATGTTTACTCCCTCCGTTTCAGGAAAAGAGTTACTTTTCTAATTTGCACAATTTTTAAAGCAAGCATGTGAAAGAGTGGCTTTTTTAATTTATTTCCAGAGTTACCCTCAAAACATTTAATCATTATTCCTTTTTTCCCGACTAGTTTCTTCTTTGTTTCATTTTCTAGCTCCATCTCCAATTACAGATATGTAAGTTCAAATATTCATCAAATTAGATTTTGATCATTCTGAAAATAGGCACAAGTGTATCTTTAATCAAGGCTTCAACATTTGGACATGAAGTCTGGTAGTGTCCATGGGCGAGCTGAGATTCATTAATCTTATTACAAAGACACTATATCCTCAATTCAGTTTGTCTAGCTTTCCATTGCGACTGTTTTTTTTTCTTCATTCCCATGGCTCTTTAGGATCAGAAGATGCCCATAATCCAACCCCAGCAGCTCTAGCCTTCTTCGCCCATTAATGCCAAGCATGGAGGTCATGTGTCAAATAAAGTGCAACAGACACTAAGTTTGAGAACAAAAGGAAAATTGGATTTCAACTCTATGAGTTCCGGACGCTTGTCATAGGCTGCATAATGCCAGGCAAGCCCTTTCTTGAGCATTATTTCCTGCAAGAAGGAAACCAAAGACACAAAGAAAATGAAAAGGATGAGAATAGAGAGGAGATTCTTAGAATGCAACGAATCCAACGGAAATGCTATCCTTAATGTGGTTTTTTGTGGCGTACCTGCGCAAATTTTCCATTGCAATAAACGTCTCCTACCAGTCGGCCGTATTGATATTCCCCGTAAACATGAACAATCAAACACTTGCCTCCAAATCAAATAAGACGTAAGTTCTACCTCAATCGAATCCGATACTTTCTGGCAAGAATGTCCACATTGTTTGAGCCTTTTAACATTCTGAATGCAGATTAACAAAACAATTGGTTTTAGTGACTTTTAATGTTTGAACAAATGAAATTTAGGATAAGCAACAGAACCTGTAACCAGCATCAATAATGGTCTTATGAAGTGCATCTGCCTTCGGATAATCCTTGGATGTACGTGCTTTTTGGTCGTTCTAATACTGCCTCTAATACATGGCTTGGCACACTGAGAGCTTCCCTATGGTCCGCAGCGTCAACATACACAGTTAACCCATCCCCATCAACAGCTTTTGCATCCACCTAGTAGTAATTTTTGCTTGTGAATTTTTTCAAGAGAATAGAAAATGAGCTAGTTTTGCGATCATCTTATAAAGAACAGCATTATCTCACCGGAACTGTCTGTAATTTGAATTTCACTGCTTCAGGAGGAAAGACTACTACTGCAGGAATTCCAATCTGATGCTCATGTAGAACCGGAAGACCGTAAAAATTTAATAAACCCTTTGACAAAAACAAAAACAAAAACAAAAACAAAACCCCTTAGTCTTGTTTCTTAACACTACACAATATGAAAACTTGTGCATGTCTAGTAATGTATATGCACCTCTACATCGGCCTTTTTGTGTTGGTGCAAGGCCTGCATGAGAAGCCTAGATGCTTGGTCAGGTGTTTTTGTTGGTGGCTTTGCATCTTTCCATGCCTTCAATAGTTTTTTGTACCTTCAACATTTTCAACACACATTTCAAACTACAGAAAACAGGTATTGTCCAATCAAGTTTAACATCTGTATTTTAGATCAAACAAGCTGGATGAAAGTAGCACAGTACCATCTAGCTTGAGCTTTCTTTGATGATGTTACATGCTCACTAAGCTTTTCAGAACCTTCAAAAATCAAGAAATTTCATGTTAATTAACATTGAAATAGTGATCAACTACTATAAAATGGATGAGCTAAGCTAAACTGCTGGATTTTACCTGACAAGTGTTCTCAAAGTGAAAAGGTCAAGAGCCATAGCAGAAACACTATTAGTAGGTTGGGTGATAGCATGACCATGGTGATCTGGTGTTGATGTGTCAGAATCTTGATCATTTGTTGAGCTGAATCAAATCCCACATATAATCCTAATAAGAGTGTTTCCAACTCCCTGCACAGGCTTGAGAAAATTCCCATACTGAAATAGGAAATGAAGAGGAGGATACTCTTTTACTCCCCTCAGTCCCACTATTAAGTGACCTAACTAAATTTAGTTTTTCACTAATAAAGCAAGCAAAGGAAAATTCAATTATTATGAGTAAAATACAAAGGAAGAAGCAGGTAAGACTTGAGAGAATGTTGAGAAGTCAACAAGAAATATTGACTCTTTAGCCAACAAGCATAATTCACCCAAATTGGGTAATCGTCTTGCAGTCTTGAAATAATAAATTATTTGACAGGTAGGTTTTGTTTGTAATCGTTATTCCAGTAGAATTTAGTAACATCCTAATAATTCTCAACTAAGCTTCAAGTTCTATCCTGAATTCCTTCCATTGTTGTGAGAGTCTAACGCATTTTAGTGGTTTGTCTATTTCTATTTTTCATTAGGAATTATCTCATCGTTGTGTTATCTCTTTTATTAATATTTTTGAATAATTTGCAAATTTTAAATCAAACTGAATTGAGGATATAGTGTCGTCCTCTCCTTGATGACTTGCGCCGAAATCAATTGCCTCATTAAAACTTTGATAAGGAAAAACCCAGTGGGATAAAACCTTGGTAAAACTCTTCACATGTAGTACTTCACATGTTATCTCGTAGTTTATATGTAGTTCGTCACATGCAATACAATCTTCAAAGATCGACGAGTCTAAGTTAACTGCCTCGTTAAAACTTCATCAGGGAAACCCAAAGGGACAAAACCTGAACTAAAGAAAAAGAGTACAATATTAACTAAACTTTAAACATAGTTGGATGCGTATACGTTGCCTCATTAAAACCTTGACAAGGAAAACCCCGTGGGATAAAACCTTGACGAAGGGAAAAGAGTACAACGTGACAGATGCAAGTAAAGGTAACCTGTTGCAAATGATCACTTTGCTCCATTGTAGTTGACTAGTTGCTTCACAACTTCTAAGGCAGAAAATCCACGTAGGAAAGACAATAGCCTTACCTAGGAAATTACATTCCCGGTGTTTGTTGTTGTCTCATTAAAAACCTTGCCGAGTAACAAAACTATGTGGGAAAAAGTAACCTCGGTGAAGGAAAAGAGTTCAACACACAATTAGATGCTCCCCCTGATGTCAGACAATTTTCATTAGTCTAATGCAGTCAGAAGAAGTTTATCACATTTTACTTTGGTGACTTAAATGTTTATAAGACCTTGTTGTTGATTCTGAAAGTTACGTTACTTAACATACTATCGCGTTTCATTTCTTTGATTCAGATATTTTCAGTAATATCAACGCGATCTTTATGTCTGCAACGTTCAACATACTTGATGTTTTTAAGTGTTGTCTCGCTAAAAACCTTGTCGAGTAACAAAACCCTCTAGGGAAAAACTATTCTCGATTGAAGGGAAAAAGAGTACAACACAGCTTCAATTTCGAAGTAAATTATGTCGACATCATATCCTTAGATCCTCCCCCTGATGTCGGCATCTCCCCCTGATTACTTTTAGAGTTGTTCTAGACAGTTCCTTTAGTCATGTATTTTTCGAAACTGAATATTGGTAATGACTAAGAAAATAATCTACCATATCCCCCTCTGATTATTTTCGTTGGAGAAAAGATTATTGTTCCTTCATAATCAACAACTTTTGGATTTCACTTTCATTAGCATTCCTTTTAATGTCTTTGTTGGGATAAAACAAATTTATGTCAATGGTTACTTTTAAGTACATGATTACATTCACTATACCATTCCAATGACGTTGCGTTGGCGCGGAGCTATATCTAGCTAACAAGTTCCCTGAGGATGTAAAATTTAATCGAGTACATTATTATACTAAGAACAACAATGCGTCTATTGTACTTATATATGGGAATTTCATCTCCCAACACATTTTCGTCCTATTCCTTTGGACGAAATGGTTACTTACTTACATTTGAACCTCGAATAATCATGGGAGTGCTATCAGGATGCATGTCTTTGTTAAATTTCCTAAAAACTTTAGACATATGCAAACTGGTGGAATAATATGCCACAAGCTCAGTATTCGATCGAGCTTTCCCTAGATTTTTCATCTCAAATTCGGATTTTAAATAGCCTTTAAGGTCTCTTATTACATCAAAAGTACACATCATGTCTGTACCATCAACATAAATAGCCACAATTCCAAATCAGGAACTTTCTTATGAACACGCAAGGAAAAATAACTTACTTGTCTATCCCCTCCAAATCAAATAGTCACTTAGACGGGTATACCACTTCCGCCTGATTGTTTCAATCTCTAAGTGAATGTTCTATCTAATTGTAAACGCACTCCGTGGTTTAGAGTTACTTGATTTGGGAAACAAAAGTCTATCAAGCACTTTTGTAAATATCTTCTATCTCTTGATTCTTTCAGAGATATGTAACAACCACATACATATGATGCATTTCAAGTCCTTTTGAAATTACCAAGCTAACTAAGTAGCGGAACACTATAAAGTTCATTACAAGAGAACAATTCCAGGTCTTTCTGAGAAACCTCGCGCCACAAGGTGAGTCTTTATACTTTTAGACTGCTTTTTTATCATTATGCTTTGTGACAAATTAATCATGTATGTCCAATAGGCTTTACACTTGGTTGGTTAGCACTACCACACCAAATACCTGTATATTTGTCAAAGAACCAAGTTCTACCTGGATTGTGTAGGCCAAATATGCTATTTATTTGAAATTAATCAAAATAAAGCATGGTTCGATCTTATTTTGCTCTACTTATGGAGCAAATATTTACGGATTATATCATCAATGTGCACGCATGATCCTTCCATTGACTCATGTGCATTCTCATAATCCGTCAGGATTTCATTGTTCTCTAGAATCATTTAAAACTTCGGAGCGTCCTCTAGTTTGATTCATGGACATATTTAGAGACAAATCTTATGAGATGATTTCTGATGATATAAATAAGTTGTGCCTTACTCACCTACTTCCTTTTTAGGTGAGGATTGATCGAACGAAATGGTATCTCCAACTTCCTTTATGGAGCCACGACCTCAACCACACTTCCACTGAGTGTAGTTGCAACACCTTAGTCTATGGTGTATATCCCGTATTGAGGATTTGTAACTTTGCAGGTAGGTTTGCAGCCGGTATGTGTGATCTCATCACTTTAGCAACATCAGTGTACATTCTGAAAATCGAATATTCTTTATCACTTCACATTTACATTTGTGGAGTATAAGAATCAATATGAGACACATTGGGAACACACCATGACAATTCCTGTCGTTCCCTTAGAAAATACTTTTTCGTATCTCCCCATAACGACGGGAAGACTGTCTCATTAAAGTGATAACCCGCAAATCTAGCGGTAAGAGATCTCCTGGCAAAAGTTTTAAAATGCGGATAATTGTTGGGAACTCATTTCCAACATAACTACTTAACAGTTTTGAATACCCATCATAGTACGATGTGGAGTCGTAATGGCACATATATAGTGAAACCAAAAATGTGTAAGCACACAATGTCAGGCTTAAATCCAGTTACCAACTGGTACGCATAAAAGGTTGACTAATATTGGGTTCTAAAAACGAATTAAGTAAGATGCGTGTAATATTGCATATCCCCAAAGCAATATAAGACAGGTTTGTACGCATAACCTATTCCTTAGGCACCATCTGTAACCTTTGATGGTAGCCTCTACGAGACCATTGGGTATGCTCTGCATTGATCCTATTAAACATGCAATATTCATCAAGTCCTTTTGATGTAAATTCTCTAGCATTAACACGGGTGGTTAGCCTTTGGAATTTGCATTGTGTAATATGTTCTAGGAGTTTTCAAACGCAAATTTCTTGGGAACTATCACTAGTCCAAAATGTCAAAACATTCACCAGATCCATCAGTTACTTTAATGGTCCGCATTCTGCATGAATATTTTTCTAAAGTTCACCTTGTTTTCTTTGTAATATGGAATTTTTACCATTTGCATCTTAGGATGGTCTCGATCCTGTTTTACTGAAGACTTTGTAAAAATGAGTGATATGCTCTCTTACTTAAAAGCATAATGTGAGGGAGGAGGGGGTTGTGCATCTAGTACTTTAGAAAACACTTATTGAAAGATATGTCATTACTTCGCATTCTGTCAATATTGTTCCCATTTTTATTCACTCAAATAAAGTGATGTTCGCATGAGTCCTTTCAAAACGATCATCATGTCACAACCGAAGTTTCTTTATGGTTATGCCCAAAGCATGTGTGAGTCAATTTACAACATTTCATCGTTGGAATCAATATGGGTTCAATAATCCAAATTAATACTATAGTGATTTACATTTCACTAAATTGACTCATTAGTCTCTCTAAAGTATGTTTCCTTCCAAATACTTTAGTGACTATAAAAGATGCAATCAATTACATTCTCATCATTTTGATGTTCCAAATGATATCCATTTGCACGGGTTACTTGGGAATTCAACAAGGTGTGATTATCACTTGGTACATCTAGAGATTTTGCTACGTCTTTGTTCTATCTTGAAAAAAAATGAGCAGTGCTGCGCTCGATAAGATAGTCAATTGGCCAGGCAAAGTTCTTGTTGCCATTAAAGTTGATGTGAAAATTGGTTGTTATTATGATACACATACACATTATATTGTATATACCAACACCTATGACCAGGTGCATTTCCAACTCTTTTATTTATGATGGGAGCTAGAATTACATTTTAGCTGATCCCATGTTCAATTGATACCTATACTTTGGTGTCATTACTGCTGGAAAATAAAATACATCTTTGTCTCATGATATATATGTCCCCTTTTCACATGCTTTATATGAGTCATTATGTCTAACCCTTATTACTTCGAGGTTCTTTCCATTTTCAATTTTGCTACATTAAGCTTAATTTGAGAAATTTCTTTATCTCAACAGGCTAAGAGAATCTCACTACAAATGTAAACCAATTACTTTAGGTTGAATATATTACTAAAGATTGTTTTCTTGTTGTCATACTTCAACATATACGGGTTCGTTAATATTATGGATGAAGTAGAGAAACGAAAATTTTACGACTCATATCATCTTTTGCGAGTTCTTCCACAAAAATTGGAATACATGTGATTTTATTTAAATGTATGTTTTGAAACTATTGACATATTAATAGTCGAGCAAGTGGATACATTCCACGGAACATTCAAAATTTTTGGGAAAATATCAAGTATCCAATAATGGTGCTCAAGTTCTTCTAAGCCCCAAATGAATACATTGGAATTGAGTTGGTATAACCAATTAAACAAAATACACCATTCAATTATAGCCAATATCATATTCAAGAGAACAAATAGCATTAAGGCCAAAATTCTTAATGATTTAGATCAATAAAAATAATTTAAATTGACTTAGTTTATATCTTTGTTGGCTTATTTTAAGACAAAAATTAACAAAACTAGGCCTATTCTAAAAATAAAATAAAAATAAATAATCCTAGCGAGTAAATAAGCCTAGCATATAAAAAAAAAAACTCGCGTTATAGTTACATACCTCAAAATTTGGTTCCCACCATACATAGCCAACACCAGAACGACGTTGACGTTGACACGCTGTTAACTAAGTTCGGAATGGGACAGGATAACTTGAACGAAGCGGAACCGGATCGGAACAGGACTGGCTCGGATGGAACAGGATCACTGCCGAGTTGGATCGCTGCCGAGTTGGACCGGACCGGGTTGAGTTGGAACCAGATTGGGCCGGGTTGAGTTGGAACCAGATCGGACCGGGTTGAGTTGGAACCAGACAGGATCGGGCCGGGTTTTTCCTCCACAGTTTCACTTTCGCACGGAAGATTCTTTCTTCTTCCTCGGAACTCTTCGGATTTACGTCTCCACATTTCTTTCTTCCTCGAAAACGTCTCCCACCAGACAGAAACAGAAAGATTGAATATAGGACAAAAATTAGTATACAGATTTAATTTAATTATACACAGATTTAATTTAATTAATAGGACAAATCAAATAAGCCGATTTCTACCTGAATCAAATCAAGTACAAATCACTACAAAGACAAATCGCTTCTCCTTCATTAACATTAAATCAATATCAATATGAAACGGGTTTCCTCGCCTCCATTAAAATTAAATTAAATCAAATCAAATCTGCCAAAATCAAAAAGGAAAAGATACACTTAACTTAACGGTTATTGATTCCAATGCAGTTTATTTGATAGAAACCCAAAATAAAAAAGAAAATCAATATCCATTGTCGTAGGGTTAGAGCTCATGCTGATAACGTGTTGCAGTGGAAATGTAGGGAAGGCAAAGAGGAAGAAGGTTTCTATTGATTAGCATCAACCCTAACTATATAGATGGGCCGCACATATATGGGACGTAAGCCTTACAACATATCCCAATTTTTGCCTCATAATTTTTTGGTGTGATCTTGGTGGGTCCCGCGGAGCAGGGGGTGCCATGTATTGGACTTTGTTATGTTTAGCGGTTTCCGCGTGGTTCAATCACACGGTTTGTTTAGAATTTTTGATTTGGTAAATGTCTTGCGGTCTTGTGACTAAAATTTAGTACCCCTAGAGCAGTCTTGAAAATATAAATATTGCAAATTAATAAATTATTTTCCAGTAGAATTTGGTAACCTCCTCGTAGTAATTCTCAATTAAGCTTCAAGGCTTCAAGTACAAATTTAAACTTTGCAGCATTTGTTTATTAATATTCTTAAATGCAATTTTTTGCAAATTTTAAATGCAAATGCCTTCGAAAAAGGTGGAAATTCAAAGACAAAATGTATAGGTGTTTTGGAAAGTTCAAGGAACTTACAATATAATTTAGGTACACTAGTGGTGGCTTTTACAGTAGACAACAAGCTTGGAGCATAGGCATAGCAGGTGAAATATCCCTATCAAATTTGGACCACACATTATTATTCGCACTAACTAATGCGACTCTTATGGTTATCAGTATCAAGCATAAAACACCCTAAAATCGAATAGAGAAAAAATTTCAAGACCCACCGAACTATTAGTTCCGGGAGAAACTACAAATAACTGCACCATAAGTGGATACGAGACCCCGACAGAAACAAAGGTGATCTTGAATTAAAATAAAAAAGTCATTGCATTGTACCCAAAATTTTGAGGCGACCCATAAGACTAGTATCGACAAGAAACATTCATGGCTACGAATTTTAAAGGATACCATTTGGGATTGGGCGTAGGAGTTTCCCTGCTTTTAGCTTTGCTTTGGTCATGATTGAGTTCTGGGGATTACAGTGCATAAATTTTTTTCACTTTTCTTGATTGCTTCTACATCAGCTGTAAATCTCAGTGCATTAAAGATAGATTAATGCAACTCCCGAACTTTCAAGAGAACAAGATTAGAGATTGTCAGGGTTTTATTGTATCTGGAGAGTGCGACTTTGTTCACCCCATAGTTAACGGAGGGTGCACATTCCTCCCCTCTATATTCGCTACACATAAACTGGGTTTCATAATTTTCCAAAATTCCTTTTAATTTGAAAGTTAAATCACATAATTCAAGCACAATTACCCGTGCTCACTTTCTCCCTGTATCTTATATTCTTCATGTATTCCTTATCCAATTTTTGTCTTGTTTATCAACTATGGATATATAACACTTTTCCTATTTATCTAACCAGGGTTGTATTTTAATCCAATCCCCACGTTGAAGCCCTAATTTTCTTTCTCCAACAACTAATTATTGGACTAATACCCCCCACCACCACCCATGTGCAAAAACAATTGTTTGTTAATCTTCCGTATTTAGTATCATCAAGTACAAATACCAAATTCCTTGATCAAAAAAAGATCAATTAATTTCTTGTCTTCAGTAAACAAAGGATTTTCTTGTAGGACCAATTCTAGAAGAAAAAAACCATCATCATTAAGATGACCATTACTGTCATCATCATCATTAGCGCTTGTTCAATCAAAATAATACAATCAATTCCTGATTATTCTTTTTAGTGATAAAACAAATCAATATTGTTTAAATTTTTTTGTTTAATTAACTCGATCTTAGATTCATGCTTTCTATCTCTGTTTCTCACTAAATTTAAGTATTAATCAAAGGAATTTTGTGCTCATGTAAATGAAGAAATTTTATGAGATCAAAAGAAAAGAATGTTGTTGGGAAATAAAGAAATTTTGAGAGATTGAATCTAGGATTTTTTTTTGTCTTTGAATTAGCTGAATGAGGTTTTAATTTTATCTACTTAACAACTTTGATTATCTGATGTTTTGTGAAAATATCGTCGGACTACAGGATGTGTAATATGTTGTTTATGCATTGGAGAGAAGAGACAATATGTATGGCAGCAGGAAGAAGGAGGAAAAAGAGATAAGAAAGAGAAATAATGAATCTCAGAAATTGTTTGTTTTTTATGCAACTCAACTATATTCACAAATTCTAATGGTAATATTTTTTTTTAAAATCAGAAGTTGTAATTAAAACTATGAATTGTTAATCTCATTCTCCAAAAATAAATCATAAAAGAAAAATATTGTATTTTGATCATCAATTAGAATTAAGAAGAGAAAATGAAAGTGGGAGAGTTTATTATTTATGTTTTTAAAGAGAATCTGTACAACTATATATATAGTGTACTAAAGCGGGATAAGCATCATCATTTGATTAAGATAACTATCCATAGATCAGTGACACCTAATGATGTATGTGTCACACACATACAATGAGAAGTATGCCCCACGATGGGCAGCCACAAAAGTTGCCGACTTACAACACTCCCCCTTGGATGACCACCATACTAAGTATGTGACCTCGTTAATGCTTCAAACAATACTTGTAACTTTAAAATGATGATGGTAGTCACACATTTTCTCCCGTCGCCGAAACTGTGTCAGGAAAACCATTTAGGAAAAACCTGAACTTGGAGTGAGATTGGTTATCGCCATGACTTCCGTCAAAATTGCATCAGGAAAACCATTTTAGGACAAAAACTTGAGTGCCTGCGCTAGGAAAACTACTTGGGACAAAAACCTGAGCGCCAGGAAATACTTCCTCCGTCAAATTGCGTTAGGAAATCCACTTGGGACAAAACCTACATGCCTGCGTCAGGAAAACCGCTTGGGACAAAACCTGAACGCTTGATCCTGGAAAACCGCTTGGGACAAAACCAGAGCGCCTATGCCTGGAAAACCACTTGGGACAAAACCAGAGCGCCCAAAGTTCATAATAATGCTGACGTCGATGCTAATGTTGCCTTGTTAATGATGATGGACACGCATATGCTGCCTCGTTAAAACCTTGACAAGGAAAACCTAACGGGACAAAACCTTAGTGAAGGAAAAAGATTACAACGCGTTGAAGTCCACCCAATGATTCTACGAGTTTACTTCCCCTGAAGCATGACATTTTAAAGCGGTTGGTGGTGCAGCTATTATATGGCCTTCAGAAAACTTCTTTATTATTTGTAGTTTATGGAGGATTGTCTGCAGGTCTTGCGCCTAGTGCACCACTAACAATGTACACCTCGCACTTAGATCCTCTATCCGTTGCACACCAAATTCGGTTTTCTGCTTTAACTTCAGGCATAATAATGAAAGGCCTTTTGTAAACTCATAAATACCGTAGAATCAATTTTAGACTCTAAGATTGTAACCTACAAAAGTTAGGAAAAACAAGATAATGCATGCATTAAATCCATGTATGGTACTTATGGACCATAAATTTAACGTACGTATCATATAGATCGACCACTTTCCTCTTTTTGGGAATCACATAGTAATAGTGCTAATTTAGTAGACCAACAAGTATCATGAGTATCAAAATTGGATACTCTAGTCTATAAAGACGGGTTATGCTAGCATGATCTCGAACTTCAGGTCGATCAATTGTTTCACTTTTCAATGAGATCTCATAGTTTAGTTCATGCGTGGATTTTAACGCTATTAAGGGCTCTTTAAGAAGCCAAAAATGATATAATCAATCCATTAGGATTTTAAACTTATACCAAGAACATAAAACACATATAAGGATTGTTCACGAAATTCTCCTATGTGGTGATAATGACTTATTTCAAGCCTGACATAGTTCACAAGGTCAGGTAGCTGCCTGATTCAGAAGCTCGAATCCTTCAGGGATTCATTACAATCACCAACAAAATGCAATATGAGTCCTTCAGGGACTACCACGCTAAAGTGCATCAATTGTGGGAGAATATTTTAGTTTTCAGAACAAATCCTGGGGTTCAGCAGGAAACCCTCAATCGCGCTTAAAGCGATAACAATACTCTCTCTACTCTTTATCTCAAATACTAACCTGTAATATTCAGGTCTCATGATTTTACAGTGTGAGTCGGATCCGAACATTGCGCTTTTTCGAGAGATTTCATCCTCTATCTCAGTTATAGAGGAACAAATTATAGGCCTACCAATCACAATGTCGATGTTCCTCTGGATAGGGGTACATAACCACCATTGTAAATAGATAATCGACAATTACATAGATCCCACAGTTCTCCAGTGCATGCACATTCAATAAAAGTTTCATAGACTGGTACCAGCGCCACTTCAGGGGCATTATCACCTCCTTATTTTCAATAAGGATTTTCAAACTTAGAGAATGTGGATCATATCCTGATAGTCTCCAAGAGCACTATCTGTAGTCTCTCTTTAAGAGTACTACATATTAGAAAAATGATTGGATTTTCCTTTATGGGACATATATGAGGCAGTCATTTAGGCCTCGGGTGTGTTTTAACGCACGACTTGGTCATTGCGAGATGCATGATTTAACCTGCTGAGACAACTTCCCGTGTCTACATCCTCAAGCAAGTGACCAACAATATTTTCCCAGAGCTACTGTAGTTATTTTTTTTATTCATGAGTAATCTCCAAAACCACAATTACATCCAATATCTTGGTGTGAGAAAACAAATGAGATGTTTCACGCCAATTTTAGTGGCAGCCATACTTTCTTTGATCAGGATAAAGCATAACCAGATAACCTATTTAAATGTCGACATTGTTTACTGCAACCATTAGGTGGTGTCTGTCATATTCATGACTTCAAAAGAAAGTCTTTAAATTTGTCGACATAATACACGTCATCTTTCTCCCCCTGATTAAGGTGGGAAAAAACCTTTTTAGGTTATCAACATAATTCACACCATCCTATTGTGGTGACTTGTCTCCTCCTGATTAAAGTGGAAGAACTTTAAAGGTTATCAACCCTGGTCACACCAACTTCTGCTGGCATCTTCGCTTTCCTGATCATGGCGGAAACAATACTATCTCATTTCTGGAAACTTCTGGTTCCATAATTGCCTGATTTTCAAAGGTAATTCTGCTCATGATAGTTTTTGAGTTTTAATTTAACTACACAAAAAGTACCCAAAAACATCTGCAGGCTCGACAAGAGATGAGACATTTCACGCCGTTCCTTGTAACGGCTTACTTCCTCCCCCTAACGGTGGGAATACAGTCTCATCTGCAATAAGACATTACCACTATGGGTTTTAAATGTCTTATGAACTGAAAAACAACATATATAGTTCGGTGACGTTGTGGAACAAACACGTAAATTTGAAATGTATGGTTGCTTCCCAAGCCAGTATTGATGGTAGATAGTTGGTCGAGCAATAAACTAAAGATGCTTAAACAAAGAACTCAACTATACTGTGTCGAGTACGCACATGTGCTTTTTAGTGCTCGATATAACACCAACTTAAGGGAAAACATCAGAAGCCCGTAAATTTACCATCAAGATAAATGGACTTAATTGGAAAGTCCAAAACTGGATATGCAACCACAAGATTTGCACCAACGGTTTGGAAAAATCTTTCATTACGTGTTAATATAACAAGAAACCATCTAGTAGATGCATCTATTAATACAGTAAGGTATTGAAATAATTGTCCATATTGGAGGGTCACTAGTTCCTGCAATTTCCACCATGAAACCTTTATAGGAATTAATGTTGGTGATTCAGCAACAGGTTACCATAATGCCAATGTTAATGTAATTTAACAACCAATTGACCCAGGGGCCAATAACACAATTTACATCCTTATATAACAGAAACTTCAGGTTCTGTAAAGGATGTCCATGAGCATTTTAAATTGTCTACTCATCCTGGTTGAACTTTGGTGTCCATATTCATCATGCCTAAGCATGAAAAATCGAGGTCATTAAACTTCTGGATAATAACGTGGAATTCGACTGTTCGAATTCTCCTATGGCACACCCCATAAAAGAGAGCCTTACGCTTCTTGACAACGTGCTTCTGGCACAAAAACAAATGAAGTAACAAAATACTCCATAAAAATGCTCATTTATCGTTTTAAGGTGGTAACGCCAAATATTCTCAAACACTCAACAGATTCTTTAGGAATCATGAATAATATACGGCGTATCTTTTACACCACCAGATTGATACACGCTTTTCCGGAGCCATCTATCATATTATTCGAACCCGAAATGGCATTTCATCTTTCCCAAAACCTGTGCAAGGTTACAAAAGTGGTTTGAAAATTTATGTTTGTTGTTCCACCTAAATTTGTGCATGGGCCACCAAAATAATAAAGCAATTAACAATAGCATTTTAGTAACTATTCATGAGTTATCCCGAAACCCAAAAATTAACGTGGACTACTTCTGGAGTCTATTTTATGGATTACTAATGGAACCCATAATATTTTGGATCACTGCAGTGAACCATAATTTATATGTTGGACCGCTTCTGGGGTGAACAATGTCTCTCATGGATTGCTTCTGGAATCCATTAGGAGTACTTATATAAATAAGTAAAGAAAAAATATATGGTACTAGTACAATATCAACAAATATCCAACTTCGTCACCTTCAGGGTCAACGAAATATTAATTTACAAGTGTGAAAAAATGGATACATGCTTTATAGGAAAATTATTTAATACGATAAGGTCACTTGAGGACCGCTGATAGAACACGTCTAGCATTTTAACGGGTCACTTCTGGGACCGACTGGCTAGCGAAGCGCACTTTTACATTCATATTATGTCACACAATATTCCATCTTCGGGTAGAATTATTTCAAAATTTATGGAGATTAATAAAGCGGAGAAAATGAAATTTCCGCCATCTTTCAGGGATGTAGCAATTTCTCGCTTTACCGGCATTAAAACCGTTTGTACCATAAAATTAATTAAAGCCAAAATTAATATCAAGATTTACACAACTGAAATTCTCACCTTTTTGTACTTACCAAAAATTATTAGCACTAGCATTAATAACAGATTTATAGTTTAAATGATTCCCTGACAGGAAATGACAAAGAAGATGACATAGAACGTCTTTGAAGCAGTACCATCCATTAATCCTCTCCCAAAACAAAGGCATCTCGTAACGCTGTTAACAATCGCTTGGCTAAGAAGTAGTAAACCAAACGCTGTTAGCCCATATACTGTAGATGCATTTGTAGTGTAAATGCAAAACGTTGTTTGATCATACTGATCTGGTACTACTTTCCCAGTGCTTCTTCTCTGTTCAGCACCACTAGAAAATACGAAAGCAATAAAATAAAAAAAAGTTATGATTACTAAGATTGATATTGGAATCTTTGTGGTAGGCTCGGAAAGATACCTACTTCTATGTATAAACTGCAAGTGCACAGTGTCGACAAGCAACACAGGGCAAGCACAGGTCGAACCACAGAGACTTGGAGAGTGTAGAAGTTGATTCTAAATCCTGATATGAGAGTAACCAAAAGGGGTTTGATTTTGTCGATACGACGATATGATTTTCAAGTGACTGAAATAATAAAAGTAAAAGATGCAAATAACAAGATATGTAAACAATGATAATATGGATACTAGGGTATTCAAATCCACCAATAACCTATGATATGCATTCAACTTGTAATATTATTCTTGTCCTTATAGTAGATTCAAGTCTACCGTATAACTAAGGTGTTTCTCCAATGGATAATTTAATCACAACTAAAGTATTTCTCCAAAGCATTAATTGTCTAATTAAGCACAACTAATCTAAAGATCAATATTTGGTTAAGCATGAGTTGTAGCATAATCAACATAGAGATATTCTAACTACAATGGATACATGGCATACATTGTGAGAGCAAGATGTTGAAAAACTTGGATTAAATTATATCTTTAAACAATTCTAAACTTTCAAGAACAAGATACAAGATATGAATACATACCAATGAGATTAGGGCTTCATCTAAACCCCAGTAAATGAAATTAGAACATGAAGAACATTACAACAAAATTGAAATTTGATAAACTAACATGAACAAGCTATTCTTGGATGAGTTTTCAACACAACAACCCTCTCTATTTATACACAAAAATTCTCTCACACTTGAGATCCGAATTTCACTGTAGCAACCACTCAACAATTAAACAAAACATGTTTTCTTAATTGATGGATAGAATGGAATACAATGGGGGTGAGGTGGATGTTTTGGAAAGAATCCAATGGGGGTGAGGTGGAAATGGATTTGGGTCTTGGGTTTTGGATCATGGGTTTGTTTAATCCCATGAATTTGTAAACAAGTTGCTACTGATGCGCGAGCGGGTTGCAACGCTTCCAACTTTCTTCTCTTTTGTCTTCTCAATTCTTCCAAGCTTTATTTAGTACTTAAAAACACAAAATTAATTAATACAAATATTTATTCTTGAAGATGGTAAGAATGCAGAATTTGGGATAATATATGACTTTGAAGCGCGAAAGATGAGTTAAGTGCCAATGAAAAGGTGTATGAATATGCAATATTTGGCACTCATCAAATACCCCCAAACCTGAATTTTACTTGTCCTCAAGTGAAACAGAAATCCAGAAATCCTAACTATACCACTGTCGCTGGTCTCTCGAATGCATTTAGCGTATGCACTAAGACTTTAAACCCCTAGGTGTCCCTAGTGGACGAGTTGTAGTCTCGTGAGGGCCTACCAAAGATGTACCCACAAAACCTTCTCCAATTTCAGAGCATCCATAGAAATGTCTTCGTCTTCGGTCTTCAACTGTAGATGATGAACTTCGGAATTTCGTAGAACTATGAAAATTTGTAACCAATTTTTTTTTTTTTTTTTAGTGACCCGCTACACAGCTGGTCATCAGATAACACACTACAAAAGACCCGCTCCACAGCTGGTCATAGAAGACAACAAAAAAAAAATGCAAAAGACTACAAAAGATCCTACAAAAGACCCGCTACACAGCTGGTCATAAAAAATGCAAAAGACTGCAAATGATCCTACAAAAGACCCGCTACACAGCTGGTCATAGAAAACACTCTACAAAAGACCCTACAAAAGTCCCGCTCCACAGCTGGTCATAGAAGACGATATGCAAATACTCCCCCAAACCTAAATCTAACATTGTCCTCAATGTTTCAAAAGAACAGAAACAACAAAACATGAGAACAAAACAGATTCAAAGGAAAGAGATTACCAGATGCCAAAAAGGGTGGTGCTAACCATAATTGAATGAATGCTTTGAAAGCAAAAAATATGAGCGCAAGACAAAAAGTTTGGTTAGCACACAAATATATCAACAAGATTCAAAATTTTACCTACTAGATTATACAATGATGACTCACCATGTACCAATAATCTAAAAAGTTGAGGATCAACCCAAAAGACGTAGTGCGGAAACATCAACAACCTTACACAATTATAACAGGATAGCAATGCAAGTGAGACTGCATATGTGAATGAGTTACTCCCAAACCTAGATTTTTCAATAGATATACTTTTGGGTACAAAATCTAACAATTTCAGGGGTGCAACATGCACAAGATCTAGTTCAAAGTGGATTTTGTCAGGGATGGATGGAGAGACATGAGTGAACTCTAATTGTGGCTCATCAAAGGTATTATATTTAACTGCAAAATAGTCCAAGAGGACTTGAGAGGCACACAGTTCCAATCCTAGATTAGGTACTCTTAGAAAAGTAGGTTTAACAATAAATTTACAAACCAAATCTAGGTTGGGTGCAAGATTACTAGTTTGTGACATGGGCATGGAGGTAGGCACATCATTATTAGGCGCATCTATAACTCCTAAATCATTTGCCAGTGTCACAGCATGCTCACATTCATAGAACAATCCATCAAGACCCAAATAAGTATCATGCTCATCCAAAGTTTTATTCTCATGTATAGACAAATCCAAAGAGACATCACAATGTGACCCAGGCAGAGAATCAGACACGTCAATTATGTTTTCATGCATAAGATCATTAGTGTTGACAGGAGATTCAACACTACCTATGTAAGACACAAGTACAACATCATGCTCATGCTCATAAAACAAATCAATAATCCCCAGTTCACAATCATCCCCTAGAACTTCAGTTCCATGCATAGGAATATCACAAGAAACTTCACACTGTGACTTAGACAGAGAATCAGACACATCAAAGTTATTTTCATGTATAGTATCATTGGTATCGACAGGAGATTCAATATTTTCTAAGTCATACACAAGAAATGTGTCATGATCTTGTTCACGGGACAATTGCACAGGCTCAAGATCAGTATCAACATCACATGTATATGTAACACTAGAAGAAACATCATTCATTAAGGTCGAGGCAGAGAAGCCTAATGTCTCTGAACTCAAAGGTTCGACAATATTTTCAGTAAAAATATATTCTTCTAACATAACATCATCATCATCACAGAAATGCATTTCCTTATTTAAAATCGTAGTATTTCTAGTCCCTTCATTTAAAACAGGTTCATATGCAATATCAGCTACACAAGTAAGACTAGGCATACTATTTTCACATTTTATTTCATTAGGACAAACAAATATTTCATCCTTAAATTCCTCCTTTCCTACATTTTGTAAATGAATCAAATTCATTTTTAATAATGCATTAAGTTGTTCAATGGAATGAGAGTCTTCAATGATAGGAAATTCATAATTAATGCTATATGGTTTATCATGCAATACACTCCTAGCATTATTTTGTTCGATGAGTCTGAGATTTTCCTCCACAGATTGAGAAGTACAAAATTGTTCAACTTCCCACTGTGGTGGATGATACATGTGTGCAGGGTCATTAGGGTCTATAAAATCGATCGCAACCTTCGAAAGGTTGATTATGGTCCCAATGACTATCAACTTTGTAATCTGTTGGCATTTCATATTTTGGATTTTCATGATATTCTCTAGATTGCCTAAAATCATGCAAAATATAGCAATTCTCAGCAGGATGGCCTAAGCCTCCACATAAGGTACAAGCATAGATTTCAGATTGCCTAGAAGAATTATATGCGTGATTCATGCATTTGCATTTCTAAAGCTGCAGTTCTAGCTTCTAACTGGTCCAAAAGTGATGATTGTGAGAGTTGGGCACTTTGTAAAGATGTTCATTTTCACCCTTTGGTGGATGATACATGTGTGAGTAGTTACTAGGGTTCATGTATTGATGCTCGTGGATTGTGAAAATTTCCATAATAATCCCTATAACTAGTGACATCATGGTCTGTTGGAGTTTCATAATGTGAAGCATGCCCGTAAGCAAGCTCTCGATGGATTTGTTTCCATCCCCACCTGCAGACCAGAATCCTGACATGATCTCTAACTAGCACTAGGCTTGTTGCAGAGATTGGGATGTACACACGAAAACAGACCAATATTTTTTTTTTCATTATTGGTTTTTTTTTTTTTTTTTTCAAGCCCGTTCTCTAATTACCTCGGGCATACATTATAAAAACAAAATAAAAGAAGAAAAATCATAAACGGAAGGGAAGTTCTATGCAATCGCAAACAAGGCTGACTCTACCACATAAAACCTACTGATTTCTAGCAAACAAAAAGCATGATGGTTCCACTTAGATTGTTTTTCTAGACCAGCTTCTAATCCTTGAAATGGAATTCGTTAACAATCTGAGCAAACTCCTCTGGAATCAATCCGAGTTTAAGTAAATTGAATAGAGGCGAGGAAGCTGCAGGAGCTTTGATACCCAAGGCCTCACCGCATTCCAAGGCGCGCGATCACGCATTCAATTTACGGAAACCGTCATGAACTTCGAAGTATGCTTAGAGAGTAACCAATATTTTTCGAACGACTCTCCTACTAAGCTCGTTACCTTATAGGTCTCGTTTTATTTCAAATTTTAATGCTTAGGTTCACGTTAGGTATTGTTTTCCTAAGGCGGGCAAGAAGAGAACGGTGATGAAATCCGAACCCTTATCTTGTATGGCCAGTCCTTGCCCTTTACTAGGAAAATAAAGCAGCCGTATTCAATTCCTCAACATATATGCAAATGAAGGAATACAATAACTCGCTAACAAGGGATTTGCGAGTGTTTCGACAAACTTACCTCCCGTTCCAGACGGGGGATGAACCGTTGTTGTCGACTCGGGCCACGACTCCTATGTCATGAACGAACCCGAGGGGCCGAGGTGATATTGTAATCACCGTCCTTCTCTGCAAACAGTTGATATTTAATAATACCCTTCCGTAGGGTTTAAAAATAAAAATAAAAATATAATGTCCAAGTCCAAAGTCCAAAATAAAGTGCAAAAGAAAAAGAAAATTACAAGAGTAGAGGAATCCTAATACAATCTAAAAATAAATAAAATAAACTTTTTTTTTTTTTAATTTAAAATAAAAACTTCTTTCGCTTCCTTTCCTTCGCCTTTACAACAGCTACTCCGGCACTTGTTGAGCTCAAAAGAGGTAGTTAGGGTTTCGAAGTTTTAAAGCAAAAGCAAAAATTTTTAAAAAAAATAACAAAAATAAGTGTAAAATTGACTGTGAATGAACAGTTCACAGGAGATGAAAAATGAATAGTGACAGGAGATGAAAAATGAACTACACCACTACCGAGTCCCCGGCAACGGCGCCAAAAACTTGGTAGGCTCGGAAATATACCTACTTCTATGTATAAACTGCAAGTGCACAAAGTGTCGACAAGCAAACACAGGCAAGCAAGGTCGAACCACGAGAGACTTGGAGAGTGTAGAAGTTGATTCTAAATCTGATTCAGAGAGTAACCAAAAGGGGTTTGATTTTGTCGATACGACGATATGATTTTCAAGTGACTGAAATAATAAAAGTAAAAGATGCAAATAACAAGATATGTAAACAATGATAATATGGATACTATGGTATTCGAATCCACCAATAACCTATGATATGCATTCAACTTGTAATATTATTCTTGTCCTTATAGTAGATTCAAGTCTACCGTATAACTAAGGTGTTTCTCCAATGGATAATTTAATCACAACTAAAGTATTTCTCCAAAGCATTAATTGTCTAATTAAGCACAACTAATCTAAAGATCAATATTTGGTTAAGCATGAGTTGTAGCATAATCAACATAGAGATATTCTAACTACAATGGATACATGGCATACATTGTGAGAGCAAGATGTTGAAAAACTTGGATTAAATTATATCTTTAAACAATTCTAAACTTTCAAGAACAAGATACAAGATATGAATACATACCAATGAGATTAGGGCTTCATCTAAACCCTGAGTAAATGAAATTAGAACATGAAGAACATTACAACAAAATTGAAATTTGATAAACTAACATGAACAAGCTATTCTTGGATGAGTTTTCAACACAACAACCCTATCTATTTATACACAAAAATTCACTTACACTTGGGATCCGAATTTCAATGTAGCAACCACTCAACAATTAAACAAACAATGAGGGGGTGGATGTTTGGAAAGAATCCAATGGGGGTGAGGTAAATGATGGTTTTGGAATGGGTTTGAATACAATGGGGGTGATGTTTTGGAAAGAATCAATGGGGGTGAGGTGGATGTTTTGGAAAGAATCCAATGGAATTTTACTTTTCCTCAAGTGAGGTGGAAATGGATTTGGGTCTTGGGTTTTGGATCATGGGTTTGTTTAATCCCAAAATGAATTTGTAAACATGTCTTCGTCTTCGGTCAAATCTTGTTTGGCGTGGTTGGTAACGCTTTTCCAACTTTCTTCTCTTTTGTCTTCTCAATTCTTCCAAGCTTTATTTAGTACTTAAAAACACAAAATTAATTAATACAAATATTTATTCTTGAAGATGGTAAGAATGATAATGGATTTGGGATAATATATGACTTTGATGGATAATTTAATCACAACTAAAGTACCACTCAACAATTAAACAAAACATGTTTTCTTAATTGAAAGATGAGTTAAGTGGGTGAGGTGAAAAGGTTTTGGATATGGGTTTGAATATGCAATATTTGGCACTCATCACTCTTTTGTCTTCTCAATTCCATTGCTTTATTTAGTACCACAAAATTAATTAATACAAATATTTATTCCACATGAGTTGTAGCATAATCAACATAGAGAATTTGGGGATAATATATGACCCAATGAAAATACTGACACTTCTTTTTGACAATATTTACTCTTCTTATTTTTGACTAGAGAATCAGTGGGATCTAGTTTGATTTATTTGTTTGTTATCTTATTCTCCCTCCCTCCCTCCCTATTTCTCTTTCTTTCTTTCTTTCTTTCCTTTTTTTTTTTTATCAGCTATAACCACAAATTTCTAAAATATAATCACCAACTTCTACAATCCATTTCATCATTTGGATACTAATGATGGTTCTACTAAGAATGGTACTGATGATTAAATTTCTGCTGAAAATGATTTTAAAAAGTAGAAGAAGGTGGTGGTGGTCTAGTAGTTGGAAGGGGCAGGAGGCGGAGAGGGAGTTTCTAGAGAGAAACAGAGAGAGGAAGAAATCAATGGATAATTTTCATCATCCTTTCTTCCATGGTGATGAAAATTTGTAGTACTAAAATTAATAGGAGATTTTCTGTGGGAGACAATGGAGAAAGAAAAGAAGAAGAAGAAGAAGATGAACAAACTATGAACTTCTTCATTTACAGAGGGGAGGTGAAAAAATAATAGACACGGAGAACTTTGGACGAATTTGATAACTTAGGACGAGCGATTTCGTGCTGATAACGTATTTTATTTTGATCATCAATTAGAATTAAGAAGAGAGAAAATGAAAGTGGGAGAGTTTATTATTTCTGTTTTCAAAGAGAATCTGTACAACTATATATATAGTGTACTAAAGCAAGATAAGCATCATCATTTAATTAAGATAACTATCCATAGATCAGTGACACCTAATGATGTATGTGTCACTCACATACAATGATAAGTAGGCCCCACGGTGGGCAACCACAAAAGTTGCCGACTTACAACAGAAAACAAAATTTCTAAGGAATAAAGATTATTGTGAGTTTAGTATTTGGCAAATTATCTAATTCTGCATCAAATCAATTATTAATTTTCTTCTACTTTCTTATATGGTACTATAATGATTCTCTAATGTATTCAAAACTAATATAACATAATCAAAGGTTATAATAGTGATCACATATTCTTCTCGAAAACACGAGAATCAACTTAAACTCCACCATTATTGCTTAATTGATTTACAATAATTTGAAATCGAGAAAAATATTCAGAAGTGGATTCAGATTCATCTATGGATAAAGACCCGAATTCACCTCGTACCTCATAAGGTTTGCAACCATAAACTTCTGATTTTGTTATCGCATTTGAAATATCACTGTAATATCTCCCATGCTTGCTTAGATGTTTTAGCATCATCAATTTTTTCAAAGAACATCGAAGAATCTAGCCTCGACAACCTCGCTAAGCTCCTTAAAACCAAACTAAACCTTCATCTGGATGCTCTACCAATCATAAATTTTCCCTTTAAACTGCGGAACGTGGGGAATGAACTAATTCTTTTATTGTAACCTTTTTTCAAACACCACAACTGTAAGACTAATACCATCAAAAACAAAGGATCGAGCACAAAACTCTGATACCAAATGCAGGAATTAAAAAGCTAACTCCTAATTACATAACTCAAAGTAAAACATAGAAAGATTACAAAAGATACATGAGAAAATAATGCTTGATTCAATAACTTGAAAGTTACTTACATGATTCTATTTATAGCTTAAATTGTAACAAAAATCTAATGACGTGTCCAACTATTTAAGAGCTAGTATACCCACTAAAAAATAGTAATTCTGCTCAGTCCCCAAGTTAAACCCACCATCAAACCATTGATGACGTGGCACTGACTTGTTTTGTCCTATTTTAAAAAAATAAATTATAATGAGTTTTTGACTACAGATAGGGCAAAACTAATTTTTTCCCCTCGTTACTCTCTCCATGTCCCTATCATCACACAACATGAACCAAAATAATGATATAAACATTAAATTAGAAGAAGGAAGATTACTACAACGTGATTTCTCTTTTGTTCTTCCTCACACTCTTTCTATCTGAGACTTACGGGGAGTTTGTAAGTTTGCGTTTAATTGATTCATAAAATTTCAAATTTTGGTTTTTTTCTTCTTCATATGATATGATTTTCACCATCAATTTTCAATTCAGATTAGGGTTCAGTATTTCTGACATGAAGGAGAACCCTTTGCCCCTGTTTACTTCCATATGTTTTAAGCCTTCCTAAACATTGTTGTAGCCTTTTCCTCCTGACACTTTTTTTTTTTTGGTTTCTAATGTTTTCTTCCATGTATTACTTTTCTTTGGTGCAGTTTGGGACTTCAGAGTAAAAGTTGGCCAAGGGGGTGAAAAACCATGTCTCTTTTTGTGCCACAAACTTTGAAAGAGAGTGATAAAATATGGGAAACCTAATATCCAAAGACTTTCTTCTATGATATTCTTCTAGAACCAAACAAAATAAAAAACAAAACAAAAAGAAAAACTGAAACATGAGGAACTCGTCGGAAAAACCAAGGAAATAAAAAGTCTAGAAAATTCAACGACATATCATCGTTCGGTGGGTTTGACAGTGATGTGATGAACAAAATTATTGCTAAAAAAAGTTGACACACACCACTTGTAGATAACGGAAAAGCTAAAGATGGGCCAAGTATAGACCAATGAAATCCAACCATTCAAATCTCTTTTGAAGGCCCTACTCAAATCTATAAACCCCACCACCTATAGATCTCATTGGTGGAGGGGATTGGACCTTGTTTTTGGTCTACACCTAGACACGTCAATTATATAATGACTACATACTCGTTTGATAGAAAAACTCATCCATGGACTTATTCAACTGAATAGTGAACGGAAGATGGTAGAGAGACCCCGGTTTTTAACCCCAAAGTTTGACACCACTATGTTGCATGTATCTAAGCCCAAGACAGCGGAGAACCCACTATGTTGCATGAAGCAAGGGTATCTGCACACCCCTACTCACTCTTAAGCCTAAAATTTGGATGAAAATGGACTTGCAAGCCTAATTAAGAAATCTTGCTAACCCTAACATTATGTTGCTCCCCCATAGCTAGATTTCTAGCTCCGCCCCTGTACAGTAGGGTCCACGGCTGAATACGAATAATAGGTAGCAACGAGATACATAAGCGGGGTATTATTTACCGTAGGTCAGCAGGGTTGAAAATACCTCCCCGGTCTGTGTCACCAAGCTGTAATTTAATCTGATGGCATGATCAAACATTAAAGTTGCCGTATTCTATTTTTTTGCTAACCTTTCACTTTCCTTCTTTCTTCTCGATGCTTGACACTGTTTCCCATCCATGTTAATGATAAATTTCAAGTCTTTGTTTGAAATGGCAAAATTTGGCCAATTATGACTGATAATGGATGATTAGTGCATTACATAAAAAATCAACCAAAAAGTCCAACCTTATCATGTCGATTGTTTAGCGGTTGTTATCAGGACAACATGCCACTTACACCCGATATTGCCCCTGGCCGCCTTTGGACTCGATTGATAGCTTTCGACTTTGTTGTGGAATTTTAATGAGTGCAGTACTGCTCATTGATATTTCAACAAGATTGAATCCTCAGCTAATCAATCAATCTCTCAACAAGAAAATCAATCAAATGGATCTGCAAACAATGAAGTACTTGTTCATATTTCAAGACCAACTACCTACAACAGATGCTTTCTGGCTTATGATCCTCCTACTTGTCTTAGCAACGCCTTTGTTAGTGTTGCTGAAAAGAAGAAAGAACAGCAAAAGTTGGAGATTACCTCCAGGTTCCAAAAAGCTTCCCATCATAGGAAATCTACATCAACTCGGCGGTGACCTGACATCTCGTTCACTCCTCAAGCTTTCTAATAAACATGGACCTCTGATGTTCCTCCAGTTAGGCTCCATTCCCACTTTGGTAGTCTCGTCTACTGATGTAGCAAAAGAAATCTGCAAAAGCCATGATATTGTATTTTCTGGCAGGCCTGCCTTATATGCTGCAGAGAAGATCTGTTATGGGTGCCAGGATATAACTTTTGCTCCTTATGGTGATTACTGGAGGGAGATTAGGAAGATATCAATATTAGAACTGTTGAGCCCGAAAAGTGTTGCATCATTCAGAGCTGTGAGGGAAGAAGAAGTATCGATCGCCATGGATTTTATCCGCAAAGCTTCCGCTACAAAGGTTCCTATTAACATAACTGAAATGATGTTTTGTGTCATAAACGATGTTATCTGTCGATCTGCTTTTGGTAGGAAATTCGGGCATGGCGGAGGTAGGCTTCGCAGTATTCTTCAAGTAACCACTGACATGCTAACCGGGGCCAAAACCGCAGACATCTTCCCATGGATGAGTTGGATCCACAAGTTCGATGGAGTAGATGCAAAAATAGAGGAAAATGTTCAAGAATTGGATAGTTTTTATGAGAGTGTAATAGACGAACACCTCGAACCCCAGAGGCCCTGCCCTGAATTCGAAGATTTTGTTGACGTGCTGCTTCGGCTTCAAAAAGATCCTGATCAGCATATCTTGTCCAGTAGAGATCAAATTAAGGCACTCCTCACGGTTTGTGACTAAAGCTTATCTATCTTTTACCTCCTTGTTGTTAGTACTAGTTTACTGATCTTGTCGTGAGTTTTACTATCAACTGCAGGACATGTTCTCTGCTGGGACCGATACGTCTTCTTCGACACTGGTGTGGACAATGACAGAACTAATCAAGAACCCAACAGTGATGGAGAGAGTACAGGAGGAAGTGAGAAGTATCCTCGGCGATAAGGACGTGGTAGAAGAAATTGATCTTCCCAAACTAAACTACTTGAAATCTGTGGTGAAAGAGACATTTCGGCTTCATGCTCCAGTTCCATTACTAGTTCCAAGGGAAACTACAGATAACTGCACAATAAATGGATACGAGATCCCGGCAGGAACAAGGGTGATCTTTAATGCAAAAGCCATCGCAATGGACCCAAAGTATTGGGATGAACCAGAAGAGTATCGACCGGAAAGATTTATGATTAAGAACATTGATTTTAAAGGAGTGCAAGACTTTGAGATGATACCATTTGGGATTGGACGCAGGAGTTGCCCTGCTATTAACTTTGCTTTGGTTGTAATTGAGCTTGTTCTTGCAAATCTTCTGCATCAGTTTGACTGGGAAATGCCCATTGGTATGGAAAAAGAAGAGATTGATATGCAAGAAGCTCCAGGGATTACAGTGCACAAGAAATTTCCACTTTTCCTGATCGCTACTACGGCTAATGTAAATCGCAGCGCATAATAGACCATGGGAGATTGATGCAACCCAGGGAAGGGCTTTCGAGTTGTGACAATACGTAATTCAGTAAAGGGCATAAGAATCTTAAGAGTTTTATTGTGAAGTCAGTAATTTTGCAACTCAAATAAATTCACGAATTTTATTGGTAGTTAACCCAATTCACATGATAATCCTACTACAAAGACACCAAATCCTCAATTCAGTTTGTCTAGTTTTCCATTGCGACTGTTGTTTTTTCTCTATTCCCATGGCTCTTTAGGATCCGAAGATGCCCATAATCCAACACCAGCAGCTCTAGCCTTCATTGCCCACTAATGCCAAGCATAGAGGTCATATGTCAAATAAAGTGCAACAGACACTAAGCTTGAGAACAAAAGGAAAATTGGATTTCACTGTAGTTGCAGAATAACCTACAACTACACCCTCAATAGAATTAGTAAAAACTAAAGAAGTTCTTGATGATGAATAACAATTTTCTTATTAATGTTCTCAATTGATTACAAAGAAGTATTTAAATGGAATTAGAATAGTTACAACTTTCTTTATTCTCTTTCCTAAGATATTTTCTAACACTCACTAAAAGAACCTCTCGAATTTTACATTTGAACTCCTATTTATAGTAAAACTTATACTGGTTGTATATGAATTGAAATATCGCAACTCATACTTAAAATTACTCCATCCTCGCAAAACTTCATATTTCTCCGCGCTACTTCTATCATCGTATCATTTTATATCTCTTTTCTCCTTTATTTATTACGATACTCGTGAACTATTATCTTGTGATATTCAGTACCTACATCTTGCCTCTTCTCATGTCAATTCTACGAAGAAGAAATGATCGTGAGAACATAACCGTTACTTAGTCTTTTAAAATTTTGACACGTCTTTTGTAACCGTTCTTTTCTAGTTATTCCCTTATATAACTCCTTTATATTCTCTTCCTTTTCTTCTTCTTATTTCCGCAATTCTATCTTCTACTCATACTCTCTATTACTTTTTTCTCTGCAATTTTTTCTTCTACTATATCTTCATGAGTTCTCCAAGGTAATTTCCTTTTATCTCCGCGCATTTCATTTGTTCTTTCTCTTTAATTTCTGTATAATTTGTTATCTGATTTGGGTTTATTTCAGCAAAATAACTCCTCAGATGAAATCTCAACTAAAGAATCCAATCCTTAATCCGCGAAGAAGAAAATATGAGAATCAAAAGGTAGTTAAAATACTTTGCCTTCTTTCCTAAACAATATATTGTTGCCTCAGTTTTTAATCTACATTTTGATTCGCAGGTTGGCGAAAAACCAAACCCTAGTAAGAGATCTCGAATAACTAAAACCACACCATTAATTCCGATTGATGATTTCCTTCCTGAAGTTGATAAGGAATTTTCCTCTCCTCCTCGTGAAAATGCTTCTTCACACACTCCTTCCTCTACTCCATTACCTACCTTTCAATCTCCCATCAGTGTCAATTTATCAACACTTCTTCAAGATCAACCCTCACAGAATATTTCTTCAACTTCTTCTCTTGAAAAACAACCCTCGCAAAATATTTCTTCAACTTCTTCTTTTGAAAAACCTGTCTTGTCCCCAAATCCTTTGAGTGCTATTTCTCCGGAAAATTTGCAGCTTGCTCTTATTCCTTCAAATTCTTCCCCTCTTCCTCAGGAAATTCGAGATGGAGTTTATTCAAATTTCCGAATGTTATCTGAGATTTTGACCAATACTGCGAAGTCTACTAATGTTCGTTCGCAATATGAGTTTTGCGAAGTTCTAAATAATTTCGTCAATCCAGACATTTCTTCTTCACGTCAATCTTTGGAAAAAGAAATTGAATTGCTCCGCCAATCTTTGAAATCTTCTCAAGCAGAATGCGAGGATCTCCGTAAAGAAAATCATCATCTTCAGAATAATTCTCTCGATTTGTGCGATTCTTCGCAAAAGAAATGATGAATTGAAAGGTATGATTACTATCTTCATATTTTCCCTTTTATTTACTTATATTCTTCATATGCTTGAAACATCCATTAAAACCCATTCCCTTTATAGAATCCATCCGTAAATGTAGAAGATTGGTACTTCACCATGAATCAGATGCAACAGAATATCGAACCAAGCATGAAAGCCTCTCAAACCAATTCTCCCATTTATCTAATCTTTACTCGTGTGCTCTTGACAACTCTGACGCTCTTTTTCAAGAGAATACTCAACTGATATATGATCGAAATTTTTTGAATGATGATATATCTCAACTTTTTTCTTCCTTAACTAAAGCTAATTTGAGAATAGAAACCTTATTAGAAGAGAACAAAACCTTATCAGAAGAGAAATGTTCGTTTTTGAATACAATGATTGTTTCTTCGCAAGAATTAAAAACTCTTCAGAATAAATGTTGCGATCAAGAAAATCTTCTTTCTCTGTTGAAAGGTGAACTTGAGGAATTAAAGAAGTCTTCAGATGATGAAAGAAATTCTTTTGTTATTGAGAAGAATTCCCTTATTAATAAGAACATAGTCTTGAGTGCTAAGAAGAATCAACTTGAAGAAGATTATTCATCATTAAAAAGTCTTAATGCCAAACTTGCGAAGGATAAGAATTTTCTCCTTTCTAAAGATCAAAAGCTTCAATCTTGACTTAAAGGATTAGTTGGTGATGGTTTTGATAATGCGATGAATCAGATGAAGAACTTTTGTCTATCTTTAACTCAATCTCTTACTTCGCAAAGAGAAGGTAGTCATTAAAATTTGACTGCCTCTTGTATATCTTTTAAATTTCGTTATACTCGCAAATTTTATTCTTTGAACTTTGTTTTATTTGCAGAATCTGAGAACAACCTTCGTAATGCGAAAGATGGATTAGAAGCCTCCTGTTCCGAGCTTCGTAAGAAGAATGCTTTGATTTCTACCCGCTTAATAAACTCTCGTGACCGTGCTACTCGGAGATTCAACTATCTTGCTTATTCCAAAGATATCGAAGATACCAATCATCAAAAAGCTATACTTCGTGAAAGTCATCTGAAATCTCAAGTCTTTACGAATAACATTCTCTTATCAAGAGGCTTGCCTCCTGTGAAAATTACTCCTCTGAAGATATCTGACGATGAAGTTGCTCGTGAGCCTGATAGTGATTTTGATTATGAGAGTGATGATGAAGATCTTGATGATGAGAAAGAATCTATTCCTCAAAGAGATGTTCCTGTTGCATATTCTTCCAAGGATGATATCTCACAAAAGTCGAAGGCTACTAATGACCCTACTGATCTTGAAGATCCAGCACAGAATGTTGATGAAGCATGATAACATTTTTTTTTTCAATTTATCATTGACTCTCCTGTCCTCCTTTTTTTTGAATTCCTTCCCTTAATTAATGTTGGTTTTCTTTTTGCGAACAATTCTATTTTTTAAGAAGTATATCTGATATTTTGCGAAGATGATTTATCCTTTCTTTCTGATATTTTGCGAAGATAATTTATCCTTTCTTTAATTAAATTTCCCCCATTTGATCATATGAAGAGAAATAATATATAACTCAAAGATAAAGCTTAGTATCTCCTTTTCCCCCTATTATTTCTCTTTAAATGATTAAACATTATTTAAAGTATTAGAATATCTGCCTCAATTTATCTTACGAAGTTTCAACTTGTTACGATTGTAAATAAGAAATCCTCCCTTTTAAGTATAAAAATAAAATATATGAAATATCCTTAATAAGTATACTACATATACAATACTTTTGAAGAAGTATTAGAAGTACCAAATCCGTCAAATGAAGAGATATAAGAAGTATTAGAAGTAATCGATCCACCAAATGAAGAGATATAAGAAGTATTAGAAGTACTCAATTCACCAAATGAAGAAATATAAGAAGTATTAGAAGTACTCAATTTACCCACTGAAGAAATATAAGAAGTATTCAATCTGTGAATAATCACGTAATCATATGACGAAGTATAATGATTATTTAACCTTTACCAAATGAAATATCCGTTAAATAAGTATAATGAATATGATATATTCTTGAAGAATTATAAGAAGTATTCAATCTTTTGGAGAAATATTCAATATATGGAGAAGTATAAGAAGTATGAAATTCTCGTAACATTTTACGAGTATGAACTTATCTGTATTTGATTGCTATCAAAATTGTATCTTTTTCTAAGTCTTCGTGACAATTCTTTAATGATGTTATCTTATTTGATAGGACTTTTTGTAAAAATTCTTCAATGGTATTGACGAAGCTGTCTTCTCTTCAAATCTTCATAATGTATATTCTTGTATAATTTCTTCAATGGTATTCACGAAGCTGTCTTCTCTTCAAATCTTCATAATGTATATTCTTGTATAATTTCTTCAATGATATTGATGCAATGAATTTCATTAATTTCTGTGGTCTTATCATGCCTTCCTAAGTAAAGGTCTTATTTTGCCACCTCTTTTGTAGTAAATTTTTGTATTTGCAATAATATGACAAGTCTGAACATTCTTGCGAATATACAACCTCGTGACATTATCGTCTTGCGATGAAATCGCAGGACGTTCTTACACTTTCATGCAAAAACCCATTGATCTCATCTTAACTTCTTTGTATAGTATTTTAGCCTCTTCAGGAATTGTTGCGACAATATGACAGGCCTAAATATTCTTGCGAACATAAAGCCCCATGACATTGCCGTCTTGCGATGAAATCGCAGGACGTCTCTACACTTTCATGTAGTGACCCATTGATCTCATCTTAACTTCTTTATTATGTTCTGCGAGTTCTTTATTCTTTTCTTTCTTTCTTTCTCTTTTTTTTTTTTAGAAGGCTCGCAGAACTTCATTTGTTGCACAAATATGAAAATCCTTTATGTTTTCGCAAACAAGAAGCCTCGTGACATTTGCGTCTTATAGCACGTATCAGCTCTCTAATGGAGGGTGCTTCCCTTTATCTTCCCCCCTGATTGCCCCTTCAAGGAAGCGTACATCGACCATACAAGGTTAGCTCTTCCCATCCGGTTCTTCCAACAACCAGCTTTTGATCGCAACCTCTTATCCTTTTTTCCTACAGGGCTTATAGTTACGAGGTTGCACCCTATGGGGTATCTTTGGACCAAGTGCATGATTTTCCAAGACTTGTCAAAAATGGCAGATGTGGTTCAACCTCACCCGGCACTCTTGACTCAACCGTGTACCTCGGCGCCTTGATCGTTTTCTGCACTTCTTGGGAAAGACTAGTATGCCTTAGTCGCCCAACCTAAATCCTCTTACACCGCATTTTATATTGCGTAATGTCGCTAGATTAGGTGAGAATCCAAGGTGTCTAACCCGGATAGGTACCCCATTATTGGGTTGTACCCCAAATTTTTTACCATGTACTAAGGGCCCTTGGTGGTGTTCCGGTTACCCTTAGCCACGTTATAGGTACCCCCTTAAATGACGTACTTTAGGACTTTGCCTCTTACGAAATATAGCTTCGCGAACTAGGGTGTACGCCACAAAGGTTTGCCTATATAAAATTTTCTGCGGCTCTCTTTCTTTTTGGAGGTTGATCACAGATTGCGGTCTTTTATTCGCAAATTAATGAAATTTTAATCGGAATATAAATTCTGAAAATTCGTAACTTTTCCCAATTTCCTGCGAGCAAACAATATTCGTAAAAATTTCATGAGTTTTATGGGTAATACCTTTTCAAATATAGCCTGTTCCAAGGTCTACCAAGCCTCAAACCCATGTCTCTCCCTTTTTGGATCCATCAGCCGATAAGCTCCGCTTCCTACAACTTATTTAACAACATATGGTCCATCCCATTTTGGTGCTAATTTTCCTCCATTTTCTTTTTGATATTTAGGTGTTTCTCGCATGACCAAATCACCTGGTTTATATTCACGTTCAATGACTCTCTTGTTGTATTCTCGAGCTAATCGTTCCTGATAAATCTTCATATGGTGCAACACCTTTTCTCTTTTTTCTTCCAAATCATCCAATTCACTTAATATTACTCCCGCACTTAAATTTCTTTCCCAAGCTTATTTCTTTGTTGTCGGAATTACAACCTCTGTGGGTAATACTGCTTCTACTCCATATGTTAGACAATAAGGAGACATTCGGTTGCTTCTCTTCTAGTTGTATTGTATGCCCAAACTGTGCTAGGTACTTGCTCGCACCACCCTTTGAGATGTCCTTCTAATTTCTTTTTGATTGTATCTGCGATTGTTTTATTTGTTGCTTCTGCTTGTCCATTAGCTTGTGGATATAACGGGGTTGACTTCCCACATTTTATCCTAAAAGCATTGAGTAACATCTCTATATTCTGCCCCTCAAATTGTTTTCCATTATCAGATACTAGTTGTGCTGGAATCCCGTACCTGCAAATGAGGTTCTCAAATATGAATGTAAAAACATCTTTATCACGAATATGCTGTACTGCTTTTACTTCTGCGAGCTTCGTGAAATAATCTGTTGCAACTATCAAGTATCGCCTTTGTCCAGATCCAGGTATAAATGGTCCAACAATATCCAACCCCCATTTACCAAAAGGCCAGCAGCTTGTTGAAGAAGTTAATGTGGCCCCTGGTGCATGAATTCTTTTACCATGTCGTTGACATTCCTTGCATCTTCGTACGAACAATTTTGCGTCTGTATGCATATAAGGCCAGTAATACCCTTGTATCTTTGCTCTATATGCTAGAGATCTTCCCCCACTATGATTTCCATCTTCTCCTCCATGTAACATCTTCAATATTTTTTCTCCTTCTTCGCGAGTTAAGCACCTGAGAGGTGGTCCATTGAAAGACTTTCTATATAAAATTCCTTCTCGTAACTCATAGTTTGTTGGACAACTCTTTAATTTATGTGCTTCTAGTCTGTTCCTGGATATTTCTCCTGTTGCGATATATGCATGAATTTCTTTTCTCCAATCTGCGATGTTGTTTGATAATTCTTTTTCTACTTCCATTGCAACAACTTCCTCAATTTCTTTCTCTTTGTCCACTGATGGGTGTTGAATTGTCTGTATTTGGATATTTCTTGTATTTGGATTTGTTATCATGCTTGGAATAAATGCAAAAGCATCTTCGAGACGATTATATTTTCTGGATATATGTCTCCATTTTAATTTTGGTATCTTCGCAAATAATTCTTCAACGAGTTTCTTGTATTTCTTCAAAGAAGATTCATTTGTGGTATATTCCCCTTTAATTTGACAAATCACTAACTGCGAATCACTTGTTATCCTTATACTTTCGAGCTTCTTTTCTATTGCGATCTTTAATGCATGCACTACAGCTTCGTACTCTGTTTCATTGTTCGTGGATGCAAATTCTAGTATGAATGAGAATGTTTGTTCTTTCTCCTTCTGGTGAAATCAACACGACTCCAATTTCATTTCCCTCACTATTGGATGATCCGTCCACTAGAATTTCCCATCTATCTGGTTCTGTTAACAAGTCTTTTGGATTTCCAAATTCTTCTTCAACATCCATCATTTCCTCTACTGCTTCATCTTCTTCCAAAGGAAATTCTGCCAAAAAATCTGCGAAAACTTGTGATTTTTGCGATGATAATACTTCGTATTTTATCTTGTAATGGTTTACTTGTGCATTCCACCTTTCTATTCTTCCTGACCTTTTTGTGTTCTTCATGGTTGATTCAATTGGGACTTTGGTTACCACTTTTATCACATGTGCTTGAAAGTATATTCATAACTTGAATGATGCATAAACCAGGGCTAAGATTAACTTCTCCATTTTGGAATAATTCTTCTCTGATGCATTAAAAGTTTTACTAATGTAGTAAATGGGCCTCTCTACTCCTACATCTGCTCGTAACAGAACTGCACTTAGAGCATATGGAGTTGTTGCGAGGTATACCAATAATTCTTCGCCTTTCTCAGGTTTATGTAGTATAGATGTATTTGCGAGGTACTCTTTGATCTTGAAAAGCTTTTTCACATTCATCAGTCCACTTGAATTTTGCTCCCTTCTTAAGTATGTTGAAAAAATGCTTGCAATTATCTGACATTCGCGAAATAAATCTTCCAAGTGAAGCCAAGAGTCCATTTAGCTTTTGTACTTCTTTTACCGTTGCAGGTGTTGGCATGTCACGAACTCCTTGGACCTTTTCTGGATCAACTTGTATTCCCTCCTTCGATACTATGTATCCCAAGAACTTTCCAGATGAAACCCCAATTATACATTTCTCAGGATTTAATTTGATATTGAACTTTCTCATTTGCTCAAATATTTCCTTCAAATCTTGCACATGGTCTTTAGCTTCCTTGATTTTTATCAACATATCATCTACATATACCTCCAAAGTTTTATGTATCCACTTCGCGAACACTTTTTCAACCATACGTTGATATGTAGCACCCGCATTTCGCAAACCAAATGGCATCTTCACATAACAATACAAACCCCTTGGAGAAAAAAAGGCAGTATGTTCTTGATCTTCTTCTGCGAGTGATATTTGATTATACCCTTTATATCCATCAAGTGAAGTGACTCTATCATGACTGCAAGTGATTCCACCATTTGTGGTATATCTGGTAATGGAAAACTGTCTTTGGGACATGCCTTGTTTAGATCAGTGAAATCTATGCAAATTCTTATTCCTTTATTCTTTTCCGGAACAATGACCATATTCGCAATCCATTCTGGATATTTTGCTTCCCTTATGATCCCTGCATCCAACATCTTTTGTAACTCTTCTTCTATCTGTACATGATAATTCTGTGATATCTTCCTTATTCTTTGTTTGAATGGTCTTACATTTTTATCTATGTTCAATCTATGACACGCCACTGATGGATCAATTCCTGGTATCTCATCTACATTTCCTGCGAAGATATCTTTATATTCTCGTAAAAGATCAATAGTTCTTTTTTCTTCTTCTTCATCCATCTTAGTTCCAATTCGCAAGAATAAAGGCTCCTCTTTACTTCCAATATTTATTTCTTTAGTTGGTTCAGCTGCAACATAACTTGGATTTTGCTCCCCCATAGGTGTTGGTTCTTTGATTATTTTTGCTGGTTCCCCTTCTTTTTCTAGAATCTCATTTGGTATACCTATCCCTTCCTTTTCTCCTACCGTATACACTTGGAATTCTTCTTCCTTTTTTGTTTCCTTCACAAGTTTCCTACAAAGATGTTTCTTTCTTGCTCTTCCTCCGCATTGCGTTACTTCAATTTGATAACAAAATTTTGCACTATCAAGATCTCCTTTTATTTCTTGTATTCCATTTGGTGTAGGAAATTTGATTTTCTGATGTAATGTTGAAGCAACAGCTTTGATCGCATGAATCCACGGCCTTCCTATCAGCATGTTATATGGAGATTCCATATCTATCACACACAAGATTACATGTGTTTCAATTTCTCCCAGTAATATTCGCAGCGCGATTTCCCCTTTAGATTTTGTTGTAGATTTTCCTAATCCATGAATAAGACATTTTGAATTTGTGATTTCTTCATCTTTAATTCCCATCCCTTTAAGTGCATGATAGAATATGATATTAACAGAACTCCATGTATCAACTAGAATTCGGTTTAATTTCCATTTTTCTACAGCTTTCTTATCTTTTAGCATGATTGGCAATGTGATCACCAATGGTGAAGTGTGGTTCAAGTCTTCATTTGGAATTTCTGCTACTGAAAATGTGATTTTCTGCTTTTCCCATTCTTCTAAAGTTGTTATCTTTTCTTCCTCCATGATCTTTCTTCCTCTACAATCTCGCTTGTGTATTTTTTCCTTCATATTACTATGAAATTCATCAATCATTGTCTTTGTGATCATATTACATTCTTCTTTTTTGCAATCTCCATCTACTGACTTCATTTGATCTTCAAATTTTCCACAATTCCCTCAAATTTAGGCTACCACAATTCTCAAGTCCCTGTTTCTAGCGTCAATTATGTAGTTGCAGAATAACCTACAACTACACCCTCAATAGAATTAGTAAAAACTAAAGAAGTTCTTGATGATGAATAACAATTTTCTTATTAATGTTCTCAATTGATTACAAATAAGTATCTAAATTGAATTAGAATAGTTACAACTTTCTCTATTCTCTTTCCTAAGATATTTTCTAACACTCACTAAAAGAACCTCTCGAATTTTACATTTGAACTCCTATTTATAGTAAAACTTATACAGTTGTATATGAATTGCGAAGTATCGCAACTCATACTCACAAAATTACTCCATCCTCGCAAAACTTCATATTTCTCCGCGCTACTTCTATCATCGTATCATTTTATATCTCTTTTCTCCTTTATTTATTACGATACTCGTGAACTATTATCTTGTGATATTCAGTACCTACATTCACCTCTATGAGTTCCGGACGCTTGTCATAGGCTGCATAATTCCAGGCAAGCCCTTTCTTGAGAATTATTTCCTGCACGAATGAAACGAAAGACACAAAGAAAATGAAAAGGATGAGAATAGAGAGGAGATTCTTAGAATGCAACGAATCCAAGGAAAATGCTAGCCTTAATGTGGTTTTTGTGGCGTACCTGTGCAAATTTTCCATTGCAATAAACGTCTCCTACCAGTCGGCCATACTGATATTCCCCATAAACATGAACAATCAAACACTTGCCTTGAACTAGGTAAGTAAGTTCTTCCTTACTGCAGGAATTTCAATCTGATGCTCATGTAAGACCGTAGAATTTTAATAAACCCTTTGACAAAAACAAAAACAAAAACAAAACCCCTTAGTCTTATTTCTTAACACTACACAATATAAAAACTTGTGCATGTCTAGTAATGTATATGCACCTCTACATCGGCCTTTTGGTATTGGTGCAAGGCCTTCATGACAAGCCTAGATGCTTGTTCAGGTGTTTTTGTTGGTGGCTTTGCATCTTTCCATGCCTTCAATAGTTTTTTGTACCTTCACCATTTTCAACAAACTACATAAAACAAGTATTGTTGAATCAAGTTTAACTTCGGTATATTAGATCAAACAAGTTGGATGAAAGTAGCACAGTACCATCTAGCTTGAGCTTTCTTTGATGGTGTTACATGCTCACTGAGCTTTTCATGAACCTTCAAAAATCAAGAAATTTCATGTTAATTAACATTGAAATAATGATCAACTACTATAAAATGGAAGAGCTAAGCTAAACTGCTGGATTTTACCTGACAAGTGTTCTCAAAGTGAAAAAGATCAAGAGCCAGGGCTGAAACACTATTAGTAGGTTGGGTGATAGCATGACCATGGTGATCTGGTGTTGATGTGTCAGAATCTTGATCATTTGTTGAGCTGAAACAAATCCCACATATAATCCTAATAAGAGTGTCTCCAACTCCCCTACACAGGCTTGAGAAAATTCCCGTACTGAAATAGGAAATGAAGAGGATACATCAGAGTAGTACTCTTTTATAATAAAGCAAGCAAAAGGAAAATTCTATTTTTATGAGTAAAATGCAAAGGAAGAAGCAGGTAAGACTTGAGAGAATGTTAAGAAGTCAACAAAAAATATTGACTCTTTAGTCAACAAGCATAATTCACCCAAATTGGGTAATCGTCTTGCAGTCTTGAAATAATAAATTATTTGACCGGTAGGTTTTGTTTGCAATCGTTATTCCAGTAGAATTTGGTAACCCCTCGTAATAAGTCTCAACTAAGCTTCAAGTTCTATGCCTGAATTCCTTCCATTGTTGTGAGAGTCTATCGCATTTTAGTGGTTTGTCTATTTCTATTTTTTAGTAGGCATTATCTCATCGTTGTGTTATCTCTTTTATTAATATTTTTGAATAATTTGCAAATTTTAAATCAATAATAATACTTTAGGAAAAAGTCGAAGTTCAAAGACAAATTGTATAAGTGTTTTGGAAAGTTCGAACTTACAATATCATTTAAGGTACACTAGTGGTGGCTTTTACAGTAGAGAACAAGCTTGGAGCAGGTGAAAAATCACTAACAAAATGGATCAGTATCAAGCATAAAACACGCTAAAATCGCATGGAAAAATAAAGGAAATTTTCAAGACCCAATTACAAGTTCCAGGGGAAACTACACATAACTGCACCATAATAAGTGGATACGAGACCCGACAAAAACAACTAAACAAGGGTGATCTTTAATGCAAAAGCCATTGCATTGGACCCAAAATTTTGGGACGACCCAGAAGACTAGTATCGACCAGAAAGATTCATGTCTAAGAATTTTAAAAGATACCATTTGGGATGGACGTAGGAGTTGCCCTGATATTAACTTTGCTTTGGTCATAATTGAGCTTTGGGGATTACAGTCCTTGAAATTTTTTAACTTTTCCTGATTGCTTCTACAGAAGCTGTAAATCGCAGTGCATCTAAGAGAAATTAAGAATTGCAACTCCCCAACTTTCAAGAATACAAGAATAGAAAATACAGTAAACGACGTGACTCATGAGATTGTCAGGGTTTTATTGTATCTGGAAGTCCAGAATTTTGCCACTCAACTATGTTCACGAATTCTATTGGTAATTAAATTTTTGTTTTGTTAAACTCAGAAGTTATAATTTTTGTTAATCTCATTTTCCAAAAAGAAATCATAAAAAAAGGTTTCACCTATTCACCACCCATACTTTACCTAAATACCAATCCTAATAAAAAGAGCAAACATTATATAACCTTTTTCAATGGGAGTTTAAAAAACCCACTTTAACAACTACACCGATATATGATCTAACCATGAAAACATAACCTAGATACACCACTGCTGCCGTAAGCCACCAGTTTCACCTTCAGTTGTCGTCTTACCTAAGTTAGATGATTTTCTGATTAAAAAAAAAAGGGTTAGATGATTCAAGTTGAGTCAAACGTTATTTTAACCCATGATATTTCCATTATAATTTCAACAATTCATGATATTTTCATTCATAGACTTTTGAATGAAGAGCAATTCATACATCACTATGATGTGATTACTAACTTGAATTAAATTAAGTAGATAGGTCCAAGAAACTGAAACCATTACTGTTCAGATTTGATAAATAACCTCGTTCCTTACACTACACCATTTTTTCCGATTCGAAATGGTTTTTGAGTGTTACGAATCGGGGTTGTAACGGTTATTCACCGTTACTAAAAGGGGTGCTACAATTTTTTCGCAACGGCCCAGCCGCCGTTGCGAATTTTTTTTGTAACGGCTCTTGTAACAGCTGGGAGCCGTTACTACGTGGCATGGTCGTAACCTGCGAGAACCGTTACTAATTTATTTAGTAACAGGACGTTGTAACACATTTAAGCCGTTACGAATTTTTTTTGCAACTGTAAAAAATTACTGCAGGTCAATATTGACTTGGTCAAAATCAGTCAGCATCGACTAATTTTGACCAGGTCAAGGTTGACCATATTCATTGTCGCCGAATACGTCGGAATTCCAAATAACCACCTGCATACACCTTTCATTTTATCATCCACAATCAACAATATTTTCTTCAATCAAATTCAACTCACTTTCAATCAATTCTTATCACACTCAAATGGATTCATACAAAAAGAACTTAAATTCTTCTAAGTACAAACTTTATTTGTTAAGTATCAAATACTAAGGGATATATATATACTAAGTATCAGTTCATAGAAATTCCTATGTTCACAAATTCATCTAACTTAGAATGTACATAGAAACTTACTGCCACCTAATGTCTTCCTTGTTCTCCAACCTTTTTGCTCCAAACTTGTCACCGCAGAGCATCATCCAATTAACCTGCAAACACAAAAAATATATACTTAGATGGAAGTATGAGCGGAAAAATCAGCCCTAAGTTATGAGGTTACTGCTACAAGTAAGAGAAGTGGAGGATCATTCTACATTAAGTTCTTGTTCATTTCGTAAAAACCTGAATACATAGAAACCAACTTCAGTTCCTAAGTTCATTTCATTCTCACTTGAAAATCATTATAAGTAGATACTGTAGAAACTTACTCAAACCTTGCAGCTTCAATCAATTGAACTAATAATCTATGATAATTATCTCATTTATGGTTTTTCAGAATTACTATACATCCGAGGGTGTTACATTGACTAAGGACATAAATAAGAAAATTTGGAGAAAGCCTTCAAGCACAGCAACAACTCGACCAACTTAAAGCTGCAAAGTGTAAGATTGGACATCTCGTCAGAAATCCATCCATAAAGTTATAGATGAAAAAGTATCTGCTAAGTTCAAACTTCATAAGCATATATACCAACCTCTGTTAAAAGCAAAAAATGATGAAATTACAAAAGAAAAATATAAATTGGGGAAAAGAACAATGAGAAATACTTACAGTTGTTTACTTATAAAGAACAAGCTCATGATTAAGTCATCAAGAGCATCAATAGACACTGCATCCACTAATCCAGGACATCATTGCAATTGGTGTTGAAACAAACCTTCACATCCACATCCACATCCACATCCACACCTACTGTAGTCATCAAGAGCATCACATTCACATCCACATCCACATCCACACCTACTGTAGTGTTATCCCTATGTCTTGACAGTGCTTCTACTGAACTTTCACCATGATGACTCCATGTTGTATACGCCAAACAAATACCATATTTGAGCAAATGTAATGATATCTCACTAAGTGAAACTAAACCTTTACCATTCATACAATTTCGACAAGGACATGAAAATAAAACCCTCCCACCACCATTATTCTTGGCGAACTGTATAAATGACCTCACACCTTGTACGTATTCACCAGACTTACGGTCGCACTTCATCCATTTCTTGTTCTCATCAGATGAAATATTACCCTTCAAAATAGACTTTATAGGATCAAACCAAGTACTTAGTCCTAGTGGTGGGTTTATCGAAGCCCTCATGAAAACGACAAAAACATCCTCTCAATGAGGAGAGGATGAGCTACAAGTAGATTCTACTAAACACCACTAGGACTCATGCTCACAGAAAATCAATAAACATCAAACAAGCACATGCGAGTTCATAGAAAATAGATTACAAAGACAACAGACTTCATACATATGGTATGCAAGTTTTGTAACATTGTCTCAATTAATCGACTCACAACACATTTTTTAATGATGTTATATTTGAAGATAAATCGAATATGTTTCTACAGATGGACAAAAACAGACGATTATGTTCAAACAATGTACATAGTCCTAGTGATAGGGTTGTCGAAGCCCTGGCCGAATAACTTCACATGTTGGTTTACATAAAACACCCTGATCTTAACATGATAAAGAAAAAATCAATTCAATCAATTCATACTAATTGAAACCCTAAAAATAAAAGTAAAAAAAAATCAATTCATACTAATTGAAATTAAACAAATAAATTCTTATACCTTCAACTTCATCTCTTTGGAGTTTTTCAAAGTTCTTTAGTCTTTTAAACCCTAACATGAAATCAGAATATCAGATTCACATTTCTCAAAATACTTTTGCACCCAAAATGCACCTAAAAAAATAAATCTTATTCAAGTTGACAATTAGTTCTGGAATGTAAGTTAATTATATATATCAACAACTAGAAAATGAATTCAAATTTAGTTTATAAATCGGGATTACTGCCATCATAACAAATATAGGCTATAATGTCCAAATACATCATTATAACAAGTCTAAGAGTATGACTACAAGTATCACAGTAGCAAAAACTGGTCAGGTGCCAGGACTATCATTATTATTATTTTCTAGTGAACCCTGAACACTTAAAATAAAATACTAGTACTAAAGAATTAATGCTCATAGAGATGAAACAACAATAACTGTTTAGTTTAACCAAGATATTTTTGCAAGCTTATATAGATTATTGAACCATGAGGAACTTTAGATATCTAGCAAATACATTAGCATTTTCTGATAACCATCCCCGATGTTGATCTTAAACATTTAATATTCATATACTCACCACAAGGAATATATATTGCAAAATTTAGGTTTCTAACAGATAGAGAAAATCAGTAGCACGTCATAAATGATAGATTCATAGCAACTTTTAATTCAAGAGTCTTTTAATTAAAAGATAGTTGATATAAAAAAGGACCTAAGTTCAGAAGTCTCCTCCGACAGGAAATCCCAGGATGTTTACTACTCTACCATGAGTCAGTTTCTGGGTCAAAAGAGCAATCATTTACATGGAGTTCGTGTTATTCTCTGGTGATTGTAACAAGATCCTAAATACATCTTTAACAAAACCTCAAGACAAACCTTTAACTCTTATTCTCTTACCCACATACAGAGAAGATATGGAACGTTGACAAATTACAGAGAAGATGTGGAACATTGACAAAATTGATCTACATATGAAACACCAGTAAATCTATATTCTGTAGATGGAGACATCCAACCCTAGAATGCAAAACAACCAGTAAATATAATCTTGAATCCACCATACATGTCAAAGTCATACAATCAACACCACAAAATATCTAAACAGTCAAGACATGCTCAAAGTAAAGCATATTTAGCATGAAAACTCCTGTGAAATAAAGGGTCATACCTTCATAACACAAATAAATTCTTAAACAATTCAGAAAGGAGATCTGGAATAGTAAAAGGTTTTCTGAGAGATTCATGGGGTATTGACTTTCAAAATGTATCAATTCAATCTTCCATCCCATGCTTAATTAGACACCAAATACTTAAGATTCATGTATTCCAAAAGTTAGGTTTCTTAACAGCAAGAGAAAATCAGTAGCACGTCATAATTACATACACATAGATGACAGATTCATAGCAACTTTTAATTCAAGAGTCTTAATTAAGAGATGGATGACATAAAAAAAGGACCTAATTAAGAGCATGCATAGTTAATAGAAGGCATGCATAGTTAGGCATGTTCAACATATATATATATATATATATATATATATATACTAACAAGTAACATGGCATGGCAATATTGGTCAACCGAGAGTGAGCTGATTATCAAGATCATTTCTTGAAACGCTAATCATAGGCCGAAAGGGTTCCGCAATGCCATCAGTTAGCGAAAATTTTAATTACACAGCTGTAAGGACAATATTAGTACGATTCTACAAAGATGTTGTAGCGACCCAATTTTCCTAATATGAGTTTAAGACACTGGATACGAAAGAGGTGAGCAAACTGTATAAAAGTTTTCCCTAAGTTAGGCTACAAAAGAAGCTGATTGACTGAGAACATTTATCTTGCTGAAATTAAAACCTCAATCCTTTAAAATGAAACCTTCAGCACAAGTGTAACATGCCTAGACCCAAACATGGCTATATTCATAACATTACTAACTATGTACATACGGTGTGTTTGTGATAGATAATTATAATCATACAGTAATTATAATAGTTCTTTACATACAAGCAAAAAAAAAACATAACACTCTTAAAAACTAACTTACATTAAAGTAGCTCAGGACAGGACACTTAACGACACAATAGATTTCTCTTTCAAAGTACCGAATTTCCTAAGAACAACCTTAATTCAGTCAATTTTCTAGAGTACCTTAGAATCAAGCCGAAGTCACAGGACAAAATTTGAATTTTCTAAGATGATGTGGTTTGTTTCAATTCACATACTTTTCTTGTGAAATCACACATTTACAATAGCTCATAAGGCCAAAACATACCTAATATGGATACCTAAAACCAAGAGTGAGACAATTCTAATCCCAAATATGGATAGCATATGATTTCAGGGAATTTAAATGCTCATCTTATAGATGATCAAATCAGCCAAAGCTCACAAACAAATCAAGGAATAATTGCTGAAGTAAATAAACAAACATCATCATAGAAAATTCACAACACAATTTTTGAATGATGTTATATACTCACTGAAAATCTAAAACTGAAATCAAGCAAATCAATTCATAATAATTGAATCCCTAGAATAAAAAGTAAACAAATCAATTCATATACCTTCTACTTCATCTCTTTGGAGTTTTTCGAAGTTCTGTCTTTCAAACCCTAACATGAAAGCAGAAGATTAGATTATATTAGTTAGTATATATCCTTCAAATCTTAAAACTTGATTTAACAGATGATAAAATAAATACCTTCAAATTTCTTCAGCTCTTCCACAAATAAAACCCTGAAATAAGAGAGAGAAATCGTTTAGATTTATATCAGATAAAAAAAAAACCTAAAAAGAAATCAGAAATAGAAATCATCATAGATTTAGCATATGGAGAAGACCCAAAAATTTAAAACCCTGATGAAAAAACCTAACGAAATCAGAATGAAAAACTTGTTTATCAAAAAAAAAATTTTTTTTAACAACTTACGATTGAAATAACAGATCTAGAAAGTTGTAACACTAACTAATTTGAAACTTACGATTGAAACAACAGATCGAGAAATTTCTTTGATTAATTTTTGATATCTTCTCTGGAGGCAACGAGATGAGAAACGAAGAGAGAAAGAGAAAATGAAAAAAAAAAATGAGTTTCCTCCATGAAACCCTTATCTTTTCACGGGCTTATCTCTTCAGGGGAGGAATAATCCTCTATCTTAGTAAACTTGGGTGGAAATAAGTTGCACACAGCTGAATGGCACACGCGCAATAACATCTGTTACCGGATCTAGTGTAACCAAGCGTGTGACTAGCACACGTAGATAATTAACCTGTTACGATTCGTAACAGCTTCGCCCTGTTACGAATCAGGAAAAAATTTCGCAACCGCTGTCGCCTGTTACGTCTAGGTTGTAACGGCCATTTGTAACAGGAAAATTTGTAACGGCTGCTGGGCCGTTACAAATTTTAGTTGCGATTTGGCAAAAATGGTGTAGTGTTATATAGTCTATTAATTATACGAAAACAGTTCGAATAAATCGAATCTGATTTTTGATTTCGATGGATCAAGAGTCTAACATTTAATTCCGATTGGATCAAGAGTTTGGAATCAATATTCTTGTATTAGAGATTTTTCCATTTTAATTATTTAGATGAACTAATGGAATTTTCATTTTTTAAACATCCGATTTACCACCAATATTTAGAGCTAACAAGAGAAGCGGCGGTGGTGCTGGTGATATGGCTTTGACGGTTCCTTAGATTACCAAGGAAGAAGATTACTAGGTTGGGTTATGTTCACCCGGATTAAGTTAGGTTCATAATTAAAAGGAAATCTTAGAATGGGTGGCATTTAGGAAAGGCATAGGTGGTCAATAGGGAAAACCTAAAAAAATAAAAAAATTCTAAAGAATAAAGATTACTGTGAGTTCAGTATTCGACAAATTATCTAATTCTGCATCAAATTATTTTCTTCCACTTTCTTATCTGGTACTAAGATGATTTTCTTCTTATTTCTCATCCTGGTACCACTCCGTCGGTACGTTCATATGCCTCATTAGTGCTCTAAGCATCTTCAACTCTTGTTGCTGAAAATTCCAAACAAATAAGAAAAAGGTTTGAGTAAATTTAAACGGACAAAAAGTGGAAGACTACAAACTAGATCGTTTGATATATATACCTGCTGATTATAAATATTTTCTTGAACTTCCAGGCTCTTCTTGTTGTACTTTAAATCTAAGTCGCAATACAAAGATGCAACAACTAACCAAACTAATGTGTGTAGCTATTTTAGTAGCGTCATGGGAGAAACTAATAAATAAAAGAAGGGAAAATTGTGAGACAAATACGAGAGTATTTTTGTATGTATCCACGAATGTTATTTATAAAATTACAATATTATTTATAGACGGCAAGAAACTTGTTATCCAAGTAGGCGATTTTTTTTATTTTATTGTTTTTTCGTGTCTAACCCACGGGCCCCCAAAAAAGGAACAACTCTATCTCACCGGAGCTGTTTGAAATTTGAATTTTACTTGTTCAGGAGGAAGAAGACCGTAAAATTTTAATAAACCTTTTCACAAAAAAATAAATAAAACCCCTTAGTCTTGTTTCTTAAAACTACACAGTAAAAACTAAAATTGAGTTGCCGATGCCTCTCTGGAGAGTGTAGTCATTGGGCATTGATCCTGAGACCTGAGGTCGAAACTCATGTGCATGTCCAGTAATGTATGTGTACCCTCTACATCGTCCTTTTGGTGTTGGTGTAAGGCCTGCATGACAAGCATAGAAGCTTGTTCAGGTGTTTTTGTCGGTGGTGTTGCATCTTTCCGGTCCTTTAACAGTTTTTTGTACCTTCAACATTTTCTACACACAATTCAACCAGAAATTGTTCAATCAAGATTCAACTTGAACATCGGTCTCGTGGAATGTATCAAAACAAAAAAACATCGGTAGTTTAGATCAAACAAGTTAGATTTAAGTATCTGTTGGACGGTGCCTGTTGGACGGTGGCTAGTTGGTAGTATATTGGACGGTGGCTAGTAGGTAGGTGGGAAAACCATGTGAAAAATATTGGTTGGTGGAAGAATTCTCTAGCTTTCCCTTTCCCACTTGTAAATTCATACATTCAAACAAGGTAGGTCTTTGAGTCCTAGTTTGAAGGATAAGGAAATCCAATTGTAGGCTAGTCCTAGTTTGTAGGCTAAGGAAGTCCTAGTTTGTAGGAACTCAATTTGTAGTTGGTAACTTGGAGGCTAATATTATTCCGTAGCTAACTAGTATAAATAGGCTATTAGAGAAAGCAAATGAACACACCAAAAATTATTCTATCTCTCTTAGAGTTGATATGTATTCTCCCTTGTAATAATATATGAATCTCTTGTTTTTCCCGAGGATTCAACCTCGTTAAAATTCTCGTCTCTTTTCATCTTTAGTTTGTGTTCTTGGCAATATTTTGAGTACCGTTTGTAGCTGTGCAAAATCGCTTCCGCAAGGTTTTAATCCAACAATTGGTATCAGATCAAGGTTACGCTCTTGGATACGGGTACTCAGATTGCAGTTGAAGTGAAGGTATTTTTTTGAAGATTGCTTGAGGTAATACTAATCTCAAAGGTTCTGTTTTTATCTATATTTGGTTGTTTGAGAACAATGGTTGACAGTGATAAACCAGTTGATCCGAACGATCATGAAGGAGAACATTCAGAGTCCACAAATAAAGATAAAGAAACAAAAGAAGAAATATTTCATTTACATAGATCACAACTCAAGGTTGAAAAGTTTACCGGAACCAATAACTTTGGTTTATGGAGAACAGACGTAATGGATGCTCTTGTTCATCTTGACCTAGAAGAAGCTCTAGAAGGTCGGACAGCGGAGATATCTGACAAGCAGTGGAACAAGATGAATAAATTATGTCTTGGTTCGATTCGAGGGTGTTTAGCAACAATAGTAAGAGTTAATTATCATCACGAGACTTCAGCTAAGGATCTTTGGGAAAAGCTAGAGAAGGAATACCTTGTGAAGAACATGGAAAATATGATACATCTTAAAAGGAATTTATATCTCTATAACATGAAGAGAGGGGCAAACCTAACAAAGAACCTAGATTCATATAATAAACTTCTTAAGCTGGTTAACTACGATGAGAAGATCAACGACGAGGAACAAGCTCCGTGTCTGATAAACTCTCTTCCTGAAAGATATGAACCCGTGATTAAGGCTTTAATGCACGAAAAGGATAAGATGACATACGCCGAGGTCACTAGAGCATTACGTAGTGAGGAATTCAGGAAGATGGACCGTGAAGACCTGTCAAGTGAAGCTAACAGTGACTTGCTTCTTGCAAGAGGTCGTTCAACAGACAGGAGAAAGAAGAATGGTGATCGTGGCTAAGTTAAAGGGCGTTCAAAGTCAAGAGCGCGTCTATAGAAGGATGAATTTGCATGGTGTCATGACTTTGGCCATTGGGCTAAGGATTGTACCAAGCGTAAAGATCGAGAAAGGGATAACACCGAGGTGAACATTGCTAAGGCAAGTGAAGATTCAGATGAAGCTTCAGATTTCTCGCTGACTGTAATACCATCAAATTTTATTGTAACTGACGGTACGTGGGTATTAGATTCTGGTGCTACTTATCATATTTGTCCTCATCGGGACTGATTCTCAGACTTTGAAGAGTTTGATGGATAAGTGCGAATGGGGAATAATCACACATGCAAGGTGATTGGGATTGGTAGTATTCGATTCAAGATGCATGATGATATGGTTCGGGAGCTAAAGGAAGTAAGGTTCGTAGCACAGTACCATCTAGCTTGAGCTTTCTTTGATGGTGTTACATGCTCACTGAGCTTTTCATGAACCTTCAAAAATCAAGAAATTTCATGTTAATTAACATTGAAATAGTGATCAACTACTATAAAATGGAAGAGCTAAGCTAAACTGCTGGATTTTACCTGACAAGTGTTCTCAAAGTGAAAAAGATCAAGAGCCAGGGCTGAAACACTATTAGTAGGTTGGGTGATAGCATGACCATGGTGATCTGGTGTTGATGTGTCAGAATCTTGATCATTTGTTGAGCTGAAAGAAATCCCACATATAATCCTAATAAGAGTGTCTCCAACTCCCCTGCACAGGCTTGAGAAAATTCCCGTACTGAAATAGGAAATGAAGAGGATACAGCAGAGTAGTACTCTTTTATAATAAAGCAAGCAAAAGGAAAATTCAATTATTATGAGTAAAATACAAAGGAATAAGCAGGTAAGACTTGAGAGAATGTTGAGAAGTCAATAAGAAATATTGACTCTTTAGGCAACAAGCATAATTCACCCAAATTTGGTAAGGGTGATTCTAAACAAACCATGTAAACATACCACATCAAAACCGTATCCCAATTTTTGCCTCATAAATTTTTGGTGTGATCTCGGTGGGTCCCGCGGAGCAGGGGGTCCCATGTATTGGACTTTGTTATGTTTAGCGGTTTTCGCATGGTTCAATCACACGGTTTGTTTAGAATTTTCGATTTGGTAAATGTCTTGCGGTCTTATGACTAAAATTTAGTACCCCTATAGCAGTCTTGAAAATATAAATATTGCGAATTAATAAATTATTTTCCAGTAGAGTTTGGTAACCTCCTCGTAGTAATTCTCAATTAAGCTTCAAGGCTTCAAGTTCAAATTTAAACTTTGCAGCATTTGTTTATTAATATTCTTGAATGCAATTTTTTGCAAATTTTAAATGCAAATGCCTTCGAAAAAGGTGGAAGTTCAAAGACAAAATGTATAGGTGTTTTGGAAAGTTCGAGGAACTTACAATATCATTTAGGGTACACTAGTGGTGGCTTTTACAGTAGACAACAAGCTTGGAGCATAGGCATAGCAGGTGAAATATCCATATCAAATTTGGACCACACATTATTATTCGCACTAACTAATGCGACTCTTATGGTTATCAATATCAAGCATAAAACACCCTAAAATCGAATAGAATTTTTTTTTCAAGACCCACCGAACTATTAGTTCCGGGAGAAACTACAAATAATTGCACCATAAGTGGATACGAGACCCCGACAGAAACAAGGGTGATCTTGAATTAAAAAAAACAAAAGTCATTGCATTGTACCCAAAATTTTGGGGCGACCCATAAGACTAGTATCGACAAGAAACATTCATGGATACGAATTTTAAAGGATGCCATTTGGGATTGGGCGTAGGAGTTGCCCTGCTTTTAGCTTTGCTTTGGTCATGATTGAGTTCTGGGGATTACAGTGCATAAGAAATTTTCACTTTTCCCGATTGCTTCTACAGCAGCTGTAAATCTCAGTGCATTAAATATAGATTAATGTAACTCCCGAACTTTCAAGAGAACAAGATTAGAGATTGTCAGGGTTTTATTGTATCTGGAGAGTGCGACTTTGTGCACCCCGTAGTTAACGGAGGGTGCACATTCCTCCCCTCTCTATTCGCTACACATAAACTGGGTTTCATAATTTTCCAAAATTCCTTTTAATTTGAAAGTTAAATCACAGAATTCAAGCACAATTACCCGTGCTCACTTTCTCCTTGTATCTTATATTCTTCATGTATTCCTTATCCAATTTTCGTCTTGTTTATCAACTATGGATATATAACACTTTTCCTATTTATCTAAACAGGGTTGTATTTTAATCCAATCCCTACGTTGAAGCCCTAATTTTCTTTCTCCAACAACTAATTATTGGACTAATACCCCCACCACCACCCATGTGCAAAAACAATTGTTTGTTAATCTTCCAGATTTAGTATCATCAAGTACAAATACCAAATTCCTTGATCAAAAAAAGATCAATTAATTTCTTGTCTTCAGTAAACAAAGGATTTTCTTGTAGGACCAATTCCAGAAGAAAAAAACCATCATCATTAAGATGACCATTACTGTCATCATCATCATTAGCACTTGTTCAATCAAAATAATACAATCAATTCCTGATTATTCTTTTTAGTGATAAAACAAATCAATATTGTTTAAATTTTTTCGTTTAATTAACTCGATCTTAGATTCATGCTTTCTATCTCTGTTTCTAACTAAATTTCAGTATTAATCAAAGGAATTTTGTGCTCATGTAAATGAAGAAAGTTTATGAGATCAAAAGAAAAGAGTGTTGTTGGGAAATAAAGAAATTTTGAGAGATTGAATCTAGGATTTTTTTGTCTTTGAATTATCTGAATGAGGTTAACAACTTTGATTATCTGATGTTTTTGTGAAAATGCCTTCGGACTACAGGATGTGTAATATGTTGTTTATGCATTGGAGAGAAGAGACAATATGTATGGCAACAGGAAGAGGGAGGAAAAAGAGATAAGAAAGAGAAATAATGAATCTCAGAAATTGTTTGTTTTTTTTGCAACTCAACTATATTCACAAATTCTAATGGTAATATTTTTTTTTAAATCAGAAGTTGTAATTATAACTATGAATTGTTAATCTCATTCTCCAAAAATAAATCATAAAAGAAAATATTGTATTTTGATCATCAATTAGAATTAAGAAGAGAGAAAATGAAAGTGGGAGAGTTTATTATTTATGTTTTCAAAGAGAATTTGTACAACTATATATATAGTGTACTAAAGCGGGATAAGCATCATCATTTGATTAAGATAACTATCCATAGATCAGTGACACCTAATGATGTATGTGTCACTCACATACAATGAGAAGTAGGCCCCACGGTGGGCAGCCACAAAAGTTGCCGACTTACAACACTCCCCATTGGATGACCACCATACTAAGTATGTGACCTCGTTAATGCTTCAAGCAGTACTGGTAACTTTAAAATGATGATGGTAGTCACACATTTTCTCCCGTCGCCGAAACTGTGTCAGGAAAACCATTTAGGAAAAACCTGAACTTGGAGTGAGATTGGTTATCGCCATGACTTCCGTCAAAATTGCATCAGGAAAACCATTTTAGGAAAAAAAACATGAGTGCCTGCGCCAGGAAAACCACTTGGGACAAAAACCTGAGCGCCAGGAAATACTTCCTCCGGCAAATTGTGTTAGGAAATCCACTTGGGACAAAACCTACATGCCTGCGTCAGGAAAACCGCTTGGGACGAAACCTGAACGCTTGCTCCTGGAAAACCGCTTGGGACAAAACCAGAGCGCCTGCGCCTGGAAAACCACTTGGGACAAAACCAGAGCGCCCAAAGTTCATAATAATGCTGACGTCGATGCTAATGTTGCCTCGTTAATGATGCTAGACACGCATATGCTGCCTCGTTAAAACCTTTACAAGGAAAACCTAACGGGACAAAACCTTAGTGAGGGAAAAAGAGTATAACGCGTTGAAGTCCACCCAATGATTCTACGAGTTTACTTCCCCTGAAGCATGACATTTTAAAGCGGTTGGTGGTGCAGCTATTATATGGCCTTCATAAAACTGCTTTATTATTTGTAGTTTATGGAGGATTGACTGCAAGTATTGCGCCTAGTGCACCACTAACAATGTACACCTCGCACTTAGATCCTCTATCCGTTGCACACCAAATTCGGTTTTCCGCTTTAACTTCAGGCATAATAATGAAAGGCCTTTTATAAACTCATAAATACCGTAGAATCAATTTCAGCCTCTAAGATTGTAACCTGCAAAAGTTAGGATAAACAAGATAATGCATGCATTAAATCCATGTATGGTAATTATGGACCATAAATTCAACGTACGTATCAGATAGATCGATCACTTTCCTCTTTTTGGGAATCACATAGTAATAGTGCTAATTTAGTAGCCCAACAAGTATCATGAGTATCAAAATTGGATACTCTAGTTTATACAGACGGGCTATGCTAGCATGATCTAGAACTTCAGGTCGATCAATTGTTTCACTTTTCAATGAGATCTCATAGTTTAGTTCATGCGTGGATTTTAGCGCTATTAAGGGCTCTTTAAGAAGCCAAAAATGATATAATCAATCCATTCGGATTTTAAACTTATACCAACAACATAAAACACATATAAGGATTGTTCACGAAATTCTCCTATGTGGTGATAATGACTTATTTCAAGCCTGACATAGTTCACAAGGTCAGGTAGCTGCCTGATTCAGAAACTCGAATCCTTCGGGGATTCATTACAATCACTAACAAAATGCAATATGAGTCCTTCAGGGACTACCACGCTAAAGTGCATCAATTGTAGGAGAATATTTTAGTTTTCAGAACAAATCCTGGGGTTCAGCAGGAAATCCTCAATCGCGCTTAAAGCGATAACAGTACCCTCTCTACTCTTTATCTCAAATACCAACCTGTAATATTCAGGCCTCATGATTTTACAGTGTGAGTCGGATCCAAAAATTGCGCTTTTTCGAGAGATTTCATCCTCAATCTCAGTTATAGAGGAACAAATTATATGCCTACCAATCACAATGTCGATGTTCCTCTGCATAGGGGTACATAACCACCATTGTAAATAGATAATCGATAATTATATAGATCCCAAAGTTCTCCAGTGCATGCACATTCAATAAAAGTTTCATAGACTGGTACCAGCGCCACTTCAGGGGCATTATCACCTCCTTATTTTCAATAAGGATTTTCAAACTTAGAGAATGTGGATCATATACTGATAGTCTCCAAGAGCACTATCTGTAGTCTCTCTTTAAGAGTACTACATATTAGAAAAATGATTGGATTTTCCTTTATGGGACATATATGAGGTAGTCATTCAGGCCTCGGGCGTGTTTTAACGCAACTTGGTCATTGCGAGATGCATGATTTAACCTGATGAGACAACTTCCCGTGTCTTCATCCTCAATCAAGTGACCAACAATATTTTCCCAGAGCTACTGTAGTTATTTTTTTTATTCATGAGTAATCTCCAAAACTACAATTACATCCAATAAGGTTCTTTGGATTTGTTTAGACACCAAATAGTTCACAATATCGCATACCATGGTTCTCCAAATGTCGAGAATTTGCTCATCCTGGAAAACTTAACCTAGGATATCTTCCTTGTCTATCATGGCACAAATGATCCGTAATGGTGTTCTCAAGATTTCTATATCAAATGCAAGAGTAAAATCCATCATGAGATCCAAAAGACAACAAATTTTGTACCCGAAACTTTTGCTAATAACTATTTTTCTTCATTTCCTCATAATAAATAGCATGAGGTATCTTCCCACAGTGACCAATCACTTGCATATGAGCTCAAGGCTTCCTAATCCGTGTGGTTTATGATACAGATGAAATCAAAAGTTCTTTCAAACGATATGCCCTAATTTCTCATCCTGTCTGAAAATCCTGGATGAATCTGATAAAACCTCACATGACCGATGTTTCCGCATAGGGAGTTACCATCATCACCAAAGACACTAAATTATATAGATCCCAAATCTCAAGTGAAAGTGGTTTCTCTTGTCCTCCGTTATCACAATCGATATAACCTTGAATAATCAAGAAACAATAATAAAATAACGTTCCAAGCATTTTATCAATAAAGGTAATGGAAAGTGATCTTTTCTAGTAGTGGCATTCAATTTCCTATAATCAATAAAACCTCCAATTTGGTTTGCACAATCTTGTGCATAGTGCTTATACCTGTTCACGGCAATTGTCATCTATGGCCGTCTTTTGCTTCCTTAGCACCTTTAGAAGCACATTCAAGATCGTTAGAAACAAAGTAACTCTTCATTGTCACCCAAGTACAAGTACTTTTAGGTGACGTTTCAATTCTAACTTTGGAGATTTAACAATTGAAGGTAAAAGCGAGTTGAGATCACCAAGTGATTCTTTAACCTATCACACTCCATCTTCACCATTCAATTCAAAACATTTGTTGTGCTGATATCATAACATCAACGGAGAAGCAAGAGTGGACATTACAATCCATCTATCTTTTAAAAAGTTACATCCTCAACAATACCCATAGGGTTTAACGAGTACAATTACACCTTTTTGAGAGGATTAGACTTATAAAGAATGCATAACATTATTGGATGGGATGTCAAATAGGGTCTTGCATGAGTTTGTGTTGTAAGATTTCAAGCATTTTCCCACACTAAGCACTTCATTACTTTGAGCCTTTGTTATAGTCCTTCAACACCTGGAAACCAATCAATGAGTGGTATGTTCAATGAATCTTCGAACATCTAAAATGTAAGAGAACATAGAATAGGAGTTTTTAGAGTTAAGAATAGGTACCTCTAAGTTTGGGGAGAATCCTCATTCTTCTACCACTCGTTCAATCATTGTAAATAGATAATCTTGACTATCTTTAAACATAGAAGAAATGCCTTGCATCATGCACTAATTTGATTTTCATTGATTGTTGTGGTTGCTGAAATTGTTGACGTGGATGGAATTGTTGTTGTTGAGGTTCAATCATGATCAGGATTCTCTCATCCTGGGATTGTAAGTATTGGAATAAGGCCATGATTTGGGGCTTGCTCATTGATCTTGAAACTACTAGATAACCACCATTGATAAATAGACACAAATATAATTCACTTCCTCTCTTAACTAATATTAATATCGATAAGAAAGAGTTAATCCACATATATAGATCCCAAATAAAGTGTGTTTTTGTTTTATCTAAGTAATAAAATTAAACAAAGCAAAGTAAATAATTGGAATAATCAATAATAGAATATATTGGTTAAGGGAGCAAACATGTATTATTCAATGATTAAACATCTTGATATAAGAATATCGTTTATTTCTTTGATTTTATCACAAACAACATTAAAAGATGCTATCGTTATGGACTAATTGATGCAAACAAACGTCAAAAGCACAATTCCGATTCATAGTGATTAAAGATGTATTCAAGTATTAACCACAAGTCTAGATGAAAACAAATCCAATTGATTGTAGGATAATCGATGAATCGATAAATTGAGACAAAACTAATTCATAGAATCAAATAATCTCAAGAAAATCACTTTTTATCAATTAATGTATTTAGCTACTCATATTCATGGAGTTCATCATCAAAATATTCAAAGGAAGAAGATGAAACATAAAAGTAAAAGCAAACCCTAGTTGTTCTACATATTCAGAAAGAAAAATGTCCATCTAATAGTCCACCAAGCCCAGGTGTGAGAAATATGTTTCCTGAAATTTTGGGTCCTTTAATGCAGGACATATTTCCGGTATCTCAACTTTGCTTTCTTGTATTTCAAACATTTGCAAACCCTTCTAAAATCCAATTTTCTATTCTTGCGAAACGCAAAACTTGGTCGAGATTTCCCATTTCGGTTTGACTTCTCTGCATTCCACTAAAGATGCCCAAACCCAGCTAATGCTCATCTACCCATACTTCACAACCATTTCTACATGTTCATAATAACCTATAACAAGAAAGATTCCATCTTGCCAATACTCCACTCAGAATCTAATCTTGCCTTAATTCCACCAATGCCGACATTTGCACCAGAACCAAACTTGCCTCGTAATGCATTATTTATCCATTGAGCACCACCAACACTTTCTTTCGCTCCTCATTCCATCCGCGACTTCCATGCTACACAAGTTGATTCAAGATTGATCTCATAACTTAGCACCAATGCAATCTCTCATCCCATAACATCAACTTCAAGATGCATTATTTATTGCAATTGCAAACCTTCAATAGCTAACCGCGATCAACAACATCTTAAGCTCCTAAACCAAGCCACCACCAAAAGCAACTTATTATCCTCCAGTCGACTTTTTAAAGCCATCTCAATCTCCTAAGGGACACATAGAACAAGTCCTCCTATTGAAATTGACCAACATTTGTAATATTTTCCCAGATCTTTCAAACACCCTAATTTGATTCACAACTAAAACCCAATGTAAAACCATTTAACATTCATAGTTCTTCACTATTCTTCCATGATTTAATCTTCTAATTGGCCTCCTGATGAGACAACTTCACAGTGTTATAAAAGGGCAGAGGTGAAAATAATTAAACCATGCGCCTTAGTAATCTCTATTTCATTTTTCTTCATCCTCAATCAAGTGACCAACAATATTTTCGTGCTCTCATGATGCCAGGAGAAGGAATGATTTAGTTATTTTTTTTATTCTAAAAATGAGTAATCTCCAAAACTACAATTACATCCAATATCTTGTAATCTCCAAAACTACAATTACATCCAATATTGGTGTGAGAAAACAAATGAGATGTTTCACGCCAATTCTAGTGGCATCCATACTTTCTTTGATCAGGATAAAGCATAACCAGATAACCTATTTAAATGTCGACATTGTTTACTACAACCATTAGGTGGTGTCTGTAATATTCATGACTTCAAAAGAAAGTCTTTAAATTTGTCGACATAATACACGCCATCTTCAGACGGCAGTCTTTCTCCCCCTGATTAAGGTGGGAAAAAACCTTTTTAGGTTATCAACATAATTCACACAATCCTATTGTGGTGACTTGTCTCCTCCTGATTAAAGTGGAAGAACTTTAAAGGTTATCAACCTTGGTCACACCAACTTCTGGTGGCATCTTCGCTTTCCTGATCATGGCGGAAACATTACTATCTCATTTCTGGAAACTTCTGGTTCCATAATTGCCTGATTTTCAAAGGTAATTCTGCTCATGATAGTTTTTGGGTTTTAATTTAACTACACAAAAAGTACCCAAAAACATTTGCAGGCTCGACAAGAGATGAGACATTTCACGTCGTTCCTTGTAACGACTTACTTCCTCCCCCTAACGGCGGGAATACAGTCTCATCTGCAATAAGACATTACCACTATGGGTTTTAAATGTCTTATGAACTAAAAAACAACATATATAGTTCGGTGACGTCGTGGAACAAACACGTAAATTTGAAATGTATGGTTGCTTCCCAAGCCAGTATTGATGGTAGATAGTTGGTCGAGCAATAAACTAAAGATGCTTAAACAAAGAACTCAACCATACTGTGTCGAGTACGCACATGTGATTTTTAGTGCTCGATATAACACCAACTTAAGGGAAAACATCAGAAGCCCGTAAATTTACCATCAAGATAAATGGACTTAATTGGAAAGTCCAAAACTTGATACGCAACCACAAGATTTGCACCAACGGTTTGGAAAAATATTTCATTACGTGTTAATATAACAAGAAACCATCTAGTAGATGCGTCTATTAATACAGTAAGGTATTGAAATAATTGTCCATATTGCAGGGTGACTAGTTCCTGCAATTTCCACCATGAAACCTTTCTAGGAATTAATGTTGGTGATTCAGCAACATGTTACCATAATTCCAATGTTAATTTAATTTAACAACCAATTGACCTAGGGGCCAATAACACAATTTACATCCTTATATAACAGAAACTTCAGGTTCTGTAAAGGATTTCCATGAGCATTTTAAATTGTCTACTCATCTTGGTAGAACTTTGGTGTCCATATTCATCATGCCTAAGCATGAAAAATCGAGGTCATTAAACTTCTGTCTAATAACGTGGAATTCGACTGTTCGAATTCTCCTATGGCACACCCCATAAAAGAGAGCCTTACGCTTCTTTACAACGTGCTTCTGGAACAAAAACAAATGAAGTAACAAAATACTCCATAAAAATGCTCATTTATCGTTTTAAGGTGGTAACGCCAAATATTCTCAAACACTCAATAGATTCTTCAGGAATCATGAATAATATACGGCGTAGATTTTACACCACCAGATTGATACACGCTCTTCCGGAGCCATCTATCATATTATTCGAACCCGAAATGGCATTTCATCTTTCCCAAAACCTCTGCAAGGTTACAAAAGTGGTTTGAAAATTTGTGTTTGTTGTTCCACCTAAATTTTTGCATGGGCCACCAAAATAATAAAGCAATTAACAATAGCATTTTATTAACTATTCATGAGTTATCCCAAAACCCAAAAATTAACGTGGACTACTTCTGGAGTCTATTTTATGGATTAATACTGGAACCCATAATATTTTGGATCACTGCAGTGAACCATAATTTATATGTTGGACCGCTTCTGGGGTGAACAATATCTATCATGGATTGCTTCTGGAATCCATTAGGAGTACTTATATAAATAAGTAAAGAAAAAACATATGGTACTAGTACAAGATCAACAAATCTCCAACTTCGTCACCTTCAGGGTCAACGAAATATTAATTTACAAGTGTGCAAAAATGGATACATGCTTTATAGGAAAATTATTTAATACAGTCGCAGGTCACTTCAGGGACCGCTGATAGGAACCGGCAAGCATTTTAATGGGTCACTTCTGGGACCGACTGGCTAGCGAAGCGCACTTTTACATCCATATTATGTCACATAATATTCCATCTTCGGGTGTAATTATTTCAAAATTTATGGAGATTAATAAGCGGAGAAAATGAAATTTCCGCCATCTTTCATGGATGTAGCAATTTCTCGCTTTACCGGCATTAAAACCGTTTGTACCATAAAATTAATTAAAGCCAAAATTAATATCAAGATTTACACAACTGAAATTCTCACCTTTTTGTACTTACCAAAAATTATTAGCACTAGCCTTAATAACAGATTTATAGTTTAAATGATTCCCTGACAGGAAATGACAAAGAAGATGACAAAGAACGTCTTTGAAGCAGTACCATCCATTAATCCTCTCCCAAAACAAAGGCATCTCGTAACGCTGTTAACAATCAATTGGCTAAGAAGTAGTAAACCAAACGTCGTTAGCCCATATACTGTAGATGCATTTGTAGTGTAAATGCAAAACGTTGTTTGATCATACTGATCTGGTACTACTTTCCCAGTGCTTCTTCTCTGTTCAGCACCACTAGCAAATACAAAAGCAATAAGATAAAGAAAAGTTATGATTACTAAGAGTTATATTGGAATCTTTGCCATTACCACTACCACCCCATACTCTTCTTTTTGACTAGAGAATCAGTGGGATCTAGTTTGATTTATTTGTTTGTTATCTTATTCTCCCTCCCTCCCTCTTTCTCTTTCTCTTTTTTTTTTTTTTTATCAGCTATAACCACAAATTTCTAAAATATAATCACCAACTTCTACAATCCATTTCATCATTTGGATACTAATGATGGTTCTACTAAGAATAGTACTGATGATTCAATTTCTGCTGAAAATGATTTTAAAAAGTAGAAGAAGGTGGTGGTGGTCTAGTAGTTGGAAGGGGCAGGAGGCGGAGAGGGAGTTTATAGAGAGAAACAGAGATAGGAAGAAATCAATGGCTAATTTTCATCATCCTTTCTTCCATGGTGATGAAAATTTGTAGTACTAAAATTAATAGGAGATTTTCTGTGAGAGACAACGGAGAAAGAAAAGAAGAAGATGAAGATGAACAAACTATGAACTTCTTCATTTACAGAAGGGAGGTGAAAAAATAATAGAGACGGAGAAATTTGGACGAATTTGATAACTTAGGAAGAGCGATTTCGTGCTGATAACGTATTGTATTTTGATCATCAATTAGAATTAAGAAGAGAGAAAATGAAAGTGGGAGAGTTTATTATTTCTGTTTTCAAAGAGAATCTGTACAACTATATATATAGTGTACTAAAGCAGGATAAGCATCATCATTTAATTAAGATAACTATCCATAGATCAGTGACACCTAATGATGTATGTGTCACTCACATACAATGAGAAGTAGGCCCCACGGTGGGCAGCCACAAAAGTTGCCGACTTACAACAGAAAACAAAATTTCTAAGGAATAAAGATTATTGTGAGTTTAGTATTTGGCAAATTATCTAATTTTGCATCAAATCAATTATTAATTTTCTTCTACTTTCTTATATGGTACTATAATGATTCTCTAATGTATTCAAAACTAATATAACATAATCAAAGGTTATAATAGTGATCACATATTCTTCTCGAAAACACGAGAATCGACTTAAACTTCACCATTATTGCTTAATTGATTTACAATAATTTGAACTCGAGAAAAATATTCAGAAATGGATTCAGATTCATCTATGGATAAAGACTCGAATTCACCTCGTACCTCATAAGGTTTGCAACCTTAAACTTCTGATTTTGTTATCACATTTTAAATATCACTGTAATATCTCCCATGCTTGCTTAGATGTTTTAGCATCATCAATTTTTTCAAAGATTGCATCATCAAGAGCTTGGTGTATGAAGTATAAGTATTTCTTGTCTTTCTTTATGTTCTCTATCAATTTATCCTTCTGGGTTTAAGAAAGAGTTGTCTCACCTGCCAGATCATTTACATCGAAGAATCTAGCCTCGACAACCTCGCTAAGATCCTGAAAACCAAACTAAACCTTCATCTGGATGCTCTACCAATCATAAATTTTCCCTTTAAACTGCGGAACGTGGGGAATGAACTAATTCTTTTATTGTAACCTTTTTTTCAAACACCACAACTGTAAGACTAATACCATCAAAAACAAAGGATCGAGCACAAAACTCTGATACCAAATGCAGGAATTAAAAAGCTAACTCCTAATTTCATAACTCAAAGTAAAACATAGAAAGATTACAAAAGATACATGAGAAAATAATGCTTGATTCAATAACTTGAAAGGTACTTACATGATTCTATTTATAGCTTAAATTGTAACAAAAATCTAATGACGTGTCCAACTATTTAAGAGCTAGTATACCCACTAAAAAAACAGTAATTCTGCTCAGTCCCCAAGTTAAACCCACCATCAAACCATTGATGACGTGGCACTGACTTGTTTTGTTTTAAAAAAAAATTATAATGAGTTTTTTACTACAGATAGGGAAAAACTATTTTTTTTTCCCTCGTTACTCTCTCCATGTCCCTATCATCACACAACATGAACCAAAATAATGAGATAAACATTAAATTAGAAGAAGGAAGATTACTACAACGTGATTTCTCTTTTGTTCTTCCTCACACTCTTTCTATCTGAGACTTACGGGGAGTTTGTAAGTTTGCGTTTAGTTGATTCATAAAATTTCAAATTTTGGTTTTTTTCTTCTTCAATTGATATGATTTTCACCATCAATTTTCAATTCAGATTAGGGTTCAATATTTCTGACATGAAGGAGAACCCTTTGCCCCTGGTTACTTCCATATGTTTTAAGCCTTCCTAAACATTGTTGTAGCCTTTTCCTCCTGACACTTTTTTTTTTTTTTGGTTTCAGATGTTTTCTTCCATGTATTACTTTTCTTTGGTACAGTTTGGGACTTCAGAGTAAAATTTGGCCAAGGGGGTGAAAAACCATGTCTCTTTTTGTGCCACAAACTTTGAAAGAGAGTGATAAAATATGTGAAACCTACTGTCCAGAGACTTTCTTCTATGATATTCTTCTAGAACCAAACAAAATAAAAAAGAAAACAAAAAGAAAAACCGAAACATGAGGAACTCGTCGGAAAAACCAAGGAAATAAAAAGTCTAGAAAATTCAACGACATATCATCGGTCGGTGTGTTTGACAGTGGTGTGATGAGGAAAATTATTGCTAAAAAAAGTTGACACACACCACTTGTAGATAACGGAAAAGCTAAAGATGGACCAAATTTTATGGCCCAAATATAGACAAATGAAATCCAACCATTCAAATCTCTTTTGAAGGCCCTACTCAAATCTTAAAACTCCACCCCCTATAGAACTCAGTGGTGGAGGGGATTGGACCCTGTTTTTTGCCCACACCTAGACACGTCGGATAGATAATGTCTACATACTCGTTTGATAGAAAAACTCATCCATGGACTTATTCAACTGAAGACGGTAGGGAGACCCCGATTTTTAACCCCAAAGTTTAACACCACTATGTTGCATGTATCCAAGCCCTAGATCTGGAGCGGAGAACCCTTTGAGGCCTACAATAGGGTCCACGGCTGAATGCGAATAACCAGTTGCAACGGGATACATAAGCGGGGTATTATTTACGGTGGGCGCTGCAGGGTTGAAAATACCTCCCTGGTCTTTGTGTCATCCGGTTGTAATTTTCAATTCAGATTAGGGTTCAGTGTTTCTGACATGAAGGAGAACCCTTTGCCTCTGGTTACTTCCATCTGTTTTAAAGCCTTCCTAAACATTGTTATAGCCTTCCTCCTGACACTTCTCTTTTTTTGGTTTCTGGTATTTTCTTCCATGTACAGTAAAACTTTTTTAAAATAATACTCGATAATATAATAATCTCGCTAAAATAATAAAAAATTTCAGTCCCAACTCGGGCCCTTAGTGCTAAAATAATAAATTCGATAAAATTATAATATAATACATTTCAAAAGTTCCTCTTTAACATTAATGGGTCCCAAATATTATATAAAATAATAATTTCATTAGAAAATAAAAAATAATTTTCATACACCTTTGAGATGAGAAGACATCCTAGTGATTTAGAAGCATGTATTGTTTGTGACTAAACTGAATTGTAAATTTGTATGTTAAATATAAAAAAAATCTGTATAAAAACCTTTATTCATGGAAATTAATAAGATTTATTACTTTAAAAACAAATGCATGTCGTTCTAAAAATATTCTTGTTAAGGTTTTTTTTATCTTTTTCTATATTTTTCACTTTTAAAAATCTATTTCGGTATTTATTGTAAGATACATTTTTATTTTTTTAATATGAAAATTCTCGTTTTTTCCAAAGAATTTTTTTAAATTAAAAATTATTTTTTAAATTAAGATTTTATTATTATATGTATAAAATAATAAATTATTATTTTATCGATTAAGTAATATCTCTTTAAAATAATAAGATTTGGGTGGTCCCAAGCCTATTATTTTATAGATGTTTTACTGTATTACTTTTCCTTGGTATAGTTTGGGACTTTAGAGTAAAAGTTGGCCAAGTGGGTCAAAACCATGTCTCTTTTTGTGCCACAAACTTTGAAAGAGAGTAATAAAATATGGGAAACCTAATATCCATAGACTTTCTTCTATGATATTCTTCTAGAACCAAACAAAATAAAAAAGAAAACAAAAAGAAAAACTGAAACATGAGGAACTCGTCAGAAAAACCAAGGAAATAAAAAGTTTAGAAAATTCAACGACATATCATCGGTCGGTGGGTTTGATAGTGATGTGATGAACAAAATTATTGCTAAAAAAAGTTGACCCCAAAGTTTTAACTTTTATTCCCCAAAGTTTAACACCACTTTTTAACCCCAAAGTTTAACACCACTATGTTGCATGTATCTAAGCCCTAGATCTGGAGCGAAGAACCCTTTGAGGCCTACAGTAGGGTCCACGGCTGAATACGAATAATAGGTAGCAACGAGATACATAAGCGGGGTATTATTTACCGTAGGTCAGCAGGGTTGAAAATACCTCCCCGGTCTGTGTCACCAAGCTGTAATTTTAATCTGATGGCATGATCAAACATTAAAGTTGCCGTATTCTATTTTTTTGCTAACCTTTCACTTTCCTTCTTTCTTCTCGATGCTTGACACTGTTTCCCATCCATGTTAATGATAAATTTCAAGTCTTTGTTTGAAATGGCAAAATTTGGCCAATTATGACTGATAATGGATGATTAGTGCATTACATAAAAAATCAACCAAAAAGTCCAACCTTATCATGTCGATTGTTTAGCGGTTGTTATCAGGACAACATGCCACTTACACCCGATATTGCCCCTGGCCGCCTTTGGACTCGATTGATAGCTTTCGACTTTGTTGTGGAATTTTAATGAGTGCAGTACTGCTCATTGATATTTCAACAAGATTGAATCCTCAGCTAATCAATCAATCTCTCAACAAGAAAATCAATCAAATGGATCTGCAAACAATGAAGTACTTGTTCATATTTCAAGACCAACTACCTACAACAGATGCTTTCTGGCTTATGATCCTCCTACTTGTCTTAGCAACGCCTTTGTTAGTGTTGCTGAAAAGAAGAAAGAACAGCAAAAGTTGGAGATTACCTCCAGGTCCCAAAAAGCTTCCCATCATAGGAGATCTACATCAACTCGGCGGTGACCTGACATCTCGTTCACTCCTCAAGCTTTCTAATAAACATGGACCTCTGATGTTCCTCCAGTTAGGCTCCATTCCCACTTTGGTGATCTCTTCTACAGATGTAGCAAAAGAAATCTGCAAAAGTCATGATATTGTATTTTCTGGCAGGCCAGCATTATATGCTGCAGAGAAGATCTGTTATGGGTGCCAGGATATAACTTTTGCTCCTTATGGTGATTACTGGAGGGAGATTAGGAAGATATCAATATTAGAACTGTTAAGCCCGATAAGAGTTGCATCATTCAGAGCTGTGAGGGAAGAAGAAGTATCGATCGCCATGGATTTTATCCGCAAAGCTTCAGCTACAAAGGTTCCTATTAACATAACTGAAATGATGTTTTGTGTCATAAACGATGTTATCTGTCGATCTGCTTTTGGTCGGAAATTCGGGCATGGCGGAGGTACGCTTCGCAGTATTCTTCAAGTATCCGCTGACATGCTAGCCGGGGCCAAGACTGCAGACATCTTCCCATGGATGAGTTGGATCCACAAGTTCGATGGAGTAGATGCAAAAATAGAGGAAAATGTTCAAGAATTGGACAGTTTTTATGAGAGTGTAATAGACGAACACCTCGAAGCCCAGAGGCCCTGCCCTGAATTCGAAGACTTTGTTGACGTTCTGCTTCGGCTTCAAAAAGACCCTGATCAGCATATCTTGTCCAGTAGAGATCAAATCAAGGCACTACTCACGGTTTGTGACTAAAGCTTGTGTTGCTTTATCCATCTTTTACCTTGTTGTGTTACTACTAGTGTACAGATTCTTGTCATGAGCTTTATTATCAACTGCAGGACATGTTCTCGGCTGGAACGGACACGTCTTCTTTGACACTGGTGTGGACAATGACAGAACTAATCAAGAACCCAACAGTGATGAAGAGAGCACAGGAGGAAGTGAGAAGCATCCTCGGCGATAAGGACATAGTAGAAGAAATTTATCTTCCCAAACTAAACTACTTGAAATCTGTGGTAAAAGAGACGCTGCGGCTACATGCTCCAGTTCCATTACTAATTCCAAGGGAAACTACTGATAACTGCACAATAAATGGATACGATATCCCGGCAGGAACAAGGGTTATCTTTAATGCAAAAGCCATCGCGATGGACCCAAAGTATTGGGATGAACCAGAAGAGTATCGACCGGAAAGATTCATGATTAAGAACATTGATTTTAAAGGAGTGCAAGACTTTGAGATGATACCATTTGGGATTGGACGCAGGAGTTGCCCTGGTATTAACTTTGCTTTGGTTGTAATTGAGCTTGTTCTTGCAAATCTTCTGCATCAGTTTGACTGGGAAATGCCCATTGGTTTGAAAAAAGAAGAGATTGACATGCAAGAAGCTCCAGGGATTACATTGCACAAGAAATTTCCACTTTTCCTGGTCGCTACTACGGCTAATGTAAATCGCAGCGCATAATAGACCATGGGAGATTGATGCAACCCAGGGAAGGGCTTTCGAGTTGTGACAATACGTAATTCAGTAAAGGGCATAAGATTTTGCAACTCAGCTAAATTCACGAATTTTATTGGCAACTGAATTTTTTTTTTTTTTTTTTAGCAAGAACATCTTTGTTAATGTTTATAATCCTATTACAAAGACACTATATCCTCAATTCAGTTTGTCTAGCTTTCCATTGCGACTGTTGTTTTTTCTCCATTCCCATGGCTCTTTAGGATCCGAAAATTCCCATAATCCAACCCCAGCAGCTCTAGCCTTCTTCGCCCACTAATGCCAAGCATAGAGGTCATGTGTCAAATAAAGTGCAACAGACACTAAGTTTGAGAACAAAAGGAAAATTGGATTTCAACTCTATGAGTTCCGGACGCTTGTCATAGGCTGCATAATGCCAGGCAAGCCCTTTCTTGAGCATTATTGCCTGCAAGAAGGAAACCAAAGACACAATGAAAGGGTGAGAAATAGGAAGGGGATTCTTAGAATGCAACGAATCCAACGGAAATGCTATCCTTAATGCGTTTTTTGTGGCGTACCTGTGCAAATTTTCCATTGCAATAAACGTCTCCTACCAGTCGGCCGTATTGATCTTCCCCGTAAACATGAACAATCAAACACTTGCCTCCAAATCAAATAAGACGCCGTTCTACCTCAATCGAATCCGATACTTTCTGGCAAGAATGTCCACATTGTTTGAGCCTTTTAACATTCTGAATGCAGATTAACAAAACAATTGGTTTTAGTGACTTTTAATGTTTGAACAAATGAAATTTAGGATAAGCAACAGAACCTGTAACCAGCATCAATAATGGTCTTATGAAGTGCATCTGCCTTCGGATAATCCTTGGATGTACGTGCTTTTGGTCGTTCTAATACTGCCTCTAATACATGGCTTGGCACACTGAGAGCTTCCCTATGGTCCGCAGCGTCAACATACACAGTTAACCCATCCCCATCAACAGCTTTTGCATCCACCTAGTAGTAATTTTTGCTTGTGAAATTTTTCAAGAGAATAGAAAATGAGCTAGTTTTGCGATCATCTTATAAAGAACAGCATTATCTCACCGGAACTGTCTGTAATTTGAATTTCACTGCTTCAGGAGGAAAGACTACTACTGCAGGAATTCCAATCTGATGCTCATGTAGAACCGGAAGACCGTAAAAATTTAATAAACCCTTTGACAAAAACAAAAACAAAAACAAAACCCCTTAGTCTTGTTTCTTAACACTACACAATATGAAAACTTGTGCATGTCTAGTAATGTATATGCACCTCTACATCGGCCTTTTTGTGTTGGTGCAAGGCCTGCATGAGAAGCCTAGATGCTTGGTCAGGTGTTTTTGTTGGTGGCTTTGCATCTTTCCATGCCTTCAATAGTTTTTTGTACCTTCAACATTTTCAACACACATTTCAAACTACAGAAAACAGGTATTGTCCAATCAAGTTTAACATCTGTATTTTAGATCAAACAAGCTGGATGAAAGTAGCACAGTACCATCTAGCTTGAGCTTTCTTTGATGATGTTACATGCTCACTAAGCTTTTCAGGAACCTTCAAAAATCAAGAAATTTCATGTTAATTAACATTGAAATAGTGATCAACTACTATAAAATGGATGAGCTAAGCTAAACTGCTGGATTTTACCTGACAAGTGTTCTCAAAGTGAAAAAGGTCAAGAGCCATAGCAGAAACACTATTAGTAGGTTGGGTGATAGCATGACCATGGTGATCTGGTGTTGATGTGTCAGAATCTTGATCATTTGTTGAGCTGAATCAAATCCCACATATAATCCTAATAAGAGTGTTTCCAACTCCCCTGCACAGGCTTGAGAAAATTCCCATACTGAAATAGGAAATGAAGAGGATACAACAGAGTTGTACTCTTTTACTCCCTCCGTCCCATTATTAAGTGACCTAGTGTATAACTAAATTTAGTTATACACTAGGTCACTTAATAGTGGGACAGAGGTAGTATAATAAAGCAAGCAAAAGGAAAATTCAATTATTATGAGTAAAATACAAAGGAAGAAGCAGGTAAGACTTGAGAGAATGTTGAGAAGTCAACAAGAAATATTGACTCTTTAGCCAACAAGCATAATTCACCCAAATTGGGTAATCGTCTTGCAGTCTTGAAATAATAAATTATTTGACAGGTAGGTTTTGTTTGTAATCGTTATTCCAGTAGAATTTGGTAACCCCTCGTAATAATTCTCAACTAAGCTTCAAGTTCTATGCCTGAATTCCTTCCATTGTTGTGAGAGTCTAACGCATTTTAGTGGTTTGTCTATTTCTATTTTTCATTAGGCATTATCTCATCGTTGTGTTATCTCTTTTATTAATATTTTTGAATAATTTGCAAATTTTAAATCAATAATAATATACTTTAGGAAAAAGTCGAAGTTCAAAGACAAATTTTAGAAGTGTTTTGGAAAGTTCGAACTTACAATATCATTTAAGGTACACTAGTGGTGGCTTTTACAGTAGAGAACAAGCTTGGAGTTGGTGAAAAATCACTAACAAAATGGATCAGTATCAAGCATAAAACACGCTAAAATCGCATGGAAAAATAAAGGAAATTTTCAAGACCCAATTACAAGTTCCAGGGGAAACTACACATAACTGCACCATAATAAGTGGATACGAGACCCCGACAGAAACAACTAAACAAGGGTGATCTTTAATGCAAAAGCCATTGCATTGGACCCAAAATTTTGGGACGACCCAGAAGACTAGTATCGACCAGAAAGATTCATGGCTAATAATTTTAAAAGATACCATTTGGGATGGACGTAGGAGTTGCCCTGATATTAACTTTGCTTTGGTCATAATTGGGCTCTGGGGATTACAGTCCTTGACAAGTTTTAACTTTTCCTGATTGCTTCTACAGAAGCTGTAAATCGCAGTGCATCTAAGAGAAATTAAGAATTGCAACTCCCTAACTTTCAAGAATACAAGAATAGAAAATACAGTAAACGGCATGACTCGTGAGATTGTCAGGATTTTATTGTATCTGGAAGTCCAGAATTTTGCCACTCAACTATATTCACGAATTCTATTGGTAATTAAATTTTTGTTTTGTTAAACTCAGAAGTTATAAGTTTAACTGTCAATTGTTAATCTCATTCTCCAAAAAGAAATCATAAAAAAGTAAAAAAATTCTAAAGAATAAAGATTACTGTGAGTTCAATATTCGACAAATTATCTAATTCTGCATCAAATTATTTTCTTCTACTTTCTTATCTGGTACTAAACTGATTTTCTTCTTATTTCTCATCCCGGTACCACTCCGTCGGTACGTTCATACGCCTCATTAGTGCTCTAAGCATCTTCAACTCTTGTTGCTGAAAATTCCAAACAAATAAGAAAAGGGTTTGAGTAAATTTGAACGGACAAAAAGTGGAAGACTACAAACTAGATCGTTTGATATATATACCTGCTGATTATAAATATTTTCTTGAACTTCCAGGCTCTTCTTGCTGTACTTTAAATCTAAGTCGCAATACAAAGCTGCAACACCTAACCAAACTAATGTGTGTAGCTGTTTTAGCAGCGTCATGGGAGAAACTAATAAAGAAAAGAAGGGAAAATTGTGAGACAAATACGAGAGTATTTTTGTATGTATCCACAAATGTTATAGAATTACAAAATTATTTATAGACGGCAAGAAACTTGTTATCCAAGTAGGCGATTTTTTTTTTGATTGTTTTTTCGTGTCTAACCCACGGGCCCCCAAAAAAAATCTTGAAACAAATTTTGAATTATTACCCTTTTTTTTTCATTCTAAAATCATGTAATGTACATCGCGAATAAAAAGATCCATGAACTGCAATAGTATCCATTGTCATTGAAACACAGATACTATTGCGAATAAGGAACAACTCTATCTCACCGGAGTTGTTTGTAATTTGAATTTTACTTGTTCAGGAAGAAGAAGACCGTAAAATTTTAATAAACATTTTCACAAAAAAATGAATAAAACCCCTTAGTCTTTTTTCTTAACACTACACAGTAAAAACTAAAATTGAGTTGTCGATGCCTCTCTGGAGAGTGTAGTCATTGGGCATTGATCCTGAGACCTGAGGTCGAAACTCATGTGCATGTCCAGTAATGTATGTGTACCCTCTACATCGGCCTTTTGTTGTTGGTGTAAGGCTTGCATGACAAGCATAGATGCTTGTTCAGGTGTTTTTGTCGGTGGTTTTGCATCTTTCCAGTCCTTTAACAGTTTTTTGTACCTTCAACATTTTCTACACACAATTCAACCAGAAATTGTTCAATCAAGATTCAACTTGAACATCGGTCTCGTGGAATATATCAAAACAAAAAAACATCGGTAGTTTAGATCAAACAAGTTAGATCTAAGTATCATAGTACCATCTGTTCAGGAACCTTCAAAAATCATGAAATTTCATGTTGGTTAACATGGAAATAGTGATCAACTAGTCATTTGCATATCTCACAAAAATTGTACTTCTTGTCGAACATTGCTAATCTACTCGGAAATCTGACTTTTGATATATATGTGGAATTAACAATCTAGAATAGAAAAATAGACGTTCCGTCGGTACGAGAGCTCTCGAGACTCGAGTCATAGTTTAATAGATCCGCTAGCGATGCAACAAAACATGCTGAGTTCGAAAAAAAGATATAACTTTGCTCCTTATGGTGATTACTAGAGGGAGGTTAGGAAGATATCAATACTAGAACACCGCTGCCACGGTAGGGAGGGCCGACCGAACATAAGACAAATATGCCAAATTGAAAAAGTGAAAGTATCAATTTTCATGATACAAAGGGAGTACATCTTTTTATAGTTGCAACGGAAATTTTGTTGATGCATAATGTGTTATCCATCTTTTATGCTGGTTTGCATGATGACTATGTATTCAATTTTCAAAAATTGTTCCTAAAAGGATAAACACTTACGAATTTTTCATAAAAACTTTAAATTTGATATTGTTGTTTGTACTCATTGTGTAGATCTCTTAAAAAGCTTTCCAACGAGATAAAATTTGTAAAATTTCAAGGCACGGATTTTTAGATATGTTATATTCTAGTTTTCTTGCGGAAAAATAGGATACATGGGAAATTATGTGAAAAGGCTTCACCAAAAAAAGCCTCACCAAATACAATATTTTTTTATCAAATTGAACATTTTGTTTTAGGTTTCATTTTACAAAAAAAGTGGCCATAAAAGAGACTCCCACCTTCCAGGCCTTCCGGTCAGTCAGCCCAATTAGAGCTGTTCAGTTCAAAGAGGGTTGCACCATTTACAGCTGTGAGGGAAGAAAAAGTATCTTTACTAGACTACTACCATCAGTTTTATCCCCAAAGCTTTAGCTTCGGGCATGGAGGAGGTATGCATCGCTGTATTCTTCAAGTAACCACAAAAATGCTAGGCCAAGACTGCTAGGGCTTCACATGGTCCGGTATGGCCCGGTTCTCTTATGGAACCGGTCCATGTACTTGGTATTGACCGGTACCTCAGTTTGAGGACCGGTACATGTACTTGTACCTGGTGTTGTACATGTACTTGTACCTCAATTTGAGGACCGATACATGTACTTGTACCTGGCGAGGTAAGCATATGATGGTGACAGACAAGGACAGAATCGAGGTGCAAATCGTTGCAAAGATGGTCAGGAGAATCCGACTAGCCTTTTGAGTGTTAAAGAGAGTTTTGGCTTCCCGTGTTGGCGGCCCTGCGTAAGTTGTACTGGGAATGCAGATCATGGAGTTGTGAGGATAAAGTTACCGGCTTGGTCTGGTCGTACATCTCCAAGGAAAAGGGGGACACGGTCTTGGGAGGCGACGCAAGTGGACAGCTTGGCTCGAGGGGCCAAGGGGTGGCATGGTCCTGGCCTCGGCAAAGGCATGGTGGAACGTGCATGGGCGGCTAGGCGTGGTGGGGTCGCGATGATGGAGCGAGGTCTTCTCTAGGGCCGCGGCGATGGCAAGCATGGGCGGCTAGGCACGGTGGGGGCCGCGATGATGGAGCGAGGTCTTGGATAGGGACGCGGCGATAGCAAGCATGGGCGGCTAGGCGCGGTGGGGGCCGCGATGATGGAGCGAGGTCTTGGCTAGGGCCGCGACGATGGCAAGCATAGGTGGCTAGGCGCGGTTGGGGCCGCGATAATGGAGAGAGGTCTTGGATAGGGCTGCGGCGATGGCAAGCATAGGAGGCTATACACGGTGGGGACACAGTAATGTTATGATGAGGTCGTGACATAGCGTGAGTGGTCTTGGACATGGAAATTGGTCTTTGCGGGACCGATTTCCTCTTTTCGCTTCTTGGCTCGAAATAAGAAATCCTTTCATTGTTCAAACTCCCACGTACCATGTATAAAAGGAGGGACAACCTCTCTCTTTGATTCACGCCTTCATTATTTCTTCTTTTGTTGCTTGGTAGCGGTGGAGCGGACGAGCGGACTAGGTATGCCTCCCAGTACTTCCTTTTGACTTTTTTTTTCGTTTTTTTTTTTGTGTTGGTAAAAACCCTAGTTGCAGGCGTACCTTTTCATGACCTTGTAGAAATGTTGGCGTGAATCTTAGGTATTTTCTCCCTAGCTTGTCGTAGCACTTAGGCATGAATACCATAGTAATGTTAACCGCCCCTATTCATTGTGCAAGTTAGGCATGTGATAGTAATTGCCATGTCTTCTCACGAAAACCTAGCTTTTTAGGGTTTGCTTCTTGTTTTGGCGTGGCCGTGTGTATGGTTCCCCTGGTGAATCATTCCTCCTTGGTTGGACAAGAATTATATGCAGTAGGGTACGGCCTTGAAACAAACTGGCTTGCGTCTTGGGTAAAAATAATTTTCGTGCACCTTCTGTAATAATATCCCTTCGCATTGCTCCATTGTAGTTGTTTGAGAAAATATTCGTTATGTTGTCACTTAAGGAGAGTTTTGATGTACCGAGAGACGTTTGTAACTCCAAACCAAACGTAGATGATGAATTCTTCACCCCATCGGACACGGTTAGGAGAAACCATCCCAACTATGTGTCGATTCTACTGACTGGCTCAGAAAGCGAAGGAGAGGATCGATCGGTTCGGCCAGGAGGCGTAATAAGGTTTTGCCTTCAAGGGAAATAATATCGTGCTTCTTATATTGATTTAAAAATCCCTGCAAGTCCGTTGCGTTCCTTTGAGAAATGGACACGATTTATGATGGACCGGGAACCTGTAAAGAACAATTTGACAGGGCGCAGATTGTCGGTGATGTTTAGGCTTCTGCAGTGCTTCAGATTAATAAAGAAATTCCAGGGTTGGTTGCTTTTATTTCTAGATGGTGCCCGGACACCCATACAGACGTATGCAGGTAGGGCGAAATGACCATTTCTTTGGAAAGCGTGGTTGTACTGCTGAACCTTCCCGTAGTTGGAAACCTTGATGTTAAGTTGTCCGCTGATGAAGAAGAAATGCATGTCGCTCTAGTTGAGAAATCAAAGGGGTTCATTCCGAAAGAGAATGAGACAAAGTGCTTCTATGACTGGTGGGTGTGCCAGTGGTTTCCTGACTCGTTAGAGCCAAAACAGAAGAATAATACGCTTCATGTTGCGGCGTTCTTGGCTCTTTGGCTATCCAGAGATATTTTTGATGACGGCTCGGGCAAGAAAGAGATAAGACATGGACTTATCAAGTTTGCCATAAAATTGGCAAAAGGTGTCGTTCTTCCCCTCAGTGGTTTGTTTCTTGGTTCCATGTATGCACACCTGGACCATCTGGTTTCGGACATGCGCGCCTCGAATGGTCATATGAAGGTGGATTCGTATGTTCATGTCACTTTTCTTCAGGCATGGTTGTGGGAGCATTTCGAGAAGTATGCCCCGAAACCGTTGGCCATACTTCCCGAGTCTTGGGGTAGTTCCAGAATAATGCGTTGGTCGAACATGAGCCGAAAAACTGGTCCGAAACTGATTAGGTTTCTTGACAACTCGTATACAGTTAATTTTCGTCCATTGGCTCCGGTGCATGCGTCCATAACTCAGGTTAGTACCTTTGCTCCCACTCCGAACATGTCTTTGACTTCTGAAAAACATGACCTGAGTGTCGGAGAAATGGTGTTCATACGGAGTTGCACGCCTGGTCACGTGTCGTCTTTCTTTCGAGGAACTTGTAAAGCAACCTCTTACAACATCGATAGAGCGGCTCGACATATGGGTTTTGACCAGGGGGTCCCACTCGTTCGTCAGCCAGTAGTTCCAGAAGTCCCATTGTTGACTGTTCTTGATACTGGTACTTTCGTGTCTGGTAAAAGTTTCCCTTTCCTGCTCGTGGGACGGCATCCATCAACGACTTCCAAATATAACATATTTTGGCAGGATGAGTTTCTTGCTATTCAGGGATTCGTGAATGATGTGGTGGAGAATACTCGTGGCAGGACTTTTGATGAGATTTTAGAAAAATATCCGTTGTTGAGGAATACTTCTTTAATCAAAAGGAAACCCGTCGGTCTAGTTGTGGACAGTCCCCAAGTGAAGGAGCGAAGGTCTAAGAATAGTGCTGGTGGTCTTTAGTCGGGTCTGGAGGCTCTCCCGAATTTTATCTCTTCTAATATGCGGGTATGTACGGCTCTCCTCTTGACTTTAGCTTGGAACGTTTATATTTTTGTTCCTTTTCTGAGAATGCGCTCTTGTATTCCGCCCAGGGTATCAGTAGCACGAACGCTTTTGCCAAACTCGCGAGCAGTCAGAAAATATCATTTTCTGAGATAGAGAGTAGTGTTGTCGAGCCTATCCATAGTGATGAAGAATCCGATAAGGATGAAAGTTCTGATTCTGGCGATGGTGAGAGTAGTTCTTCTGACAACAGTGCTGAGTCTTCCTCTAGTCAGTCTGAAAGTGAATCAGTGAGTCTTCCCCACATTTTCTTCTTTCCCCATCTTTTTTTTTTTTTTTTTTTTTTTGCAGTAAAACTAAATCTTGATTTTTAGGAGGAAACCGTTCATGGGGATGATCTTGAAGTGGAAGACCACCAGAGAAAAAACGTAACCATACTTTCTACCGCGGAAACTGCACCAGCTAGTGATTTGGACATGGAGATTCATCGTCCCGAGGCGCCGTCGTGACTCAAGTAGAGGAGAGCACTTCGGGGGGTGAAATCGTAGTTAGGGATCTCATACCAGTCGCTGATTTATTTGCGGGTGCCACCTTCAATCCTCCGTATCTGGCCCCTTTCCCTGGTCATATGTTGATTGGTGGATTTAGTGTGCCAGCCAAACATGCGACATTGTACACCAAGATTTGGGAAAGCTACGGTCATATTGCCACGACTAAGAAGATCACTAGTCGACATGCGTTGGTCAAGCGTGTGGAGGAAGCCTTGTCTTCGATTGATGAGATATGCAACGTGACTGGTCATAAAGTTTCTGAGGATGTAATCTCGAGTTGGAAGTTCCATCGTGACATGTGCATGGGATTCGAATTTAACGTTCCTTGGTTCGTTGAAGGTCTCTCTGATGTTGAAAAGTCGCTGGTCGAAACAGTCAAAGGTCCTTCCGTAGACACGGTGAAGAAGCAGGAAGCGAATTTCAGAAAGTTGTGCCGGCAACTGAAATTGAAAAGGGCGGCTCTCCAGAGCACAATGGAGGCCTTTGCCAAGAAGAGCAAGCCGTTGTTGGAAAACTTTCCTTGAATATATATCTGTCTTTTGGATCTCTTACCTTTAGGATTTATTTTTTTGAAAGGAAAATGAGACGCCTGGTTTTTGGTTTTTGATTTTCTGTTTTTCTAGTTTTCTCGGGTTAATAGACGAATACTACCTGGACGTTTTTGGGTTATTATTTTTGGAATGAAATGTTTTGGTTATGATTGAAAGTGGTACAGACATCCCAGGAAAAACCTTAGAACCGTGTGTTGGTAGATGACATGGGGGTAAACTATGTATCTTGTCTTGAAAACTTGAAATATCACATTACAAAAATAATGAGTTTTAGTCACGCCAAAGGACCGTGGAAGTTGATCAAAAAGCCGTAGCAAAAGATCATTTGCCACGACCAGGTTCCCGTAACAAATAGTCCCGTGGTTAATACTTTTTGCCACGATGCCATCCACGTTTTCCCCCGTCTCTATTGGTATAAGGTCATTTGCCACGGGTAATGTCGTGACTAATTAAGAATTAAGATGCACACATTTGTGGTAATTTTCCACAATATATACCATTGCGTGGCTATTGATTCAACTATTTTCTACCGTTATGTTGCTATAAAAGGTCAATTCAATTATAACGTTTGGTACTTGAAAATATCAAATTGACCTGGAAAATAAATTTTTACACTGCAATTATTCCAACAACATCATTTATTCATTCGAAAATGATTACATGGTAATAATTTATTACATTTAAGAAACACATGGAAAATCTAAACACAACCCAGATTCAATTCTAGAGTTGAGACTCCAACAAACGATATGGTTTGAACTAAAAAAAAAAAGAGTAAAACATATGGTAATGTAACAATCCTTTACTTGTAGATTGGTCTACCCAGAACTTTGATGTGTTCCCGACAATTTAGTCTCTCATAATTATGAAGTAACTACTCTTCCCAGCAAAAGGGTGACATGACATCTTGATCCATTCGTGTAAAATCAGTAGGGAATGACATGTTGAAGCAACATGACTCATTAATCATTCCATAGCTTCAGAGTAAGCTTATCTTGATATATGCCAAGTGATACAATGTCTAGAAATGAAAGTCGAGAAGAAGAAAAACCTTACTTTGTTGCGGACTGAAGAGAAAGCTAAATACATGTCTAAGATTAGCTGTAAATATGATAATGGAGGTTATAGATGAGTAAGGTCAGACTATTGATCGATCCTGAACCAAGGCACTTGACAAGAACCTGAGATTACCCACCTCTATCTCACCGGTTTGACTGAGCATCCTGGACGTAACTTAAGGAAAAATGTGTACACACCTGAATAACACAAAAAGAAATTAAAATACATTACGAAGAGGATGACGAAAAAAAAACCAACCACTTGAAATTCTGAAACACTGTATCACTTAAATATGTTTTAAAAAGTTAGTTAATTTTAGGAGATTTTACATACAAAACTCTCTATTTTCTTTGTGTAGTGCAGAAGCTCATTCGTTTTTGGATCAGCTGTCAATTTTCCAAACTCACTCACTGTGTCATTGGTTCAACCAAAACCTGAAATAAGAGAAGTGGAAGCATCAGCCGTAACTTAAAGATTTATGAAATGTTTGAAACTTATTTTCCAAAATGAAACAGTTTACCTTGCTTAGTAAAACCGTTCTTGTATATCCCACCAAATTCCTATGAGAATCTTCAAATTCAAACCAACCATAAGACGAGCTTTTTATGGGAATAAACAATTCCAACATGATTGTCATTCGATCTCGATAGGAAGGTATAATCCTCTTGATAAGAATATCTCTAAAATGTACCAAAAATTTAAACTTGGGGTAATACAAAAGATACAACTGGCAAAGAAATTTTTGAATGTAAAGACATTATTGCCAAAAACCCAGAACATTTCTATATTTCCACACAATGTTAATTCGGAGATGAGGATTTAATCTGAATATGATGTAACACTTTAGTTTCATCAATATCACATCTTGCAACCTAAGGAAAATGGTGCAATAGATTATATCTGGAAGCCAACACCACTCTCTTTACGGCCGCCACATGTTTCTAAGCTAGTGATCATGGTTCTTTAAGTGCAACTTTAAATTTAATGAAACAAAATCTTGAACAAATACTAGGATACAAGAGGAAGTATGAATGAAACATTTGTACCAACGTGCATAAGAATAAAATCAAAAATCACAAATGAACAATTAAAAACTAAGTTGTGGACATATAGAAATGTGCTTCATTCTCCAACAACTAATTTTGCTTTTTCTTTTTTAAAAAACGAAAACTTTGGTAAACCCAAGGGAAATACAATGGCAGTCCTAATTTTGCATTTTAGACAACAACATTTATTGAATAGTTAAGTATTTTCCAGTCGCAGTTATACCTCTTATGCGAATATACAACAATTAACTCTATGAACATTAATCCTAAGAAAAATAAAAATAAAACTGTCTATGTATACATTACTTAAATGTTTAAGAATACATTACCTAGAAACATTCTGTATATAATAACCTTGGCAGATCCTAATCTGGTTACACAGAATAATGGCGTTCGCATATGTTCTATCAACATAAAACAAAAATCAATTAACACAACAAACAAGATCATCATAAGAACAACCGATGAATAAATACAGTGGATGGTACAATAACACAAATTAAAACCCATACCAGAAATCCTTTGAGAAAACTAATCCTACCAATCTTTAGGATATTCATCTTTTTCTAATGAAGTTAAGAATAACCACTTACAGTCTTACACCACAACTTCTATTGACCTTATTCTCTCTTATTTTCTTTTTCCTTTTCCTCTTCTGCTCCCTATAATCATAAATTCCAGCAATTATGAAATCCCATGTCCGTAAATTAGAACAGTAAAACTAATAGATATTAGATTCCAAAATTGAATTACAAAATCATAATAAATTGCTTGACAAAAAATGGAAAGAATCTAGATTTTTCGAGAGAAACAAAAAGAAAAAGAAAAAATCATTTACCCTATGATATTTCAGTATCTAGGGTTTGTAACACGATATTCTCATTATCCATGTTGTCGTTTAAGAAGAAGAAAAAGAAAAAGAAAGAAGAAGGAAACTCGTAACAATTGGTTTAGTTTTGATTTGGTTTTAATGGTAGTTAGGGTTAAGTTGGTTGATACGATTTGTGTGAATCATTCCCTTGTAGGTTTGGAACAATAGGTTTAGTATTGATGTTTGGTCTTTAGTTTAGGTTTTTTCTTCCCACGAGGAGGACGGAGAGCTATATTTTTTCAGATTTTTTATGGTGGTTTCGGTCGATGGTAATGGGGGCTGAGAGGAGAAGAAGGAGGAGAAGTGGGAAGGTTTACTTCGGTTTTTCCAATTAAGATCGTGGGCGGAGTTCTCATTCGGTGATTATTTGGCGCGATTTGGGCAGTTCCTTCATAACATAGAAAAATCCCACCAGTTACCACGGCCTACTATGCCGTGACTAAAATTCTATAAATGCGTTCACATCATACAAATAGGGGTCTACTTTTAGCCCGAAGCAAATACTCCAGAAGCCGTGGCAAATGAATGATCTACTGCCACGGCCTAGGCTAAGTCGTAGCAATATGTCATCAATATCCACGACTAATATGAACCCGTGGAAAGAAGCCCATGGCTAAAAGTTGATATTTTTGTAGTGTCAAACCACGTATCTTGTCTTGGTAAGACTTACTTGGTTTTTAGGTCTCCTGATGAAAAGTGAACCTTCCGGGTGTAAGACCGAGTTTTATGAGAAACACGGCCATGGGAAGTCCCCAGTCGTTATTGAGCCATCTGATAACCGAGCCGTAGATACTTGGGAGGACCGTCTGCTTCTATCCTCTAGGAAGTCCCCAGTCATCTTGTCGTGTCATGACTGATAATGAGTCGTCGAGTGAATGAGTCGGAGTGAGTCTCCTTACCCTACCATCTTGACGTCTGGGTCGAAGAACGAGATCGATAGTCGAAAATTAACATTGTAACCGATAGATCAATCCTCCCGCTGTGGTCTCCAATTGTTTATAGGTGAAAATAGTTTCTACTAATTTTGGTAATTGCGGGTGTGAAGGTGAGAAACTGTTTAAACCCAAAACAATGTACTGCAAGGGAGTACTTTAGATTTGAGAGATCAATCTGTACAAGTCCGGACTAAACCAAGAAATGGTCGTGCCATACTTGCTTCAGTCACAAAGAGGAGGAGAATATGTTGGTTTTGGGGAGGGAAGCAAGGAGAGTGGTGAGACCAGAATAGTTGATTCTGGAAGAGCAGTTGGGTTTCTACGACTTGTTATCAGAAAAGTAAGAGAGCTCACGAGAAGAGCTAGCAAGAAAGTATTTATTAGTGTTGTCTTGTTCGAATGAACTTGTTGTCCAAATGGAAATAGGTAAGACCTATTTATACAAGTCGAGGAAACGTTCCCTGGTCTCATTAAGGAGTGGGGAAGTAAATGGGAGGAGGTGGTAACCGTATTCATGGACTTAATGTTCCATAAAGTGGTTAACGCATGAGATTGTTAACGTTATGGAATTGATGTTCCATAAGGTTGTTAACTCACGGCTTTATGTCCCATGAACGTTTCCCACATAACTCATGTATTTACTAGGCACCTCACCCTTATGACACTTCCTTATGAAGGGAGTAGTGTACGCCGCACGCTGTAGACCACCAAACAAATACCCAAAAGGATCCCCAAGTTTGTGTTGATGTCTCGAATATTTTTGGAAAACATGTAACACGTTGTTGTGGCTTGGAAAGTCGAGCTCGGGGAACTTGCTAGCCTGGTGACCTTCGACGGTCGAAATGTTGCATCTTGATAGGAGGGGAAACTTTTGATCGTTGCACGCCTTCGTTTTGGTAACCGCGTAGTGAGGTCCAACAGGGTGGAACGGCTAAGGTTTTAGACTTGGAATGAGGGGCCAAGGGTTCTCCATGGGCATATGACATGGATAGGGCCAAGGCGAGGGCGCTTGGCTTGGAATGACATGACTAGCATGGCTAGGGCCAAGGCAAAGTTTGTTTGGCATGGAGAGGCTAGCTTGGCTTGGCATATGGGGCCAAGGTTTTTCCATGGTCGTATGGCATGGTTAGGGCCAAGGAAAGGGTGCTTGGCTAGTCGTGACGTGACTAGCACAGTTAGGGCCAAGGCAAAGTGCATTTGGCATGACGCGGCTAGCTTGGATAGGTTTGGTTTGGCTTGGCATGTGGGGCCAAGGGGTAGCCATGGGCGCATGGCGTGACTAGCTTGGGCTATGTGTGGGTTTTTGATTGGCATGTGGGGCCAAGGGATAGCCATGGGCACATGGCGTGACTAGCTTGGGCTAGGCGCGTGACCAAGCTAGGGTTTTGGGCCAAAGGTCGTGAGGGGACCTTAGACGACCAGGATTTGCTCATGGGATTGAAGGGCAACCGTTGATTGTTGCACGCCTTCACTTTGGTAGCCGCACGGGGAAGGCCAGCATGGTTACGCGGTATGAGGGGCCATGACGAGACGTATTTGGCATGGTGCGACCAGCTTTGACTAGGTGCGTGACCAAGCTAGGGTTTTGGTCCAAAGGTCGTGAGGGGACCTTAGACGGCCAGGATTTGCTCCTGGGATTGAAGGGAAACCGTTGGTTGTTGCACGCCTTCACTTTGGCAGCCGCATGGGGAAGGCCAACATGGTGGCGCGGCATGAGGGGCCATGGCGATACATGTTTGGCATGGCGCGGCCGGCGTGCCTAGCTTTTGCTAGGTGCGTGACCAAGCTAGAGTTTTGGGCCAAAGGTTGTGAAAGAACCTTATACGGACAGGATTTGGTCCTGAGATTGAAGGGAAACCGTTGATTGTTCCATGCCTTCACTTTAGTAGCCGCAAGGGGAAGGCCATCATGGTGGCGCGACTAGGGCCAAGGCAAGGGCGTTTGGCTTGGCTTGGTGTGACTAGCATAGCTAGGGCCAAGGAAGAGTGCGTTTGGCATGGCTAGGCTAACTTGGGCTAAGTGTGGATGGCATGATTTTCCATTGGCACGGAGGTGCGGCTTGCATGGTTGGCATGCCTTGGCGCGGTCGGTTTGGCTGGGATGATTTTCCATTGGCACAGAGGTACGGCTAGCATGGTTGGCATGCCTTGGCGCGGTTGGTGTGGCTGGCATGATTTTCCATTGGCACAGAGGTGCGGCTAGCATGGTTGGCATGCCTTGGTGCGGTTGATGTGGCTGGCATGATTTTCCATTGGAACTAAGGTGCGGCTAGCATGGTTGGCATGCCTTGGCGCGGTTGGTGTGGTTGGCATGATTTTCCATTGGCACAGAGGTGCGGCTAGCATGGTTGGCATGCCTTGGCACGGTCGGTGTGGATGGCATAATTTTCCATTGGAACAGAGGTGCGGCTAGCATGGTTGGCATGCTTTGGCGCGGTTAGTGTGGCTGGAATGATTTTCCATTGGCACTGAGGTACGGCTAGCATGGTTGGCATGCCTCGGTGCGGTTGGTATGGCTGGCATGATTTTCCATTGGCACAGAGGTGCTTCTAGCATGGTTGGCATGCCTTGGCGCGGTTGGTGTGGCTTTCATGATTTTCCATTGGAACACAGGTGCGACTAGTATGGTTGGCATGCCTTGGCGCGGTCGGTGTGGTTGGAATGATTTTCCATTGGCACAGAGATGCGGCTAGCATGGTTGGCATGCTTTGACGCGGTTAGTGTGGCTGACATGATTTTCCATTGGCACTGAGGTGCGGCTATCATGGTTGGCATGCCTTGGCGTGGTCGGTGTGGCTGGCATGATTTTCCATTGGCACACGTGGGAATTAGGGTTTGGCTCGTCGTAACCCTAATTTGAAAAATATACCCGGGTAATTATTTTAGAGACACATTAAAGATTTCAGTAAATGTGCCTAGTAAATGCTTGTTGCTTTAAATGTTTTGACATTAATGTCTGCTAGGGTTTAGTGTTTTACAATTTTAACCCTAAGCTAAAAACCACCATCAACACATGCACAACAGAAGGTAAAGGAACTTCATCAGTTACAGGTAAAGAGATATGTGAAATATTACATGTTTTAAATTCTTGTGATGCCGTTAAAGCATCACATGTCTCAACAAACTCCTTGGGAATATCAACGTCCAAGTTAGGAATGCCATGGACGTCCAAATCAATGCTATTTTGTAGCACAAATTAAAGTTCATCTTTGTTCAAATGAAACATCTGTTGTGCCAACGAACCAATAACATCAACAGAGAAAGCGGAGTGCACATCACTAGGATAACGCATGGCCTCAAATATGTTGAAGCGAATGATCTCCTTATCAAATTCCATGATGAGTGTACCATTGTACACACCAATCTTCGTCTTTGCTGTTTTCATAAACGGTCTCCCAAGAAGTAACAAAGTAGATGAACAATTATATCCATTATGCATATCCACAATGTAAAAATCAACCGGAAAGATTAACTGATTCACTTGAACTAACACGTCCTCCACGACTCCCTTAGGATATATATTGGACTTGTTTGCCAATTGAATAGTAATTTTCGCCTCTTTCAAAGGTCCAAGATTCAAAGAATCATAAACATCGGCTGACATAACACTTATGGATGCTCCCAAATCAAGCAAAGCACGCTCAAACCTCTTTGTACAAATAGCGATTGGCACGATGAAACCCCCAGGATCTTCACACTTTGAAGGCATCTTCTTCAATAGCATATCTGTGGCACTTTCGCCCACCTGAGTAATCTCATTAGCAATCAACCTATCCTTCCTTGTGCACAAATCCTTCAAAACCTTAGCATACCTGGGTACGGTTCTGATGGCCTCAATAAATGGGATGCTGATTTGTATCTTGCTGAAAATGTCCATGATCTATTTATCTTGAGCTTGCTTCTTTGATTTGGCAAAACGACTAGGAAAAGGAGGTGGTGTAGTAAAGGTGGGAACTGTATCCTTAGGTTGGCCGTTTGAGGTTGGCTTTTCCTTTGGAACAATTTCCTCCTCTACTTCCTTTTCAATGTCGTTACTAACCTGTTTTTGTTATTGTGGCTCTTTAGTTTGCTTCCCACTTCTTAGAGTTACAGCATTGACGTTCGCTCTTGGATTCACAAAAGGTTATGATGGAAACTTTGTCGAATTCTGTGCCTTTATTTCATTCATGTCTGTAGCCAACTGTCCCATTTGAAGTTGAAAGTCCATTATAGCCATATATTGTTTCTACAGGATTGCATCTTGACTCTGAGCATTTTCATCTTACTTTTGCATCATCATTTTCATCATCTCCTCTAAACTAGAACTCTGATTCTTCTATTGAGGCTGAGGTGGAGGTTGTTGTCGGAACTGTGGTTATTGAAAATCACTTTGTTGCCCATAAGGATTAGGAGCTGCAGCTTGCTGATTTGCATAACTGAAATTTGGGTGATTTTTCCAACCTAGATTATAAGTATTAGAGTAAGGATTATACCTTGGCCTCTGATTAGGGAACACATCATTCACCTATTCAAACTCTTCTTCATAAGTAGGAATAATCACAGTTGTCATTCGTTGTACCACCTTATCTATATTGTTCATCTATTGCTCTGATTGTGCATATTCCACCATCTCGCTAACTCTTCTGATATTAGAGTCATTTCTGGTATAGAATTGTTGAGAATTGGAAGCCATGCTCTCAATCAAACTGGTTGCCTGCGAGATTGTATTCTTAGTAAGTGAACCACTGGCAGCTGCGTCGATCAAATTCCTATGTTCTGGAAGTAATCCTTCGTAGAAGTATTGAATGATAAGTGTTGAGGATATATTATGGTGTGGGAAGCTTGCTAACAACCTCTTATACCTCTCAAAATATTCATATAGAGACTCCCCAGACATCTGTAGAATGCCACTAATATCCTGGCGAACGGATGCCGCTTTGGAAGCAGGAAAATATTTCTCCAGAAATAGATTTTTCATGGCGTTCCATGTTGTAACACTCCCTGAAGGAAGAAGATCTTGTAGCATAGCCATATCTCTGTCTGTGGTTGCATGCCTCAGACTTGTCATTGTGTTCTGGAATTGTTGAAGGTGTTGATTTGGATTTTCACCTGGATGTCCCTTGAACTTTGGTAGATGATGAAGTAGATTCGACTTCATCTCCAGTGGTTTAGTGATTGTAATGCACAGTGGTTGCTAATCTAAGCATGTAGATGTCCACTCTCCTAACTTTCTCTCCGGAGGTGGAGGTGGTGGTGGATTATTGTTACTGCCTACCATTATTGATGTAGAAGGTTCTTCTTGCAACTTTGGACATGCTTGTAGTACCGTTACCTTGCGAGTTTGAATTCCACACCTCTGGTAATTCTAATCCTTCTATGCCAGAGATTAAGTACCTGAAATAAAATTCTCAAAAGCTAAATCAAAAACTAAAAATAAGACTAAAAACAAAAAGAAAACAAAAAGAAATAACAACTAAATCTACCGACTGCTCCCCGGCAACGGCGCCAAAATTTGATGCGTGTCGTAGGTGCACTCAAATTAAATTACTTATTTCCACACAATTAACTGGTAATATAATGGAAGTAAGGATCATTCCCACGAAGAGCAATGAGTTTAGTTGTCAAAAGTGTCACAATGAGGGGATTTTTTTTTGTTTTAGATTCAAAATAAAATCAAAGCAATTAAAAATATTTAAGTTGCAAGCAATGGAGAGAAATATGATCAGGGAATCCTTCTTCGTTGCTAAACTGTCATCAAGTTATTATATTCATCCATTAATACAATTAATCACATATTATTACCAACCGTGGAATAACATCTAGCTCAGTGCTATCCCCTAAATTCCTTATATCATTGGGTACGGAAGCTCTCCAATACCAGATTCTATTTGTCTAAACCACCTAGTAGTAGCTCACTCAAGGTGTAATTTCTCCGAATGCTTTATCTTTTGTGAATTATAGATTGATCCTAGTAGTTAGACTCTTAGCTCAAGGTCCACTTTCTAGTGTTGTTTATACACACAATCGCTACACAGAATCCCTCTGCAAGGTCTTGTGTTCTCTACTTTTGTATGAATTATTCGACTATTACGTATCTCCTAACTCAATAGTAGCATTTGATTGAATCAACAAATTAATTTAGTTGGCAACCTAAACAATCTATCAATTAATCATAAATATTCTAATTAGTGTAAACAATCAATAATCGTGTGAAGAACTTCAAAATAGATTTATATAATAACTCAAATCAAGTCTAGAACTTAGAATTCATCCCCAATCACTAAGAAGTTTAGCTACTCATGGTACTAATAAAACCCATGAGTTTCATATAATAAAATGATAAAGAAATAGTTACGGTGATGAATCGCTCCAAAACCCTAGATTTTCTTCTCTTGAGTTCTTCTCTCCAAAACTTGATTAAAAAATTTATAAGATTGATGTCCCAAAAATATTAAGAAGTTCTCTTAAATAGGTGTCCCAATTGTAGTTGTGCCCGTGCATCAAATCCCGGTCGAATGGTTGCCAAAACTAGCCAAAACTCCTCCAAAACTTAACCAAATTCGTGTAAACTAACCAAACCCACGTCCAACAGCTTCATGGGCTCGGTCATGAACAGTGAATCCCATCCCAAATCCAAAAGTCTCAACTTCATTTGTCCAGTCAGTTTTCCGAAACTGACAGCCTATTTTGCTTCTTTCATTATGGATGGGATATCACGTACGATTGTTCTCCTGGAACTTTTCGTATTTTTTTTTATTTTCAACTTACGTCCGGGACTTCCCATCCGTATACTTTCCTGTAAGTTTTGGTTTCTCTAACTCCACCAATAGCTACCCAAACTTCTTCCATGGAAGCAACATCTTCTTCCCGTTGTACTCCACTTTATCTGCATCAGTTCCATCCCCATGTTCATGATCAACACGCTGCAGGGAGGGTACTATGGGGTGGCTTACCCAGGCTGCATCCCCCCCCCCCCCAAAAAAAATATGAGATACTCCTTATTAGACAGCCTATTCGTAATAAAAAAATGAAAATCCCTGGTCAAAATTCTAGTTAGCCCAAAATAAACTCTTTGTCTATGTAAAAATGAGAAACCACACGCCACGTATCCCACTAATAACTCTCTGTCTATACAAACATGCAAGAAAAGTCTTCTCATCTTGCGTTTATAGATTAGCCTAGGGTAAAACTTTTCATTAGCCCATTAGTATGATATATTCATACGACTTCTACCAATTTTATTGTTATGTTGCGTTTTTTTCTTGTTTTAAACTTTTGCGCGCGTCCTCTTCTGTTTCGGTTAGTGCTTAGAAATTAAATTCAACGGTGAAATTTACTCCCACTCCATCACAATTTAATCTATCCATCCCATGTTGTTTCCAAATATTCTAAAACTTGGTCCATGCATACTAAATTAAAAATTAGCCCAAATATCAAAATCTATTACATAATATTTCCCCCCTTTTCTTTTCACAAACAATGACAAAAAATTGACATTTTAACTGTCCTGGTGTATCGGTTTTTAATTTCATGAACTGATTTGAAAACCATACAATGATATAGAAGTAACATTTTAAAATTCAAAAATTCGGGCGGCCTTCGGCCGCATTTCAGATAATAATATTTATTTTTATCGTATATGTTGTCTTCGCGATTTTAAATATTGTCACTGAGCTGAACCTTACTATACAAAAAATGATAAGCAACATGCTGTGCTTTTATCACTATGTTTATATTTGAGGCATTTAGATTGCTATAATCTGGGTGTACGAAGAAAAAAATATTAGCCCACCCGAACACAAATTCCTGGTTCCGTCGCTAACACGCTGTCATCTTCCTTCTCCATCTATCTCCAACGCCGAGAATCAGTTCCTCATCGCCGGTAAGATATCTTACTACCATTAACGCCAGGAAACAATAGCTCCATTCTCGTTCACTATCAGCAGCTCATCCTCCTTCGAACATCATCACCAGCCAACCACCTACAATGTCACTGCCATCCAAGTTTTATCTTCGTTATCACCACAGCAAACCCAATCTCGTTGTTCGGTTGTTGATATAACAGCAGCACCAAATTTCTAACACACGCGAGCAGCAAAACAACCTCATTTTGTTGGATGAATTCTGTTGAGCTCGAACTCGACTACCCATCATTCAGTCTCATCACTACCAATTGTAAAAATCGAGGACTATGCACGGGTCGAGTGCCGGTCTATTCTTTGATCCCCAGTGAAGTCGCCACTGTAGAAATCGAGGCATGTAGCACGGGTCGAGTGCCGGTCTATTCTTTGTCCATAATTGTTATGGGGCGAGGTCCATGTGCTCATCCGTTCGTGGATGTTTATCACACAGGGTCTGGCAGAGATAATTTCTCACTAGTTCGTTAGTAAGAGGGCCAACTCTGCAAAGAGGAAAAGAGAGGTAGATTTGAAGTCGCCACCTGACTAAGGGGAGTCGGGACCCTTTTAACCAGTTTGAATTCTTTTGAGGAAAACAAAACTAGTTATGACTTTCATGTTGATGGTCTGCTATCAGAGAGTCTGGGTAAGGAGATTCTAGTATGGGATGGGAAGGTGTTAGGCACCCATTAGCCGCCCAATCGTAAGATTGGCCTCTACTTCATGATTAAAAAGGGGGAAATGTTTATAATTTATTGAGAATAGATTTTCATGCATGAGCTATTTAGAAAAGAGACATAGTTAGAAGTTGGGCGGAACTTCAACTATGGAGATGTGGTTTCTTTCTTTTATGGTGGTTTTTCTTTTGTGGTGGTTTGGGTGAAAACCTTGTTTTGTGGTGGTTTTGGGTGGAAAACCTTGTTTGGTGGTTTGGGTGGAAACCTTGGTTTTATTGAGAAGAAATTTGAATGAAATTTCAAAATTAAACAATTAACCTGCAGATTAGCTCAATAAAAATAGTATTAATGCAAACCTTATTTTTTTGACAATGGGTCTAATGTGGGAGGGAATTCCGCTTTATACCCACACTTTGATTTATCCCACTTGGAAAATTAATAACAAAACACAATTTTTTATGTAATACAAAGAGTAGTCACGGTGTTACTACGAAATGGAAAACCATTTCGTTCCCGTATGACTACATAATTTACCAAAGAGATAGGCAATTAATATACCTTAGATGGAGTATTTGCTTCAAAGATTCTTCTACTTTTCCCTTTTTGTTTTTGGTTAAGTATGCTAAAAGTAGTTAAAATACCAGCAATTTAATGCTAATATTTTAAGAACTTAAAGACGATACTTGATTTTGATACTTCTACTTATTGGGTTTTCTCTAAATAAACTATAAATGCATAAGACAATAATAACTATTATGTCAGAAAGAATTTTGATTTCTCTTTGATTAAATGATAAAATACATGGAGACTTGGAACATGTGAGAAGAAATATTTTCTATTTTGAGAAGCAATGATTCTTCTTGGTTTGGGTGGAAACCTAGATTTTTGGATTGTGGTTTGGGTGGAAACCTTGTGGTGTGGTGTGGCTTCGGTGGAAACCTTTGTTGTTGTGTGGTTTGGGTGGAAACCTTGTTTTGTGTGGTTTGGGTGGAAACCTTGTTAAAGTAAAGGAAGAAGTGTAGTCCCTCTTTCCCTCCTTCTGTTGTTCTACTCTCTATCAAGTGTTTCTTTTTTCCGTCCTTTGAATGAAATTCTCTGCGGCTATTTATAGCTTCCAAACCCATCAATCGTCCGCGAAACCCGCAGGATCGAGCGAATTCTTTCATATTTGTTTTCAAAATTTGTGGGTCCCACTGTCCTTTTTTTATTTTCCTTTCCTAATAAAACAAGTGTGGGCCCCACTTGTCCCCTTTGTTTTCCTCTTCTTTCTCTTTTCCTAATAAAACAAGTGTGGGTCCCACTTGTCTTTTTGAAAAAAAATCCTTTTTTCATTTTTTTCTTCTTCCATCCTTAATTTCTCTTCTAAACAAACATACGTGGGTCCCACTTGAAAAAAAAACAGTCACTAATTAAAGTCTTGATGCGGATAAGGGGAATGAAAAGTGGTCACCCCCTTAACGTCTTCCGAGCTCTCGTTTTGCTCGTAACTTCTTCATACGAACTCCAAATGACTCCATTCTTTCACCATTGACTTTGTATTTTATTCCTCTTTAATGTGATAGCAAGAATTCTCAGGTTTGGAAGGATAATGAAATGGGTAGGAGCCGTGCTTGTGGGCTTGATTGGGTAGAGCTTGTGGGATCGAGAGCTTGTGGGCTCGAGAGCTTGTGGGCTTGATTGGTAGAGCTTGTGGGCTTGATTGGTAGAGATTGTGGGCTTGAGAGATTGTGGGCTTGATTGGTAGTGTTTGTGGGCTTGAGAGCTTGTGGGCTTGGTTGGTAGTGTTTGTGGGATTGAGAGCTTGTGGGCTTGATTGGGTAGAGCTTGCGGGCTTGAGAGCTTGTGGGCTTGATTGGTAGTGTTTGTGGGCTTGAGAGATTGTGGGCTTGATTGGGTAGAGCTTGTGAGCTTGATTGGTAGTGTTTGTGAGATTGATTTAAAGGATATGAAAAATCCTTAATTGCTCCACAAATAATTTCTCTTGTATTCGGATCTGAAGTACAAGAATGATATTTTCCATAGAAGGTGCGAAATTGGGGTGTCAACACCAACATATTCTCCATATTCATCGTCAACAGCGAAACCACCTCCCTGCCAATCCTTACGACCATTGCCATTAATCTCAGTTCATCTCTTCTCCATGTTGCTTCCGTCGTTACTGATTCTCATCAAACTATTTAGACTCGAGCTCCACCAACTTCAGCATATCACTCACCATCCAATAGCAGTGACCCATCATTGCTCATCTTCTTTCTCTATTGACGTTGACGATGAACAACACCATGCACGGATCAACCCATCATCATCTCCCTGTTTTTTTTATCTCGAACTTATTAGACCATCATCTTCATTCTCTTTCTCACTTGAGTCAGTCGACTCCAATGCCAGCAACGTTCACAGGATTACTGCCATGATGTACTACCAATAATGGAAGCAACTCCATCAACATCAAAATAACGATAACTCACTTCTCGCCAGTCGTCACCAGTCACCACTTCCGGTTATTATCTCTGCCATGTTCCATCTTGGTCATCGCTATCAATAACAACAGCCTATATGCGGAGCCAGCCTAGTGCTCGGGTGTGCACTTGCACCCCCTACCCACCCGGCTCCAAAGCCTAATTTGACTAGCGTTTTTAGGGGCCACTTCAACGGATTTAGGGGCCACACTAAAAGACAAAAAAAGGTCACCCAAGCATAAAAAGGGGTCATCCCTTAACCGAGTAAGCCGTATTGGCGAAACTACCTTTCTACAATCGGAAGTTAAGGACCAAAATTAACTTTCGATTGTAGTGGTTCAAGCCTCGACGTGCCAAGGCTCCATGGTGGTTCGGTGGTGGTTCCACGGTGGTCAATGCATATGGTTTTGATTTTGTGGCCACTTTACATTCGGAAGTAAGAGCTTTTACTTATCTTCCGATTGTAACAATCGGAAGATATTTGGTTTGCTAAACATCCGAATGTAGAGTGGCCCAAAATTCGGATTTTCGAAAAAAACTAATGTTTGGTGGTTTTGGAATTGTTACATTCGGAAGCTAAGTAAAAGCTTTTACTCCCGAATATGCATTGGCCACAACCTCCAAACCATATGCATTAGCCACCTTGGAACCACCATGAGCCTTGGCATTTCGAGCCATCATGAGCCTTGGAACCACCATAATAGGGAGATATTTGGTTTGCTAAACATCCGAATGTAGAGTGGCCCAAAATTCGGATTTTCGAAAAAAAACTAATGTTTGGTGGTTTTGGGGCCAATATACATTCGGTAGATAATATATATTTTTATCTACCGATTACGGTAGTACTAAAGTTCGAAAAAATTAGGATTTTGGCAAAATCTCATTTTGGGGCCAATATACATTCGGTAGTAAACTGTGTTACTTTAACCTCCGAATGTACTCAATTTTCGAATTTTGGCACTACCATAATCGGTAGTAAATTTAACTTCCGAATGTATATTGGCCCCAAAATGAGATTTTTCCAAAATCTTAATTTTTTCGAACTTTAGTACTACCGTAATCGGTAGTAAATTGTGTTAATAAGTGATGCTTATTAACTACCGATTGTGTTCACGACCCCAAATTCAAATTTTCAAAACTTAATAAAGTATCGAAATTTTCTACGTTCACAATCGGTAGTTAATGGTGTTAATTATCTACCGATTGTACTTATTTTTAGGACAGAAAAATTGAATTTCTTGAATCAAGAATAATCGGTAGATAAAAATCTATACTATCTACCGATTATGGATGATGTTCTTGGATTTACACTAGCAGAAACATAATTGGTATGTAAAATAGTTAGTTATTCACCGATTATGTTTCTGCTAGTGTAATTACAAGAACATCATCCATAATCGGTAGATAATATAGATATTTATCTACCGATTATGGTAGAACCAAAATTCGCGAAGAAAATAAAATAAAATTGGCTAACAATAACTAAATGTAAAGTAACTACCGAATTCATGTTTAACTACCGATTATTGAAGGGTAATTTTGCCATTACAAAAAAAATAGGATAAGGGGTGACTCAATTTATGCTTGGGTGACCTTTTTTGTCTTTTAGTGTGGCCCCTAAAAACGCCAGGCTAATTTGAGCCCAACGCAATTTTTTTTAATTATCTATAAGCCTAATTTTGCTTTTTGCACCCCTTAAATTTTTTTTATCTCCCCAAAGCAAAATTCTGCACCCCCTTCTTTGAAATCTTGGCTCCGCCCTTGCCTATACGTCAATTTCTTCTCAGTTCTGTTCGTGCATGAAAATAAAAAAGATGAAGTGCCCCGTTAAAATTTGTGGCCTGCCTTTAACATGTTTTGAATTTTGGCTTCCCCCTAAGTAAAACACCAGACTCCCTTTAGCAGTCCCTTTGAAAATGTGTCTGCCCCTTAGTAAAGTGGACACCCCTTAGCAATCTTCATTCCAGCTTCATTCTTGTTTCACCCATAACTTCTTCAAATGACGTCGGATTGATCCCGTTCTTTCGCCATTGACTTTGTCTTCTCGTCATCCACAAAATGATGACTAGAAATCCTCCATTTGGACGAGTTTCACTGGGTCTTTGGCCCTTCTTTTCTTGTATCTAACTTATTTCCTTGCACAATTAAGTGCAAAATTCGCTTCTTTTGGATGATTCACCTAGCAAAACATAAATAAGAGAAAACAAGAGTATATATACAATAATTTGCAAGAAACTAAGCAATTACTAGCATGGATTCGACACTATATATATGCAAAAATATGCACTTAACATACATACATCTTTGACATATCCCTATAAATTGTCATACGTCCTGGAACCTTGAACCTAGGATGTGCCTCTTGCATCATTGCCACAAAACCTGATCCTTCTACTTTTCTAAAAGGCATTTCATCTGTAATTATCCACTCAACAAGACGCCTTCTTAACCTATCATAATTGTAAGTATGAGCAATAAGTTTACCTTCCTGACCTGGTTTTGGGGGTGGCATCAACAGAGATGGTTGTCCCTTTTCTTTCTTCCTGTTAGGATTCTTTAGATATCTATTCAAATGCTTTCGTAATCCAGAAGTGCCATTATTGTCATTGTGAGCTTTGTATTTCTTGTGGAAATGATGACATTCAGCCCACTCATCATCTATCCTAGTCATTTCCAACCAAACAGTTGATCTCACTTTGCCGTGCTTCTTTTTGCTATCACCAACTACTTCAGCTGTACTTGTTGGAGTTGCAGCTTCAGATCATTTGTGTGAGATGCATCTTGATAGGATGATCCAACTTTTGTTTCTTGAGTTGTACTTGTACTTGGAGCTGCATTTGTCGTTGGAGTTGAATTTGACATGGTCATCTAACAAACATAAAACAGAACCAATTACATTCAGATTCTTGCAATCACACACCAACAATTACAATGCACAAACAAGCAATCACACACCAACAATTACAATGCACAGACAAGCAAAACATCATTTCTAGTCTGTTTCTCCCAATAATATTGCAAGCTCCAGTAACTAACTAACTATGTAGTTCTTAGGAGTACCACACCTTGGTAACTATCATAAGCTGTTACCCCAAAAGGTTCCCAAGCAACTTGGTCTGCAATGAATCATCTATAGATAATAAAGCCCATCCTATCTATGATAACTTTAGACAACAACATTTTACTCAAAATGTCCTGAGGAACAAGAGTACCATCAATATGAGAAGCCATAACTCTATCTATGGCTCTATTACAAAAGATGTAAAATTTATTCCATAGTTAATCATACAAACTGATTGTAAATTATTTCAATGATAAATCAATCCACCATGACTAATTTCAATTCAAGCAGAGAGTAATGTATCAAAGACATGTCTAAATTGATTTCCCAGGCTACTGAAATGAGATGCTGACAAGACTAATATTGTTAGCATTGATTTTTCACATCACATGTCAAGGCCAGTGAAACATAGTAGCACTACTGCAGTCTTAAACTCTTACTGGTAAAATTAGGTAAACATGAATACATGATAGAAATTTCACAATCTCAGAACATGGGTTGGCTCAATCCCTCATAAGAAAAAAAAATCCAACAATCTAATTTCACAACCAACAATGTAAGTTTAAGTAAACCTATACCAAATATTTGACATGGATTTCCTAGATTTGTAACAAAGACATAGTTATGATAATCCTATATCTTATTCAATTCAACAACCCTAGTTTCAGAACAACAAGAGATAAATCTTAGTTTAAACCACAAAATAAACTGAAAATCTCGCCAGAATCAGCGAGATTTGAGCGTATCTTTGATCTTTGAGCATATCAAAATCCCCAATTCTTCCCGATTCAACACCTTAACAACACCATCAAGAACTCAAATTAGAAGATCATGTTCCAAAATCAAGTAATAACCCTAAATAAATCTAAAATCAAACCCTAAATCAATTTATAATCAGACCCTAAATCGAACAAGAATGAGAAGAATACTTACCTTACTCAGTCAGAGACGGTGAATAAGATGAACAAATCGATACTGTGAATCTGATAGAGAGAACTCAGAGAAGAATAGAGACGATGGCTGCTGTTGAGAAAAAAAATAAAAATAAAAATGAGAGAGTGAGTGAATTATTGTCTCGACACTTTACACCTATTTTGGACGATCGAGATTAAAAACCTATCTACATCTTAACGGCTAATAATCACCGGTACAAATGGTCCGGTTCTTCCCAAGAACCGGTGTCTGTACCGGTCTAGAGCGGTTCTAAACTTCCAGTACAGGTGTCTGTACCGGCTAGACCGGTTCCGATCCGGTTCCGGTTCGGTATTTCCGATTCCAGGCCGGTCCGGGTACTCTCAACCGGTTCTTGTGCAGCCCTAAAGATTGTAGACATCTTATGATGAATGAGTTGAATCCACAAGTTTGATAGAGTAAATATTAAAATAATTAAGGCAATCCTCACGGTTTGTGATTAAAGCTTATCTATCTGTACCCCTCATTTTTTCCACCACTGTTGTGCTAATCTTGTTATGAGCTTTATGTTCTCTGATGGAATCGACACATATTCTTCTATACTAATGTGGATAATTAAGAGCCCAAAAGTGATGGAGAGAGTACAAGAGGAAGTAAGAAGCATCCTTGGAAATTATCAAATTAAACTATACTTTAAATATGTGGTAAAGGAGATGTTGCGGCTTCATTGTGCTCCAGTTCCATTACTAGATCCCGGAAGGAACAAGGGTTACCTTTAATGCAAAAGCTATATGGAACCAAAGTTTGTTGTGGGATGAACCAGAAGACTGTCGACCAAAAAGATTCATGACTGTAGGGGTTTGAGGATGTTGAATTTTGGGGATTAAAACATGATAAGTGAGATTGATGTCTTTGAGTATGTGTTTGTAGGTAAAAAAGTATTGAACCATGGAGATTACCTCGGAGCTGACAGTATCCCACATTATTGATAAAAGGCTACTTGAAATCCATCATTACCAAGTGAATCCCAAGGTTTGATTTGGAAAACAACGTATTTGATTTCTTGAGCATCTGGAACTTGTACATGACAATTATTACGCGCTTCATAAATGCAAGGATTAAAAAGCCGCAGAATATCCTGTTGAACAAGAGGCGTAGAAGAAGTTGAGATATTAGTAAAATGGTTAAGAAAAATTCCTTCAATATAACTTCTTGAGTCATACCAAATGTCTAAATGTCCTTTAAATGCATGAATGTGAGATCTTCTTTTGTTAAAGTTAGCCATAGATTGAAAGTATGAGATTTTTCTGTCAGCTTCAAGAAATTTACTACCCACTTGTTGCATGAAGTACTCTTTCTGAATAATAATCTAATGTTGTAATGAAGTACTTAATTTTTTAACTTCCAGACGATGAGGAGACAAATTATTTTTGCATAATATTGTTGAAGACGATTCTGAATATTCTGAAGATTAGCTTCAATGTTTCCAAAAGAGAACTTTTTCCAGAGTTGTAGTTGAGTTCTAGTGTATTTAAGCTTACTGGAGAACTAATAAGAATGAGAACCCAAGAACTGTTGCTTCCAACTTTGGTTAATATTGTCAGTGTTAGAGAATTTCTCGGTCGAACTCGCATGCGTTACTATATCAAGCATGTTTGTCAATGTTAGTGATCAAAACTATAGAGTCTTGATTTCTAGTCTATTGTATCTAAGGTCTCGGACTAGGATAGAAAGTGTAGTTGATCTCAAGAACTCCATAGCAATCATCATACAAGATGAAGGACTACTCAAGGAACCAGTGGATCTTCATCGACTAAAAGGTATGTGGAGACTTGAACTTATCTATCACTCAAAAGTCTATCTACTCTATCTCATATCTTGAGACAAAAGTCATTTTACTATATAGACTAAAGATATACACATGTGACATTTCGAGATGAGTATATCTCGCTTATTTGTTTCTCGAAATGTGTGTTGGTAAAGCTTTCACTTTAGCCAAGTTCATCTTTGCCTAGTGACGAAAGTCATGCATGTTATGTTTGAATCACTTTGGAAATTGATCTGACGAAAACTAGTTTGTGAATAATAACTATATGACGTCCTCTGGGAATGTTTCAATGATTGAAATGATGGTTTAGACAATATAACCACTGGGGGATATAAATATTGTTGTGGAAACACATATATGTATAAGTTCTTAGCACTTGAACCGAAGTTTGCGAACATTGTTGAGCAAGTCAAACACCGGAACTTGAGCAGTCAACCCAGTCTGCGAACGTGTGTAGTTCTCGAACCTGAGAATTTCTACTGGAGTTTGTGAACTCCAACCGGTTACTTAACTCCGCGAACCCAGTCCGCGAACTTGAGTGGTTATGTCTAAAAACGATGTTCGTGAACTTATTTAAATTATCTAAGGAATGCTATTAAAAACCATGGCTTTATAGTTCATGAATCGATTCGAGTGAATCACATCGTTTTTGCTTCAATCGTGTCTTGTGTAGTACAAAAGATTTCATAGCAATTGAAGAACTCTCTAACTAGTTCATTTGAGTCATTTGGACTAATTATGGTGAAGAAGAATATGGTTGATATGAAAGTTATCATTTGGATAACCATTTGGTTGACTAATATTGAACCAACTATTGTACACGTTTGGGTACGATTACACAAACCCAAAATCATCAAGTTCATATGTGTATGGCAAGCTAAGTTTTCGATCTAACGGTTGAGAGATATTAGCTTGTATCTAATCAGGTTTTCATCTAATGGTGAATATTGAATGCTTTGTTACTAAGCTAACATTGATTGCAAACCCTGATTTGAAAGCCTATATAAGGGAAAACTCTAGCAACTGGGAAACCTAATCCCAACACATTCTGTGTGATACTAGTTTGCTAAGCTAGAGTCGATTCTCCTTTAATCTTTGGTTTTCTTCTTCTAAAACCAGGTTAACGACTTAAAGATTTCATTGGGATTGTGAAGCCAGACCGATATTACTTTTCTTGTAGTTGTGTGATCTGATCTTGCTATTTCTATCGTACGAGTACAATTGTAATAATTGTCTTGAGATTTATATCTCCGATAGGCAAGATATAAAAGTAATCACAAACATCTTTATCTCATCGTTTGTGATTCCACAATATCTTTTTTCGCTGCGCCAATTAAGACTATTGTGATGTGATCGATAAAAATGAGTTGTTCTTCGGGAATATAAGTCTGGTTTTATTGATTGGTTCATGTTCACCTTGATTTATCAAAAGACAGAACAAAAATCATAGGTTTATTCGTGGGAGACGAATTTATCTATCTTGTAGACTTTTTTGTGTGAGACAGACTTGTTTGCTAAAGTCTTCGACTTTGGGTCGTAGCAACTCTTGGTTGTGGGTGAGATCATCTAAGGGAATCAAGTGTGCAGTATCCCGCTGGGATTAGAGGAGTAGGAGCATAAATGTACCTTGGATCAGTGTGAGATTGATTTGGGTTCAACTACAGTCCAGACCGAAGTTAATTTGGAGTAGGCTAGTATCTGTAGCGGTTTAATACAGTGTATGTTTAATCTGGACTAGGTCCCGGGGTTTTTCTGAATTTGCGGTTTCCTCGTTAACAAAATTCTGGTGTCTTTGTTATTTCTTTTCCGCATTATATTTTGTTATATAATTGAAATCATACATGTTGTGCATTATTCAATCAATTAGAATATCCGACCTTATTGGTTGTTGATTTAAATTGATTGACACTTGGATATTGGTCTTTGGTACCATTCAAGTTATCTATCTTTGATTAGACTCGCGAAACACATTTGCTTAAGTTAATCAAATCGAGAGATTGAGATAATAACGCCTTGAGTATTTTCTATTGATTGAGTCTAGTTGATTCTCTAGAAAAAAACACGGAGTTATCCAAATAGATTGTTAATCGAAATATTGGGTGAGGTTGTTAGACCAGGCAAACACGCTTAAGACCTTACAAGTATGTGTTTGTGCAATATGATTCCGTTGACGAAATCTCTGTTGCGCTTACCAAAATGTCTCCTAAAGCTTTTGAGAATGTCAAGTGTCCTGGAAACACCTCAAAGGATTATTCCTTAGTTGATTCTTACGAATCCCGAGGTAGAAAGAATGTTCAATTTGATAATGACATTTCTTCCTCTCATGAGGCATGTGACACTCTGGCTGAAGCTGAAAAGGAGCTCACCAGAATTGAAAATATTGATTTTAATAATCATGATCATCTCATTGATGAATTTGAGAAGTCTCTTGATCGAGAACGTGATCTCTATAACATTATTAAGTCCTTCTCTAATAATATTGAGAAACTTCTTCAAGAAACTACTCTCCAGCGTGAAAAGATTAGTACTCTTGAGGATATTATTAAAAAGGACTAAATTATAGAAAAACGTTTTCTCGAGACTCATTCATCAGATCTCAACAGAATTCGTGCTGAAAAAGAGAAACTATGTGCATCTCTTACTCTAGCCCATGAACAGTGCAAATCCTTGGAAAAGGAAAACTCTGTCTTAAGGAGAAAATCCTCTGTACAAACTAACTCTCGTGATGTTCTGCACAAGACAAAGTATTCTCCAGAAGAAGATTTTGTCAAGAAAAGTTTACATAACTTTCAATCTTCTCATATGGCTATGGAGTGTAAATAGGTGCCAGTTATTTCTTCTCCTCCTCGAATTTGTACCTTTTGTGGGAAACATAATCACTATGCTATCCATTACTTTGCAAGAAGGAAACAAATTTCTAAGCTTCGTAATTTTCTTCTCTTCACTGTCAATGGAAAAAATAATCAGTCGACTAACGCAGTGAATCTTATGCCCACAAGAAATCGGAAACCTTATAAGAATGATCTCTACGCTAGAAACCAGTACAGGGCTCAAGTGCATTCTGACATGAATTCTTGTGTTGCTAACGAAGGAATTTCCTGTACTTATAAGGATGTTTCTGATAAATATAAATCTAGAACATGGATTCCCATCCACTCTGATCCTCTTAATTCAATTGCAAGAGGTCCTAGATTTAGTCCTTCTGATAAATATGCTAATCAAGCAGTGTCTCATCTCTTTAGAAAGGGAACATATCAAAGACATAAGGATAAAAAGGAACAACATTCATTTGATGAGCTAAAGGCTCATACTTGTGTAAAGTAATAACAAGGTTGAATAACTCACATACAAAAAGCCTAGTTGTGAGAAAATTGAATAGGTATACTCCGTTCTGTATGACTCAAATTATCTAGTTAATCTCTTATCGTTTTTAGAAGGATAATTAGTCAAACACTGGTTGTGAGTATTTTTTTTTCTTTCTTCTTAATGTTCCTTGTCTAATTTTATATTTCAAAAGTAAAAGTGTTTTTCTCTTTCCATGAAGAGTTTTGTGAAAAACCATCTTATGGGCTCACGTACGGGTTATCCTTTAAAACATATCCTGTAAACCCTAAGTCTCTCGATTTTTTCTTTATATACCTATCCTATTGAGTTATTCTTATTACTCTAGGTTTCTTTTTTATTAATGGCTTCTTCTTCTTCCTGCTCATTGAGTTTTCCTAAAGATTTCATTGATAAGACGGTATATTGCAAACTCGATAAGGAGAAGGAAACTCTTGTTTATAATGAAGGTTTCCTTCCTCAACCCTCTGAGTCACTTTCTGATATAGAGGAGATTAAAGAGATTTCATTAGATGTAGTTCTCGACTTCCTGAAGGAATTTGAGAAATCAAAGCAACAACTTGTTTATACAATGAAGTGTCTTGATGTGGTAAGAACTGAGTTGAAAAATGTTAAGTCTGACCTTGTTCTCATGAAAACCCGTGTTAAATAACTTACCAATAAGGATATCCTCTTCAAGGGTGCAGAGGATGATGCTTTTCAGAAGCTCCAAGACCTTAAGTCTCAAGAAGGTCCCGAACTATCGATTTGACTTTAGTTCGCATGAAAGAGTTTTTAATTTAGTCTGTTTGTTTGTGCATATCTAGTAAATCTTCTATTGTTTCTCTTTTGTTTAGAAGAATAACTAGTGTTTTGGAATAGCCATTATTGTTATTACACATAGCTATATCCAATGATTTTCATCTTCTTGTTTTAGATTTTTTGGTTTAAAAAATTCTAAGTTTGGTTGGAAGATGATGGTTGCAGTATTATTATGGTTTTATATATTGCAATATTTTGATGGGATATGTTGTTTACGTCCGTGAACTTGATTGTCCCATATTTTGTCAAAAGTAAAGTCGTTCTTAAATTGATATGGAAATATTGATAAAAGGATGAATAGACTTTTGACAAATACAAAAGTTAAGCCTATATTGTCAATTATTGATGTAAGATAGGTTAAAATATTTCGTGATTCAAGGATTGTCTCTATTGTATGTCATTGTGCAAATGGTGATAGAAACATAGAATGAATCCTTGTGTTATCCACGGTATAGATACTTATTGATCCATATTTTTATGTATTACCGTGAAGGCTCCATTGTGTATCTTATGTTGAGCACGATACAACTAAGTCGCTTCCTTATTGGCATGGTTGGTTGTTCCATGAGATGTTATATGTTGAGCATTAAGAACTAAATTAATCAACTTGTGTGGTTATTTATTTTGTATTCCATAAGTTTTCTTATGTTGAGTACATGTACATTTAAGGTTGTCATATCTTATGATAATCTTAGTCGGGGTTCCATAATCTCTTATGTTGAGCCCAAATGAACTAAATTAATCATCTAGCATGGTTATTTAGTTAGCACTCCGTAAGTTCTTCTCATGTTGAGCATAATTGACTAGGATGGTTATTTTTATGATAAACTTAGTCATTGTTCCATAGATATTCTTATGTAGAGTGTGGCCAATTAAATTGATTACTCTTGTAATTAGTTTGGTTGTGGATGACAATTAGATTATTTGCAAGTTTTCTTGTGATCAATCTAATTGATTTTTTTAAGTCTCCATAAGTTTACTTGTGTTGAGCATATTTAGTCAAATTAATTTTGGTTCGCTTTGGTTAATTTGATTGAATATTTCTTGTTGGATTCCAAATTCATACTTGTATGTAATTTGTTGAGTCCAAAGAAATCCTTCTTTTCTTTTGAAATTAAGGTCGCTCTTGTTGTTCCTTAGGGAATGACATATTATGGGGTAGAGTTCTTTTGAACTTGTGCTTAATTGCCAAATCTTTGTGGGGAGTACGGCTGTGGAATATTATAGGGGTTATCTTGCGTCTTTATAAACTCCTTGATGAATGTATTTAGCTTCGGCTTTATGATTGCATCTAAATAAGATGATATACATTTACCTTTGGTCATGAAATGTCTCTTACGGAAATTTCATTAGGATCCCATTCTTGTACCTTTGACAATTTTATTGACAAAAATTGGGAGAATTAATATGTAGTTCACACTACAAATACATATGGTTTTCGGATCATTATGTAAGGGGGAGTGGTTTCCATGTGAGATGGAGTATTGACTAAGGGGGAGTGAAGTATCACCATAGTATTTTTGTTGAAGTTGTGATGCAATTGGACTTTGATGTTGTGTAATAATACTATAACACTGTATAAAAATGATTGAGAACCGATGCTTTTCTCATTTTTATAGCTACAGATTTTCAACAACGATGATGCTAAACTTACAATCTTTGGGATCATTGGACTACTTGGAAGTGGCGAAGAGTTCGAGTATTGTTGAAGATTAGACATGTGGAATAGGAGCTACAAAGTTTATTTATATATTTTTTGTATTCCATATGTATTAATAGTTTTGCCACTAAAATTGACAAAGGGGGAGATTGTTAGAGCATTGCTCGGTCAAACTCTCATGCATTACTATATCAAGCATGTTTGTCAATGTTAGTGATCAAAACTATAAAGTCTTGATTTCTAGTCTACTATAACTAAGGTCTCGGACTAGGATAGAAAGTGTAGTTGATCTCAAGAACTCCATGGAAATCATCATACAAGACGAATGACTACTCAAGGAACCAGTGGATCTTCATCGACTAAAAGGTATGTGGAGACTTGAACTTATCTATCACTCAAAAGTCTATCTACTCTATGTCTTATCTTGAGACAAAAGTCGTTTTACTATATATACTAAAGATATACACATGTGACATTTCGAGCTGAGTATATCTCGCTTATCTATTTCTCGAAATGTGTGTTGGTAAAGCTTTCTCTTTAGCCAATTTCATCTTTACCTAGTGACGAAAGTCATGTTATGTTTCAATCACTTTGGAAATTGCTCTGACGAAAACTAGTTTGTGAATAACAACTATATGACGTCCTGTGAGAATGTTTCAATGATTCAAATGAGGGTTTAGACAATATAACCACTGTGGGATATAAACATTGTTGTGGAAACACATATATGTATAAGTCCTTAGAACTTGAACCGAAGTTTGTGAACTTTGTTGATCAAGTGAAAAACCGAAACTTGAGCAGTCAACCCAGTCCGCGAACTCAGTCAGCGAACGTGCGTAGTTCTCGAACCCGAGAATTTCTGCTGGAGTTGTAGCTCAGTTTCAGTCCGCGAACTCAGTACGTAAACTGACGGAATTTCTCGAACCCGAGAATTTATACTGGAGTTTGTGAACTCCAACCGGTTACTTAAGTCCGCGAACCCAGTCCGCAAACTTGAGTGGTTATGTCTAAAAACGATGTTCGTGAACTTATTTAAATTATCTAAGGAATGCTATTGTCAACCGTGGCTTTATAGTTCATGAATCGATTCGAGTGAATCACATCGTTTTTTCTTCAATTGTGTCTTGTGTAGTACATAAGATCTCATAGCAATTGAACAACTCTCTAACTAGTTCATTTGAGTCATTTGGACTAGTTATGGTGAAGAAGAATACGGTTGATATGAAAGTTATCATTTGACTAACCATTTGGTTGACTAATATTGAACCAACTATTGTACACGTTTGGGTACAGTTACACAAACCCAAAATCGTCAAGTACATGTGTGTATGGCAAGATAAGTTTTCGATCTAACGGTTGAGAGATATTATCTTGTACAAGTTTTCATCTAACGATGAATATTAAATGCTTTGTTATTAAGCTAACATTGATTGCAAACCCTGATTTGAAAGACTATATAACGGAGAACTCTTGCAACCGGGAAACCTAATCCCCACACATTCTGTGTGATACTAGTTTGCTAAGATAGAGTCGATTCTCCTTTAACCTTTGGTTTTCTTCTTCTAAAACCAGGTTAACGACTTAAAGACTTCATTGGGATTGTGAAGCCAGACCGATACTACTTTTCTTGTAGTTGTGTGATCTCATCTTGCTATTTCTATCGTACGAGTACAATTGTAATAATTGGCTTGAGATTTCTATCTCCGATAGGCAAGATATAAAATTAATCACAAACATCTTCGTCTCATCGTTTGTGATTCCACAATATCTTTTTTTCGCTGCGTCGATTAAGACTATTGTGAGGTGATCGATAAAACTGAGCTGTTCTTCGGGAACATAAGTATGGTTTTATTGATTGGTTCTTGTTCACCTTGATTTATCAAAACACGGAACAAAACTCATAGGTTTATTCGTGGGAGACGAATTTATCTATCTTGTATACTTTTCTGCGTAAGACAAATTTGTTTGCTAAAGTCTTCGACTTTGGGTCGTAGAAACTCTTGGTTGTGGGTGAGATCATCTAAGGGAATTAAGTGCGCAGTATCCTGCTAGGATCAGAGGCGTAGAAGCATAACTGTACCTTGGATCAGTGTGAGATTGATTGGGGTTCAACTATAGTCCAGACCGAAGTTAATTTGTAGTAGGCTAGTGTCTGTAGCGGCTTAATACAGTGTATGTTTAATCTGGACTAGGTCCCTGGGTTTTTCTGCATTTACGGTTTCCTCGTTAAAAAAATTCTGGTGTCTGTGTTATTTCTTTTCCGCATTATATTTTGTTATATAATTGAAATAATACAAGTTGTGCGTTGTGCAATTAATTAGAATATTCGACCTTATTGGTTGTCGATTTAAATTGATTGACACTTGGATATTGGTCTTTGGTACCATCCAAGTTATCTCTCTTTGATTAGACTCGTGAATCACATTTGCTTGAGTAAATCAAATCGAGAGATTGAGATAATAACTCCTTGAGTATTTTCTATTGATTGAGTCCAGTTGATTATATAGAAAAAAACTCGGAGTTGTCCATACAGATTGCTAATCGAAATATTGAGTGAGGTTGTTAGACCCCCGCTTTTTCAGTCAGTGCAAGAGCCTATTTGAAACCAACATTTGTATAACTTAAAAGAAAATGTTTACTAGGCCTATTGATAGTATTCAACAAAATGGGACTATGATCAGAAGCTATTGGAACTTAATGTTAAAGATAGGCTTGAGTGTAATGATTAATCCAAATAAGATTAACTAATACCCTATCTAATCTAACAACAACATGATCATCACCAGATCTATGATTCAACCAAGTAGTATCAACACTAGAATAACCCAAATTTATGAGGCCTAATTGTTGAACAATACTCCTAATATGTCTATAATGATGAGCATGGGAGTTGCTATTGCTCTGAGTTTCATAATCATACATAGTAAAGTTTAAATCTTTAATTAAAATCCAAGGAAGATTAACAGAAGAATGCATATTCAGAAGATATTGCCACTGGTCATTATTTTGAACAATATCATGAGCAAAGAACCAACGATGGACCAAAACTTTTGATAAAACACCACCTGGAAACCATTATGACCAAAGGCTTTCAATTGACCATACTCTGAACACAATGGTTCATCTCGATGGCAGTAATAGGTGTTGTAAGACTAGCATTATCCATTGTGTTGTAATACTAACAAAATGGATAACTCTACGCAATAATTTATCTAAAAAGGGTGTATAATCGGGTGAATCACAAAAATACAAATCATGAAAGTAACTAGTAATATGTGTTTCAATATCCGTCCTTCTCATCATCAATCCAACGATCTGTATCTATTTTGAGGTGTTGAATAATGTTGCCCATTTAGATTACTAGAAAAAAATGTGGGCGCCAAAAATATAATGTTTCGGAAAAAAAAAATTCCCCTGAATGATATATTTTATTTTATTTTTCCGCTCATGTAGCTTCAGTATGATTCACAAAAAAAAAAACTTAAACCCACGACCCGTAAGCTTTTTTCTTTTTTCTTTTAAAGCACGACGACCTTTAAGGGATTTTTTTTTTTTTAAAACATAGTCGACCTTTAAGGTGCTATAATTCTTATTATTTTCGGTCATAAAAATCAACTAAAATATACGATTTGATTCATGTGAATAAAAGAGGATTCATGTTACAATTATAGTTTAACAATTAGGTACATATTCTTTTTGTTTTTCTTATCGTAATTCTTTGTTAGTCGATGAAAAAATATCATTATTGTTATTGAGAAATAATTAAAAAAAAAAAAAAAAATCGACCACTTATAAAAGGCCCATAATCAAATTTGCACATTACCTTTGTAAATTCAAAATCATCTATGCCTCGATGGGACTCTACAGCAGTTTTACTCCCTCATAAACAAATAAAAAAACAAAATGTCAAGGATTAAAATTACTAATTAAGAGTTAAATATTTGAGAAGAAAATCTAAATTTGCAATGAATTATTTTTTTCCTTGCGCTTTGTTTTCTGGTAGTGCCTCGGCTTGCTGATGATTTTTTAATTTCTCACCACAGTAGGGACGGAGTCAGAATTTATTTGTTTTGGGATAAATATATATAGGAAAAGTAGTAATGCCGTAAAAGTAAGCGGCCGAAGGCCGCAATTATCTTTTTGGCGTTTGTTTTTTCTTTTAAATGATGTCACCAAGATACCCACTAAGTTGTAGACGTTTAAATTAGTGGTTGGATTTAGTATTTTGATAGTTTCCATTTCGGAAATGTTATTTGGCTCTCTATTCTCCACCTCCCTATAATCTAAGCCTCACATCTATGTCGTGATTCGCATTCAGGTTCAGGTGGGGTTCACCATTTCCCTAATGTGGGGTTTAGATTGTAGGGAGGAGAATAGGGAGGTGGAGAATAGGGAGTTGAATAACACTTCCGTTTCCATTTCTTCCCGACGTACTTTTGGTATTCAAGCCGAGTTTATATGATAAATAAGACTGCACAAGAACCGGTCCCTTGTCCCTGTACAGGACTGGAACCAAAAAAAAAGACCGGTACCGTACCGGAACCGGTGTAGGAGGTACAGGGAACGGGAATGAAAATGAGAACCGGTATAGGATCGGTACAGGGACCGGTTCTCAGCAAATTCCCGGCCTGTACCGGACCATAAGTACCGGTGTCTAATAGCCGTTGATGCAACTTAATCCTAACCATCTATGTTAGGTTTTATATACCAACTTATCTTTTCATTTATACACTTTCACTCGTTCTTCGTTTTTTTTTTCTTCCAAGAACAAGCTAAAGAGAAATCAGTTCACCAGCTGTTGTTGCTTCTTCTTCACCACCACCACCTCTTATTATTCACCACCACCACCTCTTCTTCTACACCACTACCGTCTTTTCTATTCAGATGAATAAATTAATCTTCTACTTTTTCTTTCAATCAACAACAATTTGTTTGATGAACTCTGATTTGGGGTAATTTGATTTAGTCAAGGTAAATCAGTAAGTCACTCATTTGATTTTGGGTAGTTTGTTTGATGAACTCTGGATTCCAAATATTCAATTGCATGTTTAGTTTAATTGTTGAATTGCATGATTGAATCTGATTTAAGTTTGAGATGAATTTGGGTTTAATTGCAGATTAATTTGTAATTGTACATCTATAGATTGACTTAGGGTTTTTATTAGTTTCAGGTTTGATTAATTTGTTAAACGAGAATTTTGGTTTTTATGGATTGCGTGTTTGATATAGGGTTTGTTTGAGATCGATTTTGAATATCATGGATTGAATCCATTGGTTCTATTGAAATTAAACAACAACAATAGGTAGCTTTAGGTTGTTTCTGATATGGGTTTTTGATTATACATGGAATGGGTTGAGTTTGATGTTGTAGATCTAATGGTAATCTGGAAAAGAATTTGTTGGTTGTTTGGACCGGAAATAGCCTCCGAATACAGTGAAAGGAATCGTTGAGGTGTTGAGGTGATGTTGTTGCAGGTATAAGAGATGATTGAAGTGGGTTTGCTGAGATGGATGAGGCAGTGAAGAGTTAATTGAGATGAACAGAGTTCTCGACTGAGTTTAGTATAATTATTGGAGCGTAGAGAATTTTTTATGATACTCAATACATATACTGTATGACTTTAGTTTTGAACTTTTATTAATTGTGTGCGTCTTTTTTTCTTCTTTTTCTTTTGTTAAGAGCAATTCAATTGTGTTACTTCTGTATCAGAGTTTGAGTTAAAAACCCGGTACCAGACTTGTACCGGACCGGTCTAACAGGTACAGCCGTACATGTACATGTCCAAGTACATGTACCGGTCCTCAAAATGAGGTACCGGTCAACACCAGGTACAAAGACCGGTTCCAACAAAAAACCGGACTGAACCGGCCCTTGGGCAGCCCTAATGATAAATGTCTACTAGAAGTAGTTTTTATAGTAAATATAGTAGAGAATTCAAGGTTCTTTAAGTGATATATAAAGATAAGGGGGACAAATCTATAAATACTTAAAATTTTCAAGATTAATATGATAATTAATTAAAGCCTGATATGTAATTTAGAAATTTTAGTTGGACTGCTGTCCCCACTAGACCTTGCGTAGCTCCGTGCCTACAACACCGTACCACTCGGTTGGTATTTTCACATGCATCCTTGATACACTGAGCATGTTCAACTCTTGCTGCTAAAAATCCCAAAAATGAAAGGAAAGAAAACGACCTTTTTTTTTAGTAATTTTAATGGAGTAAAAAGTGGAAGAATACAAAATGGATTGTATGTATATGTACCTTCTGATAATATATTCTTTCTTTAAGCTTAAAGTTCTTCTTCTTAGGCTGGGTCTAATCGTGGTCCAAGATTCAAGCTATTTCTTGGATCCACGTCACCAAAATACAACGCCTAGGTGCAATGGGAATCCGAGATTCCGTGTTGATATGCGTTTTAAAACTGCGTCGCACGCAGTTTGTAACTGCATTTCATAGGAATACTCAAAAATGCGGTTTCAAATTGTGTGTTGAATGTGTTGACCAGTCCATGCGCAGTTTGAAACTGCGTATTGACCGTGTTGACCGGTCAAAGCGCAGTTTCAAACCGCGTGTGGAAGAATATTCTCGTAAATTATTCTCTGATACGCATTTAGGAACTGCGTGTGATGCTTTTTCAGCACGCAGTTTCAAACTGTGTCCCTTGGGTACTTCCAAATTGGATCCAAGTTGAACACAGCACTCATTCTGGATCCAAGCTATTGTTCACCCATTAACGACACTTCTACAGTTGCAAATCTTGGATCTTGGAGGCCGAAAGAGCCAGCCTAGCCTATAAAAAGAAGAAGCGTACCAAAATGCAAAAAATATCACAATTCCTCCTACTGTTCGAAGCTGCCTTGCCTCCTCTGACATTCTACAAAATTCATTATACTATCAATCAATAACCTTACTTGTTTCGATTTTGTTATGTTTAGAGTGCAGAATAGTTAGTCTTTTGATTGATTAAGATAGGTAAAACATACAAATGACAGTTTTCTCCATCTTCTCGTTAGGTGTGCGATCCAACCACAAATTAACTAAATTTCCAAAGTAGAGGGATCACACATTTACCATGTATATGATCATAGGGAATACGTTATTTTTAGCTCCATCATTTTACGCTTACTTACTCCCGATTAAGCTTAATTTGTTTTTTTCTTTAATGCAAAAGCTATATCAATGGACCCAAAGTTTTGGGATGAACCAGAAGACTGACTACTAGAAAGATTCATGATATACGAACATTGATTTATTTTATATAGGAGTACAAGACTTTGAAATTGAACCTAGGAGTTTCCCTGCTATTAACTTTGCTTTGGTCGTAATTGAGCTTGTTCCTTGCAAACCTTTTGCAGCAATTTGTCTAGCGAATGCCCCTCGGAATGAAAAAAAATAAGAAATTGATTTGCAAGCAGCTCTGGCCTCCGGGGATTAAAATGCACAAAAAATTCTCACTTTTCTTGGTTGCTACTACTGCAGTACATAAAAAGTGGTTATTAATGCAACTCAGGGAGTTACGGCCGTCCAGGCTTTCCAAGCTATGTTGTGAAAAGCCAGCAAGGACGCATGGGGGCGTAAAGGGGTCGCCTAGCCAATAATAAGATGAAGATTAACGAATTCTATAAAAAAATCCTTGAAGTCTGAAACAATTTATTTTGATCTAGTGAAGAAAAATAAAAAATTCCAACCAATAAAGACTAGATCACCGCTTTCACGGTGGGAGGGCCGACTGAAGAAAAACGAAACACCATTATGCGTGATGGTGTTATAAGGTTACAATTGATATACATCCAATTTATGGTAGTTTACATAAATTTTCCCCATTTTTTATGCATTTTTTGTGGTGGTTTGCATCAATTTACCCCATGTGCCATGTATTCATTGCGGTTGTTTGCCTCAATTTTCCCATGTATTATACAACCTTTGTGGTGCTTTGCATAATGGTTATGCATTAAATTTTAAAAGTCATCATCAAATTTTTCGTAAAAATATTTAATTTTATATTGTTGTTTTTACTCGTTGTGTAGTTTTTTAAAATCCTTTCCAATGATATAAAATTTGTAAAATTCAAAGGCACGGATTTTTAAATATGTTATATTAAAGTTTGGTTGTCAATTATACCCCTGAAAAAATAGGATCTACAAGGAGTTACAATAATTAGACTAAAAGGGAGGATATTTTAGGTTTTTCATGTCCCAAAGACTACCACCAAATTCCAATCTTTTTATCAAATTGAGCATTTGTGTTAGTCTACATTTTACAAAAAAGTGTTCATAAAAGGGACTCCCTCCCTTCGGGCTCTCCGGTCGGTCAGCCCAATTACCGCAGTAAAAATAAAAAATTCCAAAGGTTACTGTAGCGAGGCTGATGTTGATAATTCTAATTCTAATTCTGCATCAAAATTATTATTATTATTATTATTTTATTATTTTATTTTTTTTATTTTTTTTCTTTTGTACTGCCTCCGCCTGCTGATGATAATCTTTCACTTTTCATCACAGTACCACTTCGTTGGAATGTTCATATGCCTCGCTATTGCTTCAAGCATCTTCAATTATTGCTCATCATCTTTTTTTCCTGAAAAATGATTTTCTTTTCTGAGCGAATAATTTAAATCGATAAAAAGTGGACGAATACAAAGCATAGTCGTTTGAATATACCCGTTGCTTATAAATATTTTCTATAAGTTTCAACCTCTTCTCTTGATTGTCTACAAGATTCCAAAATTCATGAAAAGTAAGCAGAACTTCTACCACTCCCACGCATCTAAAAATATTGGCTATCATCTTGGCAGTCGGCACGGCGCCAGCAAGTTTAATTTTTCTTCTAAATCCTTTAAATCACGTCTGTTAATTAAGCAAAGAAGAACAAAAGTTGGTGAAAGTAGAAAAACTCTTATTCATATATATCGACACCTATCTTGTTGGGATCGTGACATCTTTTGGTAGTCAGCTGAGTCAGATCAGCCTGTTCTGACTGGAAAACGCCAAACATGGTTCACCCCTTCGCGCTACCGTTTTACTCCCTCATGGAGAGCAAGCATTACAACAATCAAGATTTTAAGAGATCAAGAGTTTTTGTTTTTTGGCGCTTGTTTTCTTGATGATCCGAGTGTGGGAAGATCACGTCCTTATCAAAGCAATTTTCCACTCATATTCGTTTTAAGATTGTGTAGGAATTCGTGCTCGATTTAAAATCGTGTAAACTCATACCCGTTGTAAAACTGTGTAGGAATTTACACTTAATTTACGTATTATGAACTTTTCACCATCTAAGACTAGATGACTGTTGTCATGGTGGGACGGCTGACCTGGAAAATTGTGTTAAAGTGTTACGCATTAACCAAAATATAGCTTCATAATGTGTTATGCATCCGTTGCGGTGAATTGCATGATGATTTACTTTTAATTTTCATTCAAAAATTGTGTCTAAAGTGAAAATATCACTTTTCATGAAACAGAAGGGGTACATCGTTTTATTGGTTGCAACGTAAAATTAGTTGATGCATAAACCAAATTATGGGTGCATAATGTGTGACGCATCCTTTGGGGTGTTTTACATAATGACTATACAATTTTCGAAAATTGTGTCTAAAGTGAAAGTAACATTTTTCCTAAAACGGAGGGAGTACATCGTTTTATTAGTTGCAATGGAAAATTAGTTGATACTTAAACAAAAATATGAATGCATAATTGTTATGCATCATTTGTGCTCGTTTGCATAATGGCTATGAATTCAATTTTCAAAAATTATGCCTAAAAGGATAAACAACCTTGATTTTTTTGTAAAAACTCTAAATTTGATATTGTTGTTTGTACTTATTGCGTAGATTTTTTTAAAACCTGTCCAACGAGATAAAATTTGTAAAATTCTAAAACAAGTTAGATATGTTATTTTCTAGTTTGCTTGCCAATTACACCCTTAAAAGAATAGGATACATGAAGAATTATAATAAAAATTTGTCATTTAAATCTATTTGCCCTTCCTCTTTGCTTTATTTACGAAAATATTTAATACCTTAATGCCCTTCGTCTTTGATTTATTTAGAAAAATGTTTAATACCTTATTGCCCTTCCTCTTTAGTTTATTTATGAAAATGTCTAAAGGAAAAAAAGAAAAAATTCATTCAAATGGGCAGTGGCGTCCTTTCATCGTTGAACCAAATCTAATCTTTTTTGTGAAATTGGAAGAAAAAAAAGTCAAGTCCCATATTGACACAAAATCATCCTATATAGAATCCTCCCCGCTTCGCTTGGTCGACCTAATTATATATATAAATCAATATAGATCGTATACGGAGTCGATAAGGAGTCGATAAAAAAAAATCGCGTATAAGATAGAGATTAGAGATTATTGGACAAATATACTAATGGACCTCAAAACTTTAATTCCTTGGTTCCTTTTGCGTTTTATGAAAGAACGTTCTCATGAAAGTACATCATACCAGAAAATTTTAACTAATCCAGGCCCTTAGAGCAATTACAGTGGCAGACCAAAACCAAATATTTGGTCGAAAATCCAGACACTAGGGAGAGGAGTAAAGAGCAAATACCAGAGTAAAACCAAATACTAGAATATATTTGGTCTTTGATTTGGTTTTTGTCGGGCGTAAGATTTTGATTGCGCCTGATTTAGGCGTAAGTATAAATTGCGCCTGATGGTGGGGGTGTAAGGTTTTGAGTGCGCCTGATGGTGGGCGTAAGGTTATGAGTGCGCCCGATGACAATATATATAAATGGGGCTTAATTTGAAAGTGCGCCTGAAGTTGCGCCCCACCAAATTTGGTTTTCCCACCGTAGCGTCTGTGCACGAAGTAAACCCATTTCTTTCAGAAAAATTTGGTTTTTAGTCTTTGGTTATAGTCGCCCCGCTGCAGTTGCTCTTAGGGCTTGCTTAAGACCATAAAGTGATGAGATACATTATTTTTTTTTTTTTCATTAATAAGAAAATTAGAGATTACATGAGAGATTACAAATAAGCGAAAGTAAGGCCCAGAAATGAAAGAAGAAAAATAAATCCTCAAAGCATCCCACTAGCTCAGGCCCAGAAAAGTGAAAGGAAAATAAAATTCAAATACATTTAAAATTTAAGAATTTGTAACTTCTCATCAGCAGAATCTGTAATAAGCCACCACTGGGAATTCAATTCTGGTTAAGAATGATGGTCTCCCCATAATAATCTGGTTAAGAATGATGGTCTCCCCATGATACACATGATTATGTTCGGAAGAATTAATGAACCCATGTAGTTGACTCATGGAGACATCTTCGGATATAATTCCATGTAAGAAGGTCATAGAAACATCAAGCAGTTTGATGATCCATTCATCAGGCAAAGAAAGAACCAAAACAATTCTGATTGTAGTGGCCACAACTGGATAATATGAAAGATTCCATTTAACATTTTGAAAGATTTTGACATCTTTGGTTTTGAAACTTTTTTATATTAGCCTACTATTAATTTAGTGCATTGAGAATTTTTATGTTCCTATGTTGATCAAGATGAATTGAGAGAAATCAAGATGAACATAAGAAAAGAAGAAATTGTATTATAGAGAAAACAATGTTAGTCTCAATCCGACAGCCTTGAGACATATTTATTACAGGACAAATAGTTGTCTGAAAACAGAACAACTGACTCAGAAAACCAAAGCTAACTCAGCTGAATAAAGTCAAGTCAAACTTATTTGACTTGACTATCCTATTAGCCCCCCCTCAAACTGATAAGGGGTTACATTATTCAGTTTGAACCAGAAAACAATAACAACAACAAAAAAGAACCTAAAAAGAACCATGTCTTGTGTGATAAGGAGCATTGTCCTAGCAAGAAAAAGATGTAGTAGATAAAGCAGCAGTGAGTACACCCTCTGAAGTAGAAGCAGCATCTTAGTTGGTGAAGCAAAGAACTAAACACTGGTGCACAGAGACCCTTAGTAAAAAAATCAGCTAACTGGTTTTCTGAAGCAATATGTTGGACAGATAAGAAACCATTTTCAACCAGCTCTCTGACAACATGATAATGAATCTTTATATTGACATACAAGGTTACTTGACAAATAAATAGCACTAGTATTGTTACAATACAAAGTGATTGGCTGAGCTAATGAAATATTCAACTCAGAAAAAACTGAGGACAACCATTCCAACTCTGCAGTAGCTACTGATAAATATTTGTACTCTGCCTCAGGTGTAGACCTAGATATAGTTGGCTGCTTTTTACTAAACCAAAGCTAACTCATCAGGTCATAACCAAAAAGATCAAATGTAATGTAGCAAACATTATCTTTAGTGAATTTAGAAACTGACGGTAAATTATGATGCATATCAGGTACATGTAAAACTTTATCTAACACAAAACTAGTTGTGGGTGTCTGAATTGTTGAACTGCCAGTAAAATTGAAAGATAGAGACTTACCATTGCCAATTACTACATGCTCCTTGCATTTTTAGTCGGAAGTATTAGTAAGAATTGATTTATCACCAGTCATATGAGCAGAAGCTCCACTATCAAATATCCACACAGTGCTTAAAGAATGATCATCATTAACTACAGATCTTTGAACATTCACACTTGTAAAAGCTTGATGAGAACCAGAAGAAGATGATGGTTGCTGAATATCAGTGACTACATAATGAGATTGTGAAGTATTTGTAGAATTCCCAGTTGGTGGTGGATGATATCTAAAGAAACACCTAGATGCCATATGACCATTCTTTTTACAAATTTGACATAATACTTTTGAGAAATCAACATAAGGTCTTCTATCACCATTACCATTTGAAGGAGTTCCACTTTGATAAGAATTATTTGAAGAACTTGAACTAGACCCATGTTGATATGAACTATTTTTATAAGATTCACCAGCACCATTTCTGTTATTCCTTCTGTTGTTATTATAAGGAGTCTGTCCATTTCTTGCATAGAATGTTGCATTCTGATCATCATAAACATTTGTAGTACTTTGATGTCTCTCAGCAAGAAACTGCTCATGAGATAGTAATTTTGCTTTCACTTCTCCAAAAATATAAGGTGTTTCTCTATTTTGAGATGAAATAACAAAAACATCATATTCACTGCCTAGGCCATTCAACACAAACATCATAAGATCTGAATCACTCACCTTTTCACCAATAGCTGCTAAAGAATCTGTTATAGACTTGATCTTCTGAAGATATTAAACAATAGACATATTCCCCTTTTTAAGACTATACAATTGAGTTCTTAACATACTCTTCCTAGCAGTGAATTGTGTTCTAAAATTATGTTCAAGAAACTCCCAAATTTCTTTTGCAATAGATAAACCAAGAACAACACCACTAACTGTTGGTGTAAAAGTTGCATTCAAACAAGTTGATAAAAATATATCTAATCTTCTCCAAGAAACCCACTCAGGATTAATTGTTTCAACACCATCAACTACAATTTTGTGTGGGGGTTCAATGACATCACCATTAACATACCCATAAAGATCACAGGAGAATAAAACTCCCTCAAATTGATCACGCCAAAGTAGAAAATTAGTCGAGTCAAGATTCATGGAGACAAAGTTTGAAATATTTGTAAAAGGTAAAGGACAAGAATTACCAGCGAAAGCCATTGTATGAACAATTTCTGGATCTGAAATCAAAAGATTGGATGTATGATGACTGTTGATATGACGTCTACTGTTGTTGTTGTTGTTGTTGTTGTTGTTGTTTTTGCGATTGTTGTTGACTCTGGTATATGTAGGTCGTCTAGTTGTTACCATAAAATTCTTTAAGAACCTCAAATAATTGATTTTGGGGAAAAATTATTGCATTGATATTGCCATGAATTGATGAAATCCACTAAAAATTGTTGAGAAAATTATTAAGAACCGAATGAGGCATCAAACCTAATCTAATGCCATGAGAATTCTTATGTTCCTATGTTGATCAAGATGAATTGAGAGAAATCAAGATGAACATAAGAGAAGAAGAAATTGTATTACAGAGAAAACAATGTTAGTCTCAATCAGACAGCCTTGAGACATATTTATTACGGGACAAATAGTTGTCTGAAAACAAAACAACTGACTCAGAAAACCAAAACTAACTCAGCAGGCTAACTCAGCTGAATAAAGTCAAGTCAAACTTATTTGACTTGACTATCCTATTATGTATCGCCTAGTGTATTGATAATTATAGTGGAAAACATAGATTTTATATAACCCATACAGTATCGACCAGAAGTATTCAGAACCTAGATTTTTCTTAAAGGAGTACATGACTTTGATTTCATTGTTTATGGTTGGATATGATTTTCCCTGCTATGAACTTTGCTTTGTTCGTAATTGAACTTGTTTTTCGGGAACCTTCTGTTTCAGTTTGACTGGGTAATTCCCCTTGGTAATAAAATAGAGGAAATTGATATGCAAGAAGCTCCTGGGATCACAATAGGTAACTCTTAAAGTAAATCGAGACTATAGGAAATTATTGCAACTCATGGAAAGACTTTCAAATTGCAAAAATACATAATTCAGTAAACGACATAAGAATCTTAGGGTTTTATTGTATCTTGAAATCAATAATTTTGCTACTTGATTAAAAGAAGACTTACTTTAATTCTAATTCTGTGAATTATATATCCGAGGAATTCTAATTTTGCATTCAAATTATTTTTCTTCTTTTACTTTCTTTTCTATTGTCTCTGCTTGTTGATGATTCTTTTGCTCTTTCTCATCGTGGTACCACTCATCTGGTAGATTCATATGCTTCATTAGTGCTTCAAGCATCTTCAGTTCACGCTCATCATGATATTTCTGAAAGCCCCCAGAAAATATTTTTTAAGAAAATTAATTAAGTAAATTTAAATTAATAAAAATTGGAATAATACAAAGTAGATCGTTAATGCATACCTGTTGATTATATGCTTTTTCTTTAAGTTCGAATTTCTTCATTTAAAGTTTACATAGTTAGAGCAACTGAAGTGGGGAGATCATAACTAAAGAGCAAAGAGCAAAAAAAAGACCAAAATTTGGGTTTAGTCCGTGTTGCAACGCAGTGGAGGGAGAGTAAAATTTGGTCAGGCGCAACTTTAAGTTACGCCTGAATCAGGTGTAAGAGGGAGGTTCCGCCCCATTTTTTTTTTTAATGTTTTTTAGTGTCAGGCGGAGTTCTAAATTACGTCTATTCGGGCGTAACTTTAAATTACGCCCGACTAAAGGCCAGACTAAAGACTAAATATGGTCTGGGTTTTGGTTATAGTCCGGTCTTTGATCTTTACTCCTTCTCCACTGCGTCTGTTGTTTGATATTTACTTTGGTTTTTAGTCGCCCACTACGGATGCTCTTAGAGATTTATTTACCACTACACATTCCAAAAATAATTATTCCAACATAGACTAGCGCTCGCTCCCACATTGGCATCATGAGAGGGGTAAAACGTGCCGGCCCGGCACAGCCCAACCCACGAAGTCACGTGCTTAGCGTGCTACGTGCTGTGCTGTGCCGGAGATTCATACGTGATATGCTAAATGGCGTGCCGTGCTGTGCCAGAAAAATAAACGTGTTATACCGTATTGTGCTGTGCTAGCACACTTATTTTATGTTCTCCAAAATAAAAAAATTTTGAGATATTTTAGTTAGTACATGTATTATTATAGAAATAAATTAGCATAACGAAAATAAAATGTCAGAAATTGGCTAAAACAATGATTTTTTAGTGAAATATGCATCAAATGTGATGTATTATGTAGTATTTTACGCATGACGTGGCGTGCTTTCTTCGCGTGTTGTGCCACGTGCTAACACGTGTCGCGTGCTGTGCTGTGCCGTGTGCCTATTTTTGTCTGACACAGCACAACCCATTAAACAAACGTGTTGTGCCCGTGCTGGGCCGGTCACGTGTTGTGCTCTAATTTTAACGTGCTGTGTTGTGCCATAAACGTGCTGGTCCGTCCCAATTTACACCTCTAAGAGGCCCTAGCAAGTTTTTCCTCTTAATCTTCTAGGTTTTAGTCTTTGTTGTGAAACTAGTAAATCAAAGAAGAAGAAGAAAAGTAGGAGAACTTGTATTCCTGTTTATATATATATACAGAGAGAGAGAGACCGTAGTGTCTTGTTACCTAAGGCATCTTAAACTTGGTTTATGACGAAATAAAATAAAATTGATTGATGCGCTAGTATCGTGATATATTTCCTAGACCCCCTAATTCTTTCGCAATTCTTCCCCTGCTGCGCTGTATGGAGTGAAATAGGGCAAATAAGGTTGACCGAGATGGTCCTATCCCACTATCAATGTTTTAGTCATTCATGGGGAGCAAAAAACATAACAATACCATATGGCTTACCAGAAACCAATGTCAAACATTGCAGCAAGATTCTATATATTCAAGGGTATTGTTTGGCATCTTTGGTCTTGGTGGTTGATAATAAATAAGTTTTGCATTCCTTGAGGAGGTGAACTAAGTTTTAGTTATGTAATTTGTTTAGCTATCTCCGTTCCGGTCTTTGGTTAAGGTGGCGCATGGCAGTGAGATATTAACCTTTTTGCATGTAATTGGTACCGACCCAATAAGCGTATCTAGTTTTGTCCACCTATCCACCAGCGAAGCAAAAGTATCAGGCATTTGCCGTTGTTTGAGTACTAGGAAATGCCCATTGGTATCAAAAAAGAAGAAGTTGATATGCAAGAAGCTCCCAGAATTGCAGAGCACAAGATATTTCCATTCTCCTGATTGTTCTAATATAAATCGCAGTGCATTAAAAGACCAAGGGAGATTAGTGCAACTCACGGAAGGGCATTCAAGTTGAAAGAAAATATAATTCAGTAATCGGCATAAGATTTGAAAGAACTTATAATTCAGTAATCGGCATAAGATCTTAGAGTTTTATTGTACCCTAAAGTCAAGAATTTTGCAACTTTATATTCACGGAATCTATAACGTACTTAAAAGACTTCGTTAAAATCCTTTTAAGTCAGGGATATCCCATTCCATTATTAATCACATTCTCTAAAAAAAATATGAGAAAAAAAATTAACAAATAAAAATTACTGCGAGTTTAGTATTTCAGAAATTCTGGTTCTGCATCAAATTATTTATGTTCTTCTACTTTCTTCTCTGGTGCTGCCTCTGGCTGCTGATGATTTTCATTCTTGTTCTCATCACAGTACCACTCCGTTGGTACTTTCATATGCTTCATTCGTGCTCTAAGCATCTTCAATTCTTCCTCATCACGGTATTTCTGAAAATCCCATGATTAAAATAAAAATAAAAATCGGGTAAAATTAAATCAATAAAAAGTGGAAGGATACAAAGCAGATCGTTTCTATTTTTGTTTATTTACTGAAGCATGATCGTTCGTATACACACAGTACCTGTTGATTATAAATATCTTCTTCAAGTTTTAACCTCTTCTTCTTAAGGTCTATAATTTCTCCAAGAAACATATCTTTAGCAAGATAAGCTCCAGCATATACAGCCACCAAGGTTGTCACAATTCCCCGGAAGGCGCCCATTATTTAGGTTTAGATTAGTTATGAGAGAACCGATTGGTAATAATATTGGGTATTTATAGAATCCTATTATTGGGGCTTAAAAAGGGAGAGGATTTTGGGGGCTTATGGGGTCATGAAATAACAACTCAAAGAGCCCCTTATCATGGTATTTTGGTAATACTCATTCTACCCATTATATGATTAGCACTAATTATATTGATTAAGCAAACTAATCAGTATTAGTGAGTCGATTAGATAAATCAAATGATTAAACTTTTGTAAATCAAAACTTGATTTTGATTTTGAAGAAGGAAAAATGGTGATTTTGGTGAAATTTTTTTCAAAAAATTTGAAGAAAGATGATGAAATCTTTCGTCACAAAACTCGGGATAACCTTATAATCAACTCCCACCATCAATTTATCAATTCAAAATCTGAATATTTTACATGTTACGGCCAGGAAATTGCGTCGAACTAGCCGTAATTAAGCAGTTACGGTTAGGATATGAGGAATTCCCAACCGTAAACAGTAATAACGGATGGGAAGTTAAGAACTTCTAGCCGTTATTCAACCAAGAATCTCCTGGGTCTGTTTCACGGCTGGGAATTCTTATATTTCCCGTCCGTAGTTGAATATGTAAGATGAGAAATTTTGATTTTTAACATGAATACATACTACGATTGAAAATTAGTAATACTTTCATTAATTAGACAACAATAAAACCCATTACATACTTAATAGATCCCCGTTACAAAGTTGGTTTTAATAACATCCCTTTCGATGTATTAAGAAGTTTTTGATGATGGTGAATTGAGCTTCCAAGTTGAAATTATAACCTTTCCATTTTCTCCACTCCTTCTTAGCTTGAGCTGCGACTTCTCTATCAGTCTCACCCCTAAGTCAAAGTTGGTTGCACATTCGACGTAAAGCCATATATTCTTCCACATTTTTTGCGTATGTCTGAAAATCGAAGATACAATTCAACCACATCGTTGTTGTTAGTGTTACCTGTTTCACTACAAAAGTTCTCAAAAATATTACTCTAATACGGTTGACTTGGTAAACCACCTTTCCTTCGTTCTTCTCCTCTCTTTGGGTAGCATAATACAAATTTTTTGCAAAGAGATAAGTCTTCTTCCAAAGTAAAGTTGGGTTTATCCTTTGAGTACATTGCATTGAGTTTGTAGGAGTTTTAGTGAAGATTATTAGATTAGAAGGTGTGATTTTGATTTGGAGTGGGTGGTTATATGGAGATGGGGTTATTTCAAGTTTAAATAAGTGGTTGAACATCTAGAACCTTCTATAAATCAGTCTTCAAATAGATCTATTCACTACACCAAATTCAGGGTTTAGCAACTCAGATTCGCAACAGCTCTATCGCAGTTGCAAATTTTCTGTTGCTAATTTCAGTTGCCAAATTTTAGCAACAACTTTCTATTGTTTCGAAATTTGAAACTTCCCATGCTATGTTGCGACTAGCAACAGCCAAGAGTATAAGCATGCGAGTCACATTCATAGCAGGAACACTTTTAACCCTATTTTCACCCATATGTTGGAACGATTTCAGATCATGTTGTTATTTCACCCCTTTGACAAGTTGACTTCTTGACTTTAGAAAACGATTTCATATCCTGCTGCTTCATTTCTATCCACAAATTCCTCTTTGTTACTCTCTCCTTTATCCTCTCCATTTCACCCCTTCATCTCGATCTGAAGAAACAACTGCCATTAATCTCTTCTGCTACTGTTAAGATAAATGATTCTACCCTAATACCTATTTCGATGGTAATGATGAAAACCCTACACTTTTTTTTATCGCCCACATACAACTTCTCTTCCTCTTTACTCTCTTTCTCTTCTTCTACGATCCAACTCCACATCCACAACCCATTATGCTTGAGCACCACTATCATCTCTGATTCAACCGCCACTACTACTACCTTATTCTTCTTGTTCTTAGAACTCGATATCTTGTTGAATCTCTTTAGTTGAAACCGTAGATCTAGTATTTCTATTTGTCATCTAGGGTTTCAATTATGAAGATGAGCAAGAGATTAGTTTGATTGATCCACATGAGGATTCAATTTGAAAAACACATGTAACAAACCATTTTCCAATTTAAAATCATTCTTAATCAGGTGATGTTTCGTTGTTGTGTTTAATTTTATCTTTGTTTCATTGCTCGGTTCATTTCTAGGTCAGTCACTGAATTTTGGGTTTTCTTTTTAGAGAAGGAAAGACTCTGATTTTGATGTTAGGGTTTTAATTTTTATTTGTTTTTGATGTAACTTTCAGGTTCAATGGCTTAAATTTGTGAACTATTTGAAGTCTTATCCATTGTTCTTATATTTCAATTTTAATTTCAGATGCAGGAACTCCCATAGGTATTTCAATTTGTGAACCTTCTCCCTTTGTGTGAGTATTTATTTCACTTAAGTTGGATCCTTCTTCTGATTGCATTTATATCATCATCTGTTATCTTTAAAAAATTCAATGGACCATAAAACATCAAAAGTATTATTAGCGAGTCAATCTGTATTGAGAATTTTGGTGATTGCATTAATACTAAGTGCAATATGTTTGTCATTCACAGCTTAGCAAACTGTAGAGTTTTTTATGTTGAGATTTATGCGAAAGTATAGCTACCCTCATGCCTTCAGGTAAGTGTATGTTGTGCTTGGATGCTTCTTAAGTAATTAATGTATAATATATTAGATTACAATATTACGCAATTTGAATGACATGGTTGATTAGTAATTTTTACTTTTGATGTTTGGATTCAGAAAGGGACATAATGTTGTAATAGAACAAAAGCTTTGGTGCACCTAAAGTGACTAAAGATGGTATCACCGTTGCTGAAAGAATTGAGTTTAAGGACAAAGTTAAGAACATTGGTGCGAGCCATGTAAAGAAAGTAGCAAATGCCCCAAACAATGTAGCTGGTGATGGTAAGGCTTTATCATTAATTACTTTGAAATGTTTTGTTTAAGAATGTATGATTGTTCGATATAATAAATAGTTTGGGGAGTTATAGTAGTAAGGAATGGGTACTGGATATGATCTAATTCCAAGATGGTGGTGGTGGTGACTTTTAGTAGTATGGGGATGGTACTGGAGATGGTGGTGGTGATACGGGAGATGGTGGTGGTGACCTGTAGTAGTTATGGGTTGGTACTGGTGGTGACTTGTAGTAAGAAGTAGGTTCTAGAGATTCCGGAAGTGGTGATTTGTAGATGTGGCAGGTGTAGGAGGTGGAGCTGGTGACTTGAAGTACAATAAAGTTGGAACTGCAGATATTATGACCTTTGGGTATCTTGTGACCAGGACAACTGCGTATACTGTATTGACATGTAAATTGAATATCTTGATCATTTTCTCCCTTGCTATCTCCCTTTCGTAGGGGTAAAAAAAAGCTTTTTTATAAATATGGATTATGTTCTTCTCTTTTTAATTTGTAGGTTGTGTTATATGTGCAAGTCTGTTGTGACCTTCATTACATCACAACAGACATGCATGATTTAATGTCTTTGTTAAATTTACAGAGCAGCAAAACTCAAAGAATGGCAGAATCACGAGAAGTTACTTCTGGGAAAGAATGATGCGCTTAATCCAGGAATCAAGTATTACTTGTTGCCTTCATCATAGCTTACTAAGTGGAGAAGTTACATTACAACAAGTGGGAAGATGGTGTCTTCACCTGTGGCTGCCAGACCTGGCCTTTTAGAGGGCGTTATCGATTCTCTGATATGTGGGAAAGTAAGTGGTAATCTTACATGGATATTGTAGAATTTTTATTTTATTTTTGTTGGACACTATGAGCCGATCTCCTTTCAGTTAATATTTTTTGAGTAACTTCAACTTTACATGAACAACAAAAAATGGAAACACCTAGTAACTTTTAATATATCAAGTGACACAGTTTGAGATTTTGAAATGACAGCCATTTGGCGTAATTAAATCTCACAAATTCGTAATATAAATGGTATCTAGTTTGCTATATTTGCTCAAATGTGGCGTAGGTTCTAAGTTTGGCTGTTGTAACTTGTTTTTTTGTTCGATATGATAAGTCTCTTTATTTTAATTTTTAATTTTTGCAGACTAGCATTCACGGCTGTTAAAAAGGCCTCGGGATCTTTACTGCAAACGTGGTCTTATTCTTCAGAAGCCATCTACTGTAAGTGTGTAAAATTGTTGCATTATTTTAATTGTGATTTGGTCTTACAACAAGCTTTTGATAAGAATTCGTCATGTATGATGATTTTTGCTCATTCTACCTATTCTTATGATATCAATACATGTACCATATGTGTATCTATATTGGTGAATAGTTTTTCATCTAGAACAATCCCTCATGTACTCGAGGTCGCATAATGCGAAGGTTTTGGTTTTTGTAATTCCTATTTGTGTTCATTGTTAGGAGTTTGATTTTTCCTATCAGCTATCTAGAACACCGCTTTCTCTCTATGCGACTATAACTGGAGAGATTATTATAATGTTTACCTCTTCCACAGTACCTCTATTGTTTCCCAGTACTAAAGTCAATTCTACTTGAAGGTCTGTCGCTATTTTTCTAATTTAGATTTTCGTTTTCAATTCCAAAAAGATGGATTGACTTTAATCTCAGAGAATGGCTGGAAGTTCTTTTGAGAAGATTAGAAAGTTGCCAACTCGAAATGTGTATTTGCTAAAATTGAGTTCTCTAATGCTAACGTGAAGAAGTTAGTTGGATCTTCTAAAAAGATCCAATTTCAGAAGAAAACCTGAATCCTTCAAATGATGAGGTTGAGCCAAGGCAACATACTATTAAGACTTATCCGATGGTAAGATGAGGTTGTGCTATTTTGAAAGTGAAAGTTAATAAAAACTATACATCTCTTAGTCTTACACTTTTTCATGGTTATTCTAACTTCAGTATTATTTGACTAGATATGCGAAGAATGCATAGGAGAAAGAGAAAGCAGAGAGCTAACACATAAATTAAGCTATTTCGATAAAGAGATTTTCGTAGTTCTCGTACGTGGAAAGGAAGCTCCAAGATCTGTTCTTGATGCTTTTTGTGCAGTTTTTGACCCAGATAGGCGCATTTCCAAGCTCTCCCGCAAGACTTCAGATGGAAACACAGTAAACTTGAAAGTGTCTGGTTCCATGTCAATTTATCAGTTGAAAATGATAATTTGGGAATCATTTGGGGTAAGATTTCGTCTATTTGACGTTTGTAATTAAGAATCTGTTCTGGTAAGCTACTAGGAATATAGTGTTTTGTTTTGCTGTCTGAAACACATAAATGTGAAAGAAACTAAAATCACAAAGATGTAGCTAATGTTGCACATGCTCATGTTTAAAAACTATGAATTCCCTCAAGTTTTTGACTGCCTTATGCCTTCTCAGAAAGCAAAAGTTTTTCAAACCAAGTACTTCTCGTTAGTTTTAAGTTCTACTTTACTCTAGGTTTCTCACTATTCTCATAGTTCATGGTGGTTATTTTTGAAATCAGTAAGGACATACAATTATGTTTGATGATGTTTCGTAGCTAAGTAATTACTTTTAGCATACATGGCTCTCATATTTGGGAAATTGATCTTGCAAGGTCGTTAAGGAGAATCAGATGCTACATAAATATACCAGGAAAATTGAAGAAGAATCTGCTACTCTAACTAACATGAATATATTCCCAGGAGATGTGATATGCTACTTTACAGGCTGTAGATGAGAGTTGACTGGAATGGAGGGGGTCCGTGGTACCAGTGATTAGGTAAGTGATATACTTATTCAAGTCCCTATTTTTTTTAGGTAATAGATGAAGTGACTTGTGTGTCTGAATATGTAATTTCTTCCACCGCCAAAATCTTGCATGATTTATGCCCATTTTTTTTTAAAATGAAGTTGTTCTGTTCACTTTTATAGTTATTGATTCATAGATTATGTGTCGTATTGTGAAACCTAAATTGGGATGCTTGTAAAAAATTTCAGAGTTTGAAGAATATCGCCGAGATGATCAGTTCAGTTCTGGAAACAAACGATCTCAACTACTGAGCTGCACTCATCAAAAATCCCAACACTTACTCGAGTCTTATTGGTCTCTAGTATCTTTCAGGTATAAGCAAATTATTAGCAATAGAGTATATACTATGAATTCTGAAGTATTCTTACTTTCTTTATTTGTTATCTCTAATTATATGTATCTGTGATAGGTTCTTCATCATCTTGGTCGTATTTACAAGACGAGAATTCAGCATCCTCGTGTGATCATCCTCTCAAAGCCACAATAATCTGCTTCATTCTGATTACTCACTATAAGAGATGTAACATTATGTTTCTATATGCAATCCTTAGAAGCTAAAACAAACATAGTTGCACCAGCACAATGTAAGAAACAAGAACATTTTTACATATGTAATTCAATCTTTCTTAATGCAACCTGTAACTTTCCTTTGATGTCATAAGTTCCCTGCTTTTTATTGTATTTGGTTCCCTGTCTTTATAGAATGTATTTGAGGTTTAAACCTGTGGGAATGTGTGTGTGAATAGAATATGAGAACTATTAGATTGAATTGATGGATATAAAATGAATCAGGGTTTTGCATGATAAATTGGGGGGAAATCAGTTTTGACTAGGTCAACGAAGACTTGACCTTTTTTTTTTTTTTGCAAAAAAATTAGCAATGGAAAAAATGTGTTGCTAAATATGAACCAGAACAACTATATCATGTTCTACTAAAATATATCCCGGAATAACTCTAAAATTAGCAACTGAGTAGCAATGGTTCATTTCTGTTTCTATATTTTAATTTCGCAACAGCTTATTTCTGTTGCTACTGCCGTTGCTGAACGAAATTAGCAACAGAGCTAGAGTTATCGCGAAAACATGCGACATGGTGTCTAGAAACGACAAAAATCTGTTGCAAGCCCGGTCAACAACATATCTAAGCTGTTGCTAAACGTTAAATTTGGTGTAGTGATTTTTCAAAATTCAAAAAACTAGCCGATTCGATGCGATTCAAAAGGAAATTATAGGAAGTTACGGCTAGGAAATCACTAGGACGACCAAGCCGTAATTCTGTATAACCTGCAAAGATTGTGTTCTGTCAGATTTATACAGAATTACGGCTTGGTCGTCCTAGTGATTTCCTAGCCGTAAATACCAGCCGTTATTTCAGTCCGTATATCTAATTTATTACTATATGTCAGAATAACGGCTGGGATTCCTATTCGTGTAAGAAATTACGGCCTGGATATGTAGCCGTAACCAGGAGCCCCTTTTTTTTTTGGTTTACCAGAGTACTATACGGCTAGGAAAGTCCCAACCGTAATACAACATGGTTGGGTTTCCAACCCATTTCTATGATAACGGCTAGTAAATAGCTTGGTCGACCAAGACGTAAATACATTTACGGTTTCAAGTCCTAATCGTGATCATGTTACACGTCCTGGATATATGGACGCAAACATGACTCATTTTTGTTCAGGGAGTTCATACCAAACAACGGCTAGGTTTTTCCCTTTACGGATGGGAGTTTCTAACCGTTTTCTTGTTTACGGCTATGAAAGTTTATTTTACAACAATTATAGGCATTTTCGGCTAGGTTTTTTGAAGCATCGACCTAGCCGAAAGTGCACAAAAAATTCAATTATGTTTCTTTTTCCATCATATTTCTTAGATCAGACACATTGAAAGACTAACATTAATTCATAAATGCAAGTTATAAAAATCCATCCCAATCCTAAAACAAACAATGAAAATAGTAAAATGTCAAAGGCTTAGATAACAAAAACTCCATGAAGTAAAATACTAAAAAGCGAGTAGATAGTCATTCACTTGATTCCTCCCACGAAGACTCTTGAAAAAATGCATCCAAATCGTCCTCTTGGTCCTGTTCAACAACTTGTTCTACAACTCTAGCCTTTTTTACCTCCTTTTCCCCTGCCAGCTTGAGTTAGAGTCTTTTACCTCCACCACGTCCACCTCAAGCACTTGCTCCACCTCGAGCAGCACTTGTTCCAGCACGACCTCCTTTTTCACCTCGATCACTTGTTCCACCTCGAGCACTTGTTCTAGAACGACCTCTTTTTTCACCTCGACCGCCTTTTCCTTGCTTTGATTGAGCTTGCTCACCGGGGGGAGTATCCGAGTCGTCGCTATAAGAAGGATACATAGCCATCTTACGTCTCTTTCTTCGGTCCTCTTCATCAGGATATAAACCTCCTTTCTCAGAGATTATTATGCCTTTAACTCGATTGCGGAGTAATCTTTGTTTAGCTACCGTTAAGTTCTCACCTGAATCAATCATACGGGTGATGTCATTGACCATCCAATTAACTCGTTCGACCTATTTTATCATATCAAACACACATACTCTAATTATTCATAGATAATTGCAAAAAAAAAAAACATATACAAACATAATTAGTAGTGTATGTACCATCATCTTCTCACAATCATCTTGTTTATTCATTGATGTCTTTGATTTTGAACTCTGTTTCTCTGCGCCTCTGGATCCAAATTTTCCACATAAGGATGAGCCCACTCTTTATACCAATCCATGTAATTCGCATCCGCTTCGGAAGTCCCATGAGAAGCTTCAAGCAGTCTTCTACTCATTTGGTTTACTTCTTGGGAACGAGCATTCCAATGGTCGATCGACGGCGCATTTTCATAGTTCAATCTAACATATTTTTCCTTAAATTGGGATCTCTCTACGACGAGTTTAAAAGGAGTTTCTTCAGGCACAATTTTCTGGGAAATACCGATTTGGCGGAGCGTTCTACGAAGATCTAAAATGACGAACCCAGTTGCATGAAACAAAGGTCCCGTATAGGTCGCCACATCAGAAAATACTCTATCACCAATTTCATCTTCTCCATCCTCATCAAGTTACAAATATGGATCAAAATCCACACCTTCGATTATCAAAGAATCCAACTTTTTCCTCATGTCGACCATTTCCGTATCTTTAGCATTATGTTGGGTCCCTCCAAAGGGGTATCTTCATCCTGTAGGTTTTTCTAGAGCCGATTTTGTATTCCGAGTAGGTCGAAAGCTTTTAAAATGATCGTAATCCCATGACTACGGCAAAAAAAAAAAATTATAAATAAGATATTATACACAAACCAATATATAAAAGTAAAATAAGTAAACATTCGTTATATTAAAACAAAAAGATACATGGATAAGAGCAACACATCCCGTAATTTGTGTTTCTTTCCATCTAGAAGCTTTGCTGTAAGGAACCTCAAGCACGTCAACGCTATTAGACTAGTCAAGTGACAAATCAGCTGATAATAACTCGATTAGTTTAACATGAACGTTAATTAATAGAAACTAATCTAACAACGATTTAGATACGAAACTAGTATCGTTAGATAGATCTCAAAAGGTTAGGAAAAATGGTCTACTCGAACGTGTCATTCGGATACCGGATGAAGAAGATTTCATCATATTAGTCGAAGGGCAAAATAGTTATTTTGTTATTAAACCGACTTGGACTCCCCATATCATTTGGGTGATTGCGTTTATCATTTATCTTTGGATTTATCAAAACCAATCGAGCAGATAAGCTCATTCAGTCTTCTTCTTTCTCTTTCTTTCTCGTTCTTCTTCTTATTCTTCTTCTTCTTCTTCTTCTTCTGTTCTTCTCCTTTGCGAATTCAAGAGTTTAAATGAGAGATTTCTGAATAATGAAAGGTGAAACAAATCATGGGTTAGCTGTGAGTGAAGTTGTTGTTGTCCGTTGATGATCCAGACTCGAAGGAGGAAGTGAAATGGAAGTTAGGGTTTCTTAGGTCGAAGTTCCTGAAGAATTGATGATGATATGGTACTGTTGAAGGATAAGTAACAATTGGGTTGTGGTTTAATTAGAGCCTTGAAGTTGTTTCAGTGACGAATCAGTGATGAACCGAGTAATTATTGGAATTCAATTTAAGTGACGATTAAGAAGAATTAAAGGATGGGTGTTGGAGGAAACGATGTGAATAAGGTTGTTATAGATTTAATTTGGGGATTTGATTACAAAAAAGACCGATTAAGATATTTGAAGAATTAGGATTTTGTTCTAGAGTTACAGAGGATCAAAGATGATGATGGAGGAACTGAGTTGAAGGGTTGAGGTTAGTCTTGAGAAGAGTTTATGAACCGAGTCAAGTGAAGAAGAGATCTAGATTCAATTGATTGAGTAAAACAGAATGGAGGTAATTATTGTTTTAAGTTAACTTGGTATTCATTTTGATTATTGTGTGTTTATGTTCAGAAGGGTGTGTTATTTGTGTAATTGAATTTACTGAATTGGAGTTGGAGATAGTAAGAGAACTGAAATTGATTCAATTATGTGTGTATGTGTTAGAATGAATATGGAGTTTTAGTTGTAAGTTGAGATTGAACATGTTATGGGGATAATGGATGGTGGTGGTTCTAGGATTGGTTGTGTTGAGCCAAGATTGAACAGAGTGGTAACGGTGGTAAGATAATGTAGTGTTTTTGGATTGGATTGTACGTGTTTGAACTGATGTTGATGTTGCAGTTAATAGTTGAGTTAGAAGTGAAACTGAAATTGTAAGTGGAGATGTCATGGCTAGTTAAATGACATGGCAATGGTTGTGGTGCAACTATAATGTGGACTGAGTTATGGTGATGTTTGAGTTGAAATACATGGAAATGTAACTAAAGATTGTTGGTGGTAAGAACTGGTGTACACAATAAGATGCATATGGTTGAGCTAACATATGGAATGAGTTCTACTGAGTATTGAAGCATTGAACTGAGATATGACTTGAGTTAAGTTAAAGCAGTTCATTTCTTAGCAGCAGTTGTGAGGACTTTGGAGTTGCAAGTGTACTTCAGTAAGAAGAATAGTCTTACAACTAAGGGTGTTGTGTATGGTAGTGGATGAATGTTATCGGTGATGTTGCTTAGAGTTGGAATTGTAGTTGATAGTTGCTATGAAAGCTTGGAAAAGCTGCAATTGCAAGGTAGGCATAGTTTGTAATTGAAATTTGAAGTTTGTTTGAATGAATGAAATGTTTAATGATTGTATATAATTCTGTTCTTGAGTTTTAGACCTGTTAATCATCCCAGTCAGTCTAGCTGACATACCTGAATCAGGTTGTCTGTCTGAGTTGATTTAACTCAGTGAACCCAGATTCAACTCAGTGAACCCAGATTCAACTCAGTGATTTGACTCGTTTGACTTTGAATCCTTCGACTTTGACCTGACTTTGGACGTTGATCGTCATGTGACTTCGTTGACCGTTAGTGACTGTTAATTGACTCTAGTGGACCAGGATTTGTGTAATGGTCTTGTTTAGTGGACTTGGGCTTATGAATAGTTACCTTATACAGTTGAATTGGACCCTTATGGTCCGATTGGACCTTTGCCTTCTTCTACAAAGTTGTAGATGTTTATAAGACTTAGCTATGGACTATATAATCAATCTAATTGGATTAGTAAACTCTTAGTTATACTAAAGATAGAGAATAAGATACCATAATGGGCTTAGAACCATTAGATAGAATTGTATGATTCTTGTGTGAGCCTTTTTGGCTAAACTCTTATAATGATTGTATGATTAAAAGTTAGACTATTAACAACGATCGATTCAAAGGATGAACCAGTGGATTAAGGATCTCAAGGTATGCGAGGCTTGTCATCAAAAGAGGTGGGAATCGATAACGAACTCTCTTGTATTCATTATTGTTTTACAAATCTTCGTGTTGTGAAATTCATGCATATCTTTGTGTGCTTGGTGTGGTGTGAGATGTGTGCCGACACAATATTAGTATTCTATGGATAGGGCGATACACCGCAATATTACACGGCTAGGGCGATACACCGCAATATTATTATGGCTAGGGCGATGCACCACAATATTATTCTTCCCTTATGTGCGGTAACACGCCTCATACATGGATGTTTACTGTTATTTATGAATGTCTATGAAGAAGTTTTTACGTTATATTTTATTGTCTTTTCTTGTATTACCGACTTTCGATAAAACCTGCATTGTCTTCGAATCATATTAATGATTACTTGAAAGTTAGTTTTTATTTCTACTAGGCACCCCTTTTAGGGATGATGTGCTCACCCATTCCCACTTTCAGTTTCAGAGACAGATCAAGATGTGCATGTGACGATGAAAGCTTCAAAGAATTATTTACGTTAGTTAGTTATCTTTCGCTATATTTATTATGTGTTTGTATTCCAATTGTAAATCAACTCACTATTGAATATGTATCATTTGAGAGGAGTTCTTGTATATGTATTTCAGAGGGGGGCTAGTTTTGGGTTAAGTTGTAGTAGATTTTCCTTAATTGAATGCTTAAGTGTTTGGTTTAGATTCGTTAGTGCCTCTTTATTTAGTTAAATTCTTGGTTTAGTCAGCTGCTAGCTTAGGGGGCGCTACATTTGCAAAGACTATCCAACACACTAGCAAGGACGGCGGTGTCCCACGAGTACCTAGGTACCTGGTTTGTTTCCGGATCGAGACTGAGAGTCTTCAACCACTGCAAATAACAAGCATTTACCTTATTTCCTGAGAAATCAGGGAATAAGACGGTCCCAAGAGCGTGCAACAAGTAATCTATAGCCGTATGTCTAGCTCTTTATGTGTCCCTCACCATCAATCCATTCTTAGTCTTGGTGTCAGAATCCCCAAACTTATCCTTCAGAAGAACCAAATTAATCCTCCTTTCCATATTCACTGTTTCACTAAGTTCGCCTGGTGCACTAAATTCCCTTTTAGCTTTAGGCGCGGCTCCATACCCTATCTCAAACTCTTCCTCCACTTCATCTTTGCCCCACCCAAGAGATTCCTTCGCCAAGGCACAAATCTCATCTAAAGGCATAGAATTGTTGAAACCCTCAAACACAGCCTTTCCTTACAATGCAAGACCAGTGATTTGCTTTGCATCATCCGGAGTGATAGTTATCTCGCCGAACGTGAGATGAAAAGTCATAGTTTCGGTCCAGAATCTTTCTATAAATTCACAATATGTCACAACATCATATGTCTTCTGCAAAGCCTCGATTCCAGACCATAACCTCGAAGCCTTTGCCAAAGCTACCACATCTGGATGCTCGTTGTCCAACGGCCAAAACTTTCCTTGTTGGTGCTTTAGTTTAGGGACCTCTTTATCCGGGAACTATAAAAAAAATTGGTTGTTTTAATTAATAAACCATTTTAATAAAAGTAACATGTATGTAATTTGATTTATTACCTTTGTGCCACAAACCCTAGCATCCCATGAAGACGGGTAACCAATCAAGACGGAACGATCTCTTGGTTCTCCCAAAGGTCTCTCATTCCTCTTGTGGGGTAAAGGCTCCATAGCATCAATCGCATCTCTTTTCTTTAACTTTGGTGGATACTTCTTCTTTCCCTCTTTCTTGTCCTCCTCAACTACGGATTTACCTTTATCAATAGCAGCACCACTAGAAGTGCCAACTTCAGTTCCTCCAGTAACAACTCCAACTTCATTTCCTCCAGCAACAAAAACTTCAGTTCCTCCAGTAACTCCAACTCTATCTCCATCACCTTCATTTTCTCCAGCAGTCACAACTCCACTTGCATTCCTTGCATTTGTACCCAATGGTTTTGCGTGACGAGGTTGTGGATTCGGGTCACAACGAGGTGTTACTTCTTGTGATCTTTTCTTCTTCTTTTCTTTTCCTCTGTTCAAAGACAAACAAGGCCAAAAACCAATAGTAGATAAGCAAAAACGGCTGGGAAACCAAACCGTGACGCCCAAAATGGCTAGGAAAATTGGACAGTCCAAGACGCAACATATATTACGGATGGGAAACTTAGTTATCGATTTATCCGAAAAACAATTACGGTAGGAAAACCTATACGGTTGGGAAAAACATATATTACGTAACACATACGGCTAGGAAAATCCAAACCGTAATATAAAAATGGCTAGGAAACTAAAAATTACGGTCAGGAAACAAAGTTACGGACAAAACGACTGAGACGTAAACACTACCGCTGAAAAAAAAATCGAACACAGGAGAATATACGGCTAGGAATAACCTAGCCATATACCACTGGTGGAAAACAGATTTTTAACCACTTCCTGGGTTTCATGAAAACCACTGCTGCTGGGCAGATGTAACTATAGGTGCTGTGAGTCATAGTGGTTTTATTAAAACTTGTCTCTGAAACAGTTGTTTTTTTAAAGGGAATTTTTGTAAAATATAACTCCCTAATAGATTCTATTGGATTTGAAAAACGTCTGTGAGAGAAAGAAACTTCTATAATCCTCTCTCTTCTCTTATCTTTATCTGTATCAGCAGTACTCCATCGGCAGCCTTCCTTTTCTTCTCTCTCACAACTTAACCGATCTCTATGTTTCAGTCAATTTTTTCATCAATCATAACAATAAGTCTATTTTGAATCAATATTTGGTTTTGCTTCCTCTTATTCTTCAAATAGATCTATCAATTTCTTATACTTATAGTTTTGAAATTCCTCTAAACCAAATCAGTACGAATAAATCTAAGGTTATTAGAGAGATTTATCTATTCGCGAGGTTCGTTTGCTATAATAGACAGACTATGGGTTTTATTTAATTTATGTTTTGAATTCTTAGATTTGGGCTTTAGGGTTTCTGGTGATTATACAACTTGTTACAGATATGATATTTCTTTATCCCGTACGCATCCACTATTTTACGTCTGGAAGGTTTTAGATATCCCAACCGTATAACATATACACGGCTAGGAAAACAATAAATCCCAACCATGAGACCTATTTACGACTGAAAATACATGAACTCCCAGCCGTAAGCATTTTCAGAAACCGTTTTTTCAGACCTAAAATTTTCGAAACCTACTGCATAATCAATCAAACGATTATATAAATAGTGGGTTATTTCAATTCATACCTTATTGTTGTCATATCAGGACTCTGGACTGCTGGTGCATCTCCTTCATTCACTTCTTCTTCATCTTCACTTTCAACTTTATTTGATGAAGTTGGTTTATCTTCTTCTTGAGGAGGTTGATTCGACGAAGATTGACCTATTTTTTCCTTTTCTTTCATGGTTTGATAGAATGAGTTTAATCGACGACGATTTTTTTTTTTGAGTCGACGATTAATCGTTGTAAAACGAAGAATGGAAGAAGAAAAGAAGAAGAAAAAAATAAAGAGGTCAGTTTTTTTTTTGTCTTTTAATGATTTTCAGTTTTTTTTTTTATTTAATGAATTTTCAGTTTTTTTTTATTAGGTTAATCAGTTAATGGAAGGGTATAAGGGTAATAAGCTAAAATGATTGAGAGTATTTTTGAACTTTTACTTAAGTCTGATCTCCCCCTATAACATTTGGGTTCCACTTAGTAATTTAAGCCCCCAAAGTCCTATCCCCTTTAAGCCCCAATAATAGGATTATATTTCCTGGTGTTTTTAAGGGCCACTCAAAAGGATTTAGGGGCCAACAATAAAACAAAAAAGGTCACCCAAACGTAATTGTAGCCATCACTTATCTCGCGTAATTTATAATGGCCAAATTTCCCTTACATAATCGGGAGATAATGTACTATTTCTATCCTCCGAATGCATTCAGTAGAAAAAATAAAATAAAATATGCGTCTGAATGTATGGGGTGCAGTATTTATAGCTTGTGTTGGATTATGTCGTATTTAAGGTTTGGATCGGATTTTAAGTTCTTAAATCACGTTATGGTTTGTTTGATATTTATGAATGGTTAGTTTTATGGATTATGAATGGTGTATGAATTTAACAATGGTTTCTGAATTTTGAAGCACAATCGGGAGATTTATTAAACTAAATATCTTCCGAATGTGGAAAATAATATAATCGGGAGACATAAAATTGAAACTACTACCGAATATAGTAGTTGAGCATTTCGAAATTCCAAGGATTATGGTCGTTCCAAAATGCCAAAACCTAAGGATTTTGGCAGGTTTGGATTGTTGAGCCACTCTACATTTGGAAGTTTATGTAACTACATTTACTTCCGATTATGTGAAGTTCAAAACCAGAAAAATCTCCATTTTCCCTAAATTTTGATTTTTGGGCCATCGTATATTCAGAAGTTTATTCAAATGACTTATCCTTCGAATATGACAAGTTCAAAACCAACCACGCCATGGCTCTAGGTGGTTCCAAAGGCCATTATAGAAGGTTAGCCAACATACATTCGGAGGTTTTGGTTTTTAAATTTACTTTTGATTATGTCAAGTTCAAAACCAGAAAAATCTCCATTTTTCCCAAATTCTGATTTTTTGGCCATCGTATATTCGGTAGTTTAATCAAATGACTTATCCTCCGAATATGACAAGTCTTAAACCAACCACGCCATGGCTCTAGGTGGTTCCAAAGGCCATTATAGAAGGTTTGCCAACATACATTCGGGAGTTTTGGTTTTTAAATTTACTTCCGATTATGTCAAGTTCAAAACCAGAAAAAATCTTCATTTCCCCCAAATTCTGATTTTTGGGCCATCGTATATTCGGGAGTTTAATCAAATGACTTATCCTCCGAAGATGACAAGTTCAAAAAAATGAAACAAAAATCATTTTAATACTGCACCGACTACAATCGTAAGTCTTGGTAATATTGTGTCTACCGAATGCATTCGGAGGATATAAATAGTACATTATCTCCCGATTATGTAAGGGAAATTTGGTCATTACGAATTACGCGAGATAAGGGATGGCTACAATTACGTTTGGATGACCTTTTTTGTTTTATTGTTGGCCACTAAATCCTTTTGAATGGCCCCTTAAAAACGCCAGGTTCTATTTATAGGTCCATTTGTTTTAATATCTCATGAATAAATCATATTCATTCGGTTTGCTAAAAGATGTTACCAACATTAGTGGGGCTCCTATCATTTCATCTACAACAAATGGTTTACAAGCGTTCCTAGGCGTTGGTCACTCAAATATGGTACCAGTCTTGCTAATATAGGTACTCTTTTTTAGCAATCATGCATTTTCATAGCTCATAAAAAAATTCACAAAATGAGTTAAAAATGCCAAAATCAACAATTCCTGGATGAAAAGGACATTTAGATTTTGGCACTGTTTAAATGGACAAAAATATAAAAATAATCATGATGTAAACAGTTTCATCCTACCTATTTTCAAATATATATTTTTATTTTTAATTTACATCAGGATGCATCCAATTTTATCCTTGCTATTTTTTAAGTTTAAGTCGGGATGAATCCAGTTTCATCCTTACTATTTTTTTTGTGTCCATTTCACCCATACTAATTTTTACTCATCCATTTGAACCATGTTTTAAAAATATTTGGACAAAAAACTTATTTTTCGTAAAAAAATTCAATTTTGGTCACACATTGCTGCAAGACTCTATCTATTAAGGGAGTTGTTTGGATTTGATGGCCCCCAGCTTCATTTTATTTTATTTTTTCGAGATAACGAATTTGGCATTTTTCTTGACGAGGCGAGCTAAGTCGGTGTCCAACCAGCTGTTGTTCCTCTTTAGTTACTAGGTACGTACGCAAGCTCAATACGGTAGGGTTCAAATTTCGAAAATTGGAGGATAAACCTAGATTAAGTAGGCAATGGTATTCTTTTTTTCTTTTATTTTTTAAAGTGGGTAATGATGGAAAAAAAATTTGATTTAGCGTTGATAGAGCCGTTGGATCGGTGGATCCAATAATGGTGGTTATTAGTGGAGTTTATTATTTCAAGGGTAAAAATTAAATTTCACATAATTACGGCAATAATATCGACGTACTTTGAGTTTATAGGAGTAAAAAGCAAGGAAGTAATGATGTTGGCGTAATTGTTGAGTTAAAGTAAGAAATAAGATTTGTGCATCATCAATTTTGCTTCAAATGAATGCCAATATCTTTTCAAAAATGTTGCCATCATTGTTGGATGTGGTTTACTTTTCACTCCATCTCATGGCCCATAGGACTATTAAGCTAAGGCCAAGAAGTCCTTGTTTCCACTGTGTGTTGCTCTTAAACTTGGGATATTATGAAGACAAGGCGAGAAACTGGTTGTTTTGACAGGGAATCACCAGCGCTCAAGGAAATCTTGCTCAAGTTCTATTACAGGTTAGTGATTTCAGATCAATCTCGACTTATTAAAAAAGATTTTTTATTTCGAGCAACTGACAAACTTATGCACCAAAATGTGCATTTTAGTTTGTCATTAACCAAGCTGCAACTTTGCAATTTAGTTTGTTTGTTAACTGGAGCATACTTTCTTCATTGTAGCATCCATGAAAAGCAATCCGTTACAGATTACCAATTAAATGAATTTGGATCAGTGCAGTACCATATTCAGGTAGATTCGTACGTACTTAGGATACGCAGGACACTGTCGTAGAGTAGCTGAAATAGTTCATTTGATCCAACTCTTGTTTATAATGCAGGTTAATTCTCAAGATGCTCATCATATCTACTTATCAGTATCAAGCCCATTGTTAACCCAAGGAACATTTTTATCACATGGACTTTCAAAATGTATCTCACAAAGAAGCTATTCTAATGTCATGGAAGTTGCAGAAACCCCTAAAACAGGATATCCATTGACTATAAAGATCGACTTGTCTAAATTTCCACAAAACAAAGGTAATTTATTCATTCTACCAACGATCTAGTTTCACAAACTGTAACTAATGGATGGTTTTTCTGTAATTGTTTTCCAGAAAACTGTGTGAAGCTAATTACAAGTATATCATCACTGCATGCTGATATAGTGTGCTCACAACTAAAAGAAATGTTACGCGTCACAAGTTTTAAAAACACCTCTCAGGGAATGTACAACAAGCCCATCAAAGTTGCACTTGATGCGAAAGACCATTTTTTTGTAATCACACAGGTTTCATAAAAAACTCGGAACTACTTTCAGTCAAACTGATTTGGATTAAGTATATGGGAAGTTGACCTGACTTCATTCATTTGTTGTGTTACAAAGCCAGAGAAGACCGCGGTGGTATTTCCGATGCGCTTTGGAGATGACTCGGATGTGATTATTGCAACAACTTTATTTCAGGTTCAATTTCTCATGGTTCCTAATTCATTTCAGCACATATTTTTACTCAGTGGATCGATCATAAATATTTTCTCGTACAGGAACTCGTGGTTTTGGGTAGTTCGAAATCTTGTGCTAAAGCACCTTCTTGTACTTGGTCACCGATTCCTCCTGCAGAATTACGAGGAGAGTATTTTGAAGATCTAACCACCAATGGAGGGTTTATGTCTTTTGGTATGTTCATAGTTCTTTTTGATATTATCAGTAGTTGCTAGAAATTTGGATGTGGATTCATGGGTTTTAACTCGTGGAGTAGGCCATGTTTACAGATGTTCTTTCACGGCACATTAAACGTTCAAGAATTGACAAGACCGTCTGGAATTTGTCAAATTTTCAAGCTTATGTGAGACATTACGTGAAGGTAAATTTGGCATTGTGCTAAAACTTGTACAGTGTACGTATGGTGCATTTGAATATTGTGAAATCCTCAAAGCTAACAGGATTTGAAAACCAAAATGCTCAGTGCACTAGAGGTTTTGTACAAAGGAGGATGCGAAAGCGCGTGGAAAGTCTGTCAGAGGTACCGAACCATGGACTACCTACGTTCTCGTATTTTTATTGACAAGTCTCTAAAACATGTCCATTTGATGTCTATTTTCGTGCATAAATTTCAGATGCTATTGAATCCAGTGTTAGCAAAACAACATGAAACTAGCTCCATGAAGAACCAAGGTACAAACTTGAGCTTTCTTTTCGAGTTTCCCTGTATTGTCACAGGCACTAACATGTCTTTGAATGGTTTACTGCAGGGCACAGACGCATGAAAATATTCAGAAGACTCCCAAAAGCTAAGATTCTTAGGAAACAATGCAGTGGTTTCTTAAAGAAAATCATGCAATTACGTTCCAAAATCAAAATTCATGGACTGAACCAAATTCGCAGGCGATGGTTGAAATTGTCACAATGTTACTCCTCCAGGAGTTATACTAGATTAGATTAGTAAGTGCACATTTTGTAATTACTGTACGAGAAAAGAAGCAGCAGTGAATAACAAAAGTCTGACGATTTTCTTCTCCTGGTGAACCATGACAAATTTACAATATTAGTGATGTAATTACTGGCACTAGGGTGAAACTAGGACATTTAATACTGTATGGAAGAATATGAGGTGTGAGTTGCTTCATATGCTTCATTCTTCTTTGAAGAGTTCACGACCGATAATCATTCTCCTTATTTCACTGGTCCCTGCACCAATCTCAAACAATTTTGCATCTCGGAGAAGACGGCCAGTTGGGTACTCGTTCACGTAACCATTCCCTCCTAGACACTGGATTGCCTGCCATATATTTTGATCACATGATTTGTTAGTAAATAATAATAATGTCGAACCAAAGCTGAAAATGGTTATGCCGGCACTAAGGGATCATTCGTCAACCAAATTGACAATTGGCCGCCTTCCGAAGCACAAATGAGGCCCCGTGATCAAATTCAGACTGATAATCAACTAATTTCAAGTGAGAAAATGGGCCCTAACATGATGCAGCAGCATCTGAACCAAATCGAACACAAATATACAGAATCCAGAGAGGTCGGTCATTCTCACCTGTAGAGCAACTTGGGTGGCATTTTCAGCTGATAATAGTATAACTCCAGCACAATCCTGAGAATGCAATTTGGGAAAACAACTTCAGTATACCTCTGATCATCTGAATGTACATACTATGCTACGAACAAACCGATATATGGTACTTAAGGCTTTCTTTTGGACTGTAGGTCAAACAACTAAAGACACAACAAATCAGAGACTCGATGGAAAAACAAAGATTTAGTCAAAGAACCTTTCGGTCGATCTTGCCATTATCACAATCCCTAGCAACGGAATACACATACGATCTGTCCAACAAAAAACATGTAGTTGAGTTAAATAATATCCCACAGGGTGATAATTGACTATACATATTGAGATCATACTCTTATACCTTGACGATTGCAGAGAAGTATACATGTCCGCTATTTTCCCCTATTTTTGCAAATGAAAATAAGTCAGTCATTGGTGAAGTGAGATCTAGTTCATGTGCACTGCAGGGGAGTGAACATGTCCATATAGCATATATGAAATGAAAGAAACACATACAAACCTGTATTAGCTGGAATTCTCCTATTGGACGACCAAATTGTTCTCTCTGGCGAACGTAAGGAAGAACTTCATCAAGGCATGCCTGCATCAGACCAAGTGGTCCACCCGCCAGAACAAGTCTCTCCAAATCTAGCCCCGACATCATGACGTAAACTCCTGAGACAATAAAAAAAGTTGTTGAACATTGAAGATTATCAAAGGTGGTTCATTCATAATGCAAATATTATTATTTCATATAACCCAGCTATATTTGTCACAATATTGAATGGTGCAATGAATTTTGTTCCATCTACAGAGGTTGAGATCATGTTAATACCTTTCCCTTCCTGTCCAAGGATATTCTCTTCAGGCACAAAACAATTTTCAAAAACCAGCTCACACCTGCATCAGTATTGTCTTTTAGAACAGGATACACTGTCAAGGCTGCATCAAATTTCAGAACAAGACAGTATCGTGGATGAGAAAAGTGCACCTACGTGTCACTTCCTCGCATTCCAAGTTTGTCTAACTTCTGGGCTGTGCTGAAGCTGCAAAAACAATTTCGGGTCTTATGTGTAAAAACAGTACTTCAATATTTGGATATATTTTCAGTTGACATTGTTGTGTTTATCACAACAGGATTTTGTGTAAAAACAGTACCCAGTCATCCCCTTCTCAATTATAAATGCTGTGATTCCTTTTGATCCTGCTTTAGCGTCGGTTTTTGCATAAACCACCTGTTTTGCAACTCACTAGCATCAGTAATTATGGAAAAAAGCTTCGAATAAGCTTCCATTGCCACAAAAAAAGAGATCAAGCAGTTAACATGTTAGGGATCCTCTTTGAATACATATGATCACACAGGAAGTATAACGCTATATGTTCAAGAGATTATTCAAGTACGGTGCTATGAATGAAAACAACAGCCTTTTCCTGAGTGATTTCATACCACAGGACTACGGCCCCATTTGGGATTCTTATGGTTTACCAAGGGTTCAATTGTCTTATTTCCACACCAAAACACATCAGTAAATGGCAGAACAGCAATTTCTCTTGAGTCACAACATTACCACAGTAGGCCTGCAACTGCAAGGATACCTTATACATTGACTTCCTAATCGTGCTTGAAATAGTGTGTTGTCTGTCTTGAGCTTGTGAATTAGGACAAGGCACTGGTACTCATAAAGTAAGTAAACTACTTTTCCATGAAGTATATCTTGAAGAGTTTCTCTAACAAGTTTTACAAGTCGTACTAAATGAGAAATAGGCAGCAAGAAGCTGTTGAGACAATTTTCATGCATTGCAGAAGTATAAAACAGAATATGATAATACCAATGTTTGAGCAACTGGGCCATTCGTGCACCACATTTTGTTTCCATTAATAACATAACCACCATCTACACGATCAGCTTTGCATTTCATGCTAACAACATCAGATCCAGCTGTTCATTACAAAATAGTTAGATTTTTAACAGAACAGCTAGCCCTGGAAAAAAAGATATAGTTCTGCACTGAACAGTCAGTTTGGAAACGAAGTTACCATTGGGTTCACTCATAGCCAAAGCTCCAACGTGTTCCCCACTAATCAACTTCACGTTCAACAGATAGCACACATTTTAGTTTGTGTAAAGCATTCAAGCAAAGAAACACTACATTCCAAAGCGCATTTGTGTTTTTAAAGCAGAAACCAAACCTTGGGTAAATACTTCTTTTTCTGAGCAGGGTTTCCATGCCTCACCTACAAGCCATTAAAATCATATTACTACAAACTTATTAAGCATGACAAACATAAGATGGTTCGCAAATTTAAGTTCTCCAATTTACCAATTGATTAATGCACAGGTTCGAATGAGCACCATAAGAAAGGCCAACAGATCCAGAAGCACGGCTAATTTCTTCCATTGCTATGCAGTGGTATAAATAACCAAGTCCAAGTCCACCATATTCCTCTACAACAGAAACTCAATTAAAGCCACACGGACACCCAAGAGGTGGAACCTTTTGTTGCTGAGCAATTTTCCATAGATCAACTACATTCTACCACAAATTTGAGCAAACCAAAAAGTAAGTATGGGAATTTAAAGCTGATTTATACCTGGTGCAGTAATGCCATGGAGATTAAACTCCCCCATGAGCTTCCATAAGTTAACCTCCTGCAAGAAGAAACATGATGAAGCTCTCAACAACCCTAACAATTAATCGGGTCTTATCAAATACCCTACAATCTATAAAGCTATTACCTTCGGAAAATAGTTTGATTTGTCGATATTTGCTGAATGAGGAGCAATGTGCTCTTTAGCAAATTGTGCAACACTTTCTTTAAACTGCAACCATAACACATACAAAAGACTGTCAAGTGTCAACTAAATGATCCAAAAAAATGATATTTTTCTTTGTTTTCAGATAAAATTAGTTCAGAATTGAAACAAATTTGAAAAACCCACACCAGAATTTGAATCTAAATGATAAATCAAGAAAAATAGATGTGGTAATGAAAATAAGTACCTGAATTTGGGTATCATCAAAGAGTAAAGAAGTTGAAAAACAACATTTCTGTACTTGGTTTCTGATTACAGAAAGTGATTTCACTGAAGAAGATGAAAATAATCTGTACATCCTCAAACTTAATTTTTCCAGGAAACTGAATCTTTTTAGAAAGTAAAGAAGGTATAGCAGAAGTAGGTTAATTTAGTATGGGTGTTTTTTTAAGGTTTGAACTGAAAATCCTAGTTAATGTTTTGAGTTGTGATTGATTCTTTGTTAGTAGTAGTTATCAACTAGTAATGAAAGTGTGATTTACTGAATTTTGAGCTGAAGATTAGTATGTGAGTCAGCAGTTATATCCATCTATCTCTTTCTTAAAGAAAGAAAGAAGTAAAGTGTTCCTTCTTGTTCAGTAGCTGACGTGTGTAAGAAATCCAAAAAAGAGTCATGAAAATTTCTTTCTCCTCGGAAAAGTCGACGGCTTAGGATTGAGGGGGCCTGAAAAAATGTCATGGCGGGGCCCAAAATACCCATGTTAGCAATGTCACAAATATTTTTTTTTGGAGGTTGGATTGGTATCACTAAAACTTCAAATTTAGAAGAATGAAAAATGATTAAAAAAAAAAAAAATCTAAAATTGCTGCAGGAGAAGTATACGGTAATGCAACAAATACAACTAGCTTGGAAGGGCATGGATGGGAGAAACTTAGGCAGGAAAATATGGCCTGTGTTGATTTTTGCGACTCCCTGGACATTATGAAGGGAGAGAAAGAAAGAGGATTATGGCAGATCAACGGATGGCTGGTTTAACCTCGATAAATAAGAATGCAAAAAACGAAGAATGCAAAAAACGCTTAAATCCAAAGGAAAATGCCTTTTAGTCAAGTAAAAACTAAGAATGCAAAAACTTTGTGGCTGCTGGGATTCGAGCCCAGGTCTCCACGGCCACAACGTGGAATTCTTACCACTAAACTACAGCCACTTGGTGGTGTTAAAACGCAATCAATTCTTAAAGTTACTTTCCATAACAGTACATAAATCTGTCTACTGCTTGTGTTATGTATGCCTATTAAAGCAGCATACACAAACAGTTTTGGAGGAGCCAAAAACTCTACATTAGGTAGACTTCGATGGCGTTGACGATAATGAACTATGAGTGGGATGATGAGAGTAGGGAACCCAGCCACTTGTAACAAACTAGATAACCATTTTCGATTACCTCCATGTAAGAAGTAGAGTCTAAGTAGTAAAGGTACAAGTTACAGGAGAAAGATTCAATCCTAATCTAAACAAATAGAACGAGATTACAGGAAAGTTAACACAGCTTCCGCAATCTCTATCTCTGATTCTTCACAATGGTGGACTCTACTACTCAATCACCACCTAACAGTCCAATTCATCCCAACACAGAAATCCCATCCACTCAATCTTCAGGAAACCCTAGGACCTTAGATCCTAATCTAACATGCCATGACGATTACAGTAGTCGCAATTTGGTCGAGGACGTTTGTTGTGACTCGGAGATGGACGAGCAGACTGTGGATTATGCCGGTTGATGTTGAGAGCAGCATATTCAATATTGGGAAGAGGACTGGCAGTGATATGTTGTTGTTCCTCTTCTTGTTGCACCATGTTGAAGATTCTCAAGGCAGTAAGAAATGGATCCATCAACAGGATCTGGCTTCTTAAGTTACAAAAACGATCATGTAGGCCTTGGAGGAATTCCATAGCTCTGTCACGTTCAAGGCGCTCGAGTAAAGATTTCCCAGCACCACAAATGCATACTTCAGTGGCAGCAACAAGGGAATCATACTGATCCAAGAGAGTTTTGATTTTTGTGTAATACAAGTAAACTGACATCGACTCTTGTCGAATAGCAGCAATAGCAGATTTCAGCCTAAACAAGATGGGTGCATTGGAGATGCAGAATCTTACCTGGGGATCTTTCCAAATAGCGTGAGAGGAAGGTGCATACAAGCAGCTTGCCCGTATGTCAGGTTGACATGAGTTGAGAAGCCAGCTTCCAACCAGATCATCACAGCGCTTCCAGCATTGATAGGCGAGTTCATCAGCTGGAGGAAGGAGAGAACCATCCACAAAGCCAAGTTTCCCCTTTGCGTTCAGGGCCTTGGTAATACCACGTACCCACGATCCATAGTTATCTCCTTGCAAAAGTGGAGAGAACAAAACTGTTGCAGGGTTTTCACTGGGATGAATAACATAAGGATCTAAGGTCCTAGGGTTTCCTGAAGATTGAGTGGATGGGATTTCTGTGTTGGGATGAATTGGACTGTTAGGTGGTGATTGAGTAGTAGAGTCCACCATTGTGAAGAATCAGAGATAGAGATTGCAGAAGAGATGAGAGGTCCTAGGATGGATCAAGGAGATACCATCAAAGATTTTATATACAGATAAAATTAGTCTCACAACCGTGTAGACTCATTGTTTCTTCATTGAGTATTTATATGTAACAGGTACAAGTTACAGGAGAAAGATTCAATCCTAATCTAAACAAATAGAACGAGATTACAGGGAAGTTAACATAGCTTGTTACAATAACCAAAATACATAGGACTCGGAATTACAACAACTTCCGCTGCTATACGCCTGAAGACTCGGCCTAGTGGTTAACTTGTGCCGGCACAGCTGCTGGAACTATGTACACGTCTAATACTGTGGTGAAGGTTAAGGATGTGCAGCAGTGAAGGATAAGAGTTTGGTTTACTATCTCCAGGTGATGTACGTGTGATGTATTTCTGTTAGTTATGTTTATTAAAACTTTGCAAACTTCATGATTGGTTTTGGTTTTTCAACCCTTAAAAACATGCATGAGATGGACCAATTCCATGTGCTTTGGCTCATATGCATTTTTCTGGTCATTGTCTCCAAATATTTCTCTAAAAGTGGAATTTACTAGAAACCCCTCCAAAAAATTAAAATCAAAGTGTATTAGTGATGCCTTGAAATTTCGTATCTTCCAGTCATTCAGAAACATGATAGGACTACCCAACTGCCTATTTAGTAGACTTGTTTGGATGGTAAAGTAATCTGGTTGTTTCTGCATATTTTGTGTTTCTTTATTCTTGCAAGTTGAGGTGTAGGCTTTGAGGCACAACACACAGATTTTGATTCTTTAACTATTTGATAAATTTTGCAGGAACAACCAACAGCAACAGCAACAATGTTGTGCACTATTTCTGCAAGGTTTATGTGTTCGATGTTGGATTGGTTTAAGGAAACATCAATCCTTTCTTAAATCAATTTCTGACACCTACTCAAGTTTGTTTATTGACTTCTATTTCCAGGCAGATTCTATTGATGATCAAAACCCATAAATAGGAGTCATAAACCTTTGGTTTTAGCATTGCTTGAATTCTGAGAGGTGTGAGAAAACCTTTGAAGTTGTGTACTTTCTGACACCACCATGGAACATCAGCAGAAGCGAAAGCCAAGAGTAAGCTTTTATTTATCATCTGGTTCTGTTTTAAGTTTAAGGTTGTCAAAAATTAATTACAACTGGTTTTGTACTTAGATTCTTATTTATACTTTTCGAAACCCCCTTGGCAGAAACTTAGAAATAAAAAGAAGAGTCCGCTGGATACGAGTAAAAAAGATCAGTGCCGAACTCATCCAGTAAGCTCCTGTTGTATATTCTTAGTTTTATTTGAATGAAGAATAATTGTCGCGTTCCATCTCTGTTTTTGATTCTTATGCATTGCAACAAATTTGCAGGACCAACAAGAGTCTACAACAATAATGGAGGAAACAAATCACTCTGTAAGCTACTATACATATCATCTGTTTTTCTTTCAACTTGATGCCGTGAGAATTGCAATTTCTTGCATGCTTGAATTTTGTGTTTTGAGTCTCTTACTTAACAACAGCTTGTGCAGGGGGAACCTCCCATAAATTTTGATAAGCCCACATGGGAGCTTCGGGTGGCTGAGAAGATAAGGGGGGCTCGTCTTAATTGCCATAAGGTTGCCAAATTGAGGTATTGTGAATTTTTGTCTTGCATTGCTGTGAGCCCAAGTTTTAATTATTGCTTACAACTAGTTTACTTATGTTTAACAGTGAGGATGAGGAGGGTACTATAGAGTACCATTTCATTCCAACACGGTCATATTGGCTAAGCACGGTTCGTGACGATTGGGGAACTACTGATGACGAAATAAAAGCTTCCATAGCTTACCATCAGATGCAGTTTTTTGGAATTGAAGTTTGTGGTTGGCATATGGGATATGGGGTTATTCTACGTGACGAAATGAGAAGCCCAATAATTGTTATATCCAAGGCTGTTGAGGAGTACGTTTCTCCGTTTTATCACGAGTTGCAAGGGGTGTCTCTGGGTTTAAAGCTCGCATTGAAGTATAAAGTTTTTGATTTTGAATTTAATTGCATTTCTCAAAAAGTGGCTGGATACGTTATGCGCAGTTGGGGATTGATGGAGGATTGTGGTTGTCCACCAAGAGATGATCCCAATAATCCGAGAGAGAAAAAGAATTATTGTGTCCAATGTTCCATGAGTATGTTAGATCTAATTGGTGAAGGAAATAATGCAGACAAAATTCTACCACTCCTTGATGAAATCTTCTATGATGCTTTGGAGTTGGAACGCCAAGGAGACCCTCCATGCTTTCATCTGTCTACTACTAAATTATTTAGAGCTCAAGCTGTTTGGCATCTAGCAAACTTGGGAATAGATATGGAGCTGAGATTAGATGAAATTGATGAGGATGATGAATTAGCAGAAATTCTCTATAAAGATGTTTATGGTCATGGAACTGTGCAGGAGCTGATGTTGCTACATAAGTTCAAGAAACAACAATGGGAGGCGAAGGAACAACTGTATTTCGATAGGGCAATGGCCGCTGAAAAGGCTGGTCAGTTCTCGGAGCATTAGGATATGTGAGGCTCAAATGAGCAATCTTGGTGAGTCAACTTAACTAAGCAGTCTTGGGAGATGTCAACCCATTTTGTACCGTATTTTGGGGACCATGATATATTTGGGGGACCATTGTGTTATTTAGGGTAGGGCAACCCTTATCAATAATTTTTCTTAATACCTAAACTGCCATTTTGATTATGTTTTGGTTATGATTAGTGAATGATTATTGAAATGATTAAGTAAAAACTACTTAGTGAGATTAAATTAAAAGATGGGTTATTAAAAAAAGAAATAGAATTTTTTAGAGAGTAATGTTAGAGAAGAAGAAGGAGAAAACCATGGAAAATAAACATTTTTTTCACATTCACTACGTTTGGAAATTCAAGTGATGAAAGATCATCTGATTCTTCATCTCCATCATCTCCTAGAGTATTTGTTAATCTTCACAATGATCCGGATATGAGTGATTTCTTAGATGGTGAATGTATTCTTCCCCAAACTCAATCTCAAGATGATAATGATGGATTTTATCAACCACAACCGGAGGAAGAGTATTTGGGTTTCCAGGTATGGTCCAAACTTAGCTAATGTTAGTTGAATTGCTCCAAATTTTCAAACCAAATGTTAATTTTTGAAGTAGTTCGGTTACCTTATGTGAAGAACATGTAACCGAACTAATCTGAAAGTGTAGTTCGGTTACTTTATCCAAACAAGCAGGTAACCGAACTATATATTAATGGAAGTTTCATGGATTTCCAGAGTAATGTTCGGTTTTTTCGCAACCAATATTAAGCAACCGAAATTTAGGAAGAATAAGATTCTTCTTTGTGTACAAAGTTCGGTTTGGTCGCAATCAATAACAAACCGAACTTTACGTAAAAATAATATTGAAGTTATTGTACTAAGTTCGGTTGGTTTGCAACCAACAACAAACCGAACTTCACGTAAAAAATAGATTTAACTTAGTGTACAAAGTTCGGTTGATTCGCACACTGCATAAAAACCACATATCTAACCGAACTATACATAATATAAGAGTAGATTAAGTATAATAAGTTTGGTTGTTTTACAAACGTGATCCCAGCACCCTAACTAACCGAACTTATCAAACAAAATTAAATCAACAGTTCCAGAGTTATATTCGGTTATCTAGATAAAATAACATGTAACCGAACTGTGTACTTTTTATTTGTTCGGTTACATGTAATGTTTCTTTTAAACTGAACCAATAGTTCGGTTACCGCGATAAAATTATCTTGTTACCGAACTTTATTGTGATTGCAATTGATGTTGTTCAATTTCTTACAGATTGAATGCCAACCTATACCAATGGATGAACAACCTTCTCCGGTTGGTATGTTGTTCAAAGATACATCCCATCACTATGTCAATGATTTGGTATTTGACTTACCTATTGATGCGAATAATTGGGCTAGAGAGCATGTCAAGAGAGCCATGTGCGTATTAGTTTTGAATGGAAAAGAAAGCAAAACTCGTTTTGAAATGGTTTGTGAGAGAAGTGGGGATCCGGATGCTAGTCACAAGAGGAAGGATTATGTGTATAATGGAAAGACGACGAGGAAGAACACAACATGCTCAAAGAAAATTAAATGTCCGTTCAAGCTATTATTTAGTAAGTGCAAAGAAAGGAAAAGATGGGTTATATCTATGGATAAGGTGGTAGGTCATCACAACCACCCTCGTCCGGAGGATCTTGAAGGACACGCAATGGCTGCAAAGCTCACTCCTCAATAAATGGAGAAAATAGCTAAATATAGGAGAATAAGAATTTCACCAGCTGCTATTCTTTGCTTATTAAAGGAGGATTTCAAGGATAACGTATCATCTATATATACCATTTACAATGCAATTGAGACAATTAAAAGGAATGAATGGAAGGATAGAAAAGTCATGCAACAATTGTTTTTGTTGGCTCAAGAGAAAGGCTACGCGGTTCAAAAGAAGGTTGGGCTGGAAGAAGAAATTACTCATCTCTTCATTGCTCATCCGAAGAGTGTTCAACTTGCTCAATGCTTCCATGAAGTTCTTATAATGGATTTCACTTACAAGACAAACAAATAGAAAATGCCATTGTTGAACATTGTTGGTCGAACGTCGACCAAGTCACCGTTTACGGTTGCTTTTTGTTTTCTAAAGGACGAGATAGAACCAAGTTACACTTGGGAGCTATAACAAGTGAAGGCGATCTACCGAGATGATGATATCCACAGGGTTATAGTGACGGACAATGAAGTAGCATTGATGAACGCAATAGAGAGAGTCTTCCCATTGGAACATAATATGCTTTGTACATTTCATATATGGTGCAATGTGATGAATAGGTGTAAGCATCAACTTTGTCCACCTAAGAGGAAAGCATTGGAAGAGATTAGTAAGCTACCGGAAGAAGAACAAGCGGATGCAAAAGAGGATTTCGATAAACAACACACCATAAATCACGCTAAATGGGTTGCTTTTTCCGGGAAATGAGAGGCATTGACTTGGTCTCTCACCGAAGAAGAATATAATCTAAATCTTGCCGAATTTATTAAACATTGGTCTAGCCCCGAATATCCTGAGGATATTGTAACGTATGTGGTGAAGCAATGGTTGGAACCGCACAAAGAGCGCTTCATTTATGCTTTTACCAACCACCATAAACACTTTGGGAATCAAGCAACAAGTTTGGTAAAATCGGCTCACCACCGGTTGAAGAAAAATCTCTTTGGATGTGTCGATAATTTTGTAGTGGTGTTTAACACTATGGAGGTTTACTTCAACCGCGAGTTTGATAGAATTAAAGAGAAGTTTCAAAAAATCCGCATCATGAAGTACAAAAAATTGTAGACAAAGGTGGTAACATCAAGAAAATGGAGGATCTTCGGTTTCTCAAGGGACTCCACTATAATGTTTCACATGCTTGCATTAAGAGGTTAATGGTTGAGGTGTATTAGATCGACATATGGGGAACCAAGACGGACGATGTATGTGTTTGCAACATGATGAAGTCTATGAGTCTCCCTTGTCGCTACATGATAGCTAAGTATGAACATGGCGTAATCCCTTTAAGCGATATAGATCCACATTGGCAACACTTAAGTTTTTTTTCCTCCTCCAAGGGGCGATGTCGGAGAATAGTTTAGTGGCAATGAAATGGGAAGAATCGTTATCGAGAGGTACCGGAACATGAACAAACTCGAAAGGCAAATCTTTTGGGATGACATGCGGCCAATAGTTCATCCTCAGACATCAGAGAATGTGCAAGAACCAAATAAAGGAAATGGAAAAGGTAGGCAAAGAACAAAAGAAACCAAAAAACAAGTTAAAGACTATGCAAAGGTGTTGGGTAATAGGATTACTGAAATGACCCCTTTTACTAGAGATCCTCCGGGGCATGAGCATGCCGCGGCGAAGTACCAAAAATCTTCTAAGAAAAGGGGTAGGAATAATTAAAAAGGGCGAGACAAGTGAACGAGATATGAAGAAAAAATGACCGATGTTACCATCTCAACCTACTCCAATTGATGATACACCACCTCTTTTTGATAAAAGGTTCATGGAAGTACTACACCAAATCCAGCTTTTTGCAACGTTTCATTTTTCTGGTTTGCAACGTATATATACGTGGCATACATTTATCCGTTGCTGACATCAGAAGATACGTTGCACTAATCCTAATCATTAAAAAGAAAAAAAGAACCTAGGACGCGCTTGTCTTTATTAATATAGTTGAGGGCTTAAAGGTCTTTTGAAATCGTATTATCCTCTCATTTCTTTTATTTTTATTTTATTTCTTCTATTTTTATTTTATTTACCTTATTTTCTTTATCTCTCTCCGTCTGTCATCGATTTCTTCTCCTATCCCATTTTTTCTTTCTCCTCTAACCCGAGAAGGAGATTTGCGAAATCAAAACTCAAGCTTGCAGAAATCAAAACCCAATTATCCCAAACCTAAATCTCATAAATCAATACTCACCTTTCGGAAATCAAATCTAATCTTACAACAACTCACCCAAACCCTAGTAATCGCGTTCTTCTCTTAAGTTAAATGATTTTGTACGGTGTGTTTGGTTCCACCCTGAAATTTCTTTCTCAAGTGATGAACTAATGGATTGATCCTGCAGGGTACAACTCTAATCTTATTACTTTTTTGTTGTTGCTATTATTGTTTGTTTTTGACCTAATTCTATTATGTGCAGATTTTGTACTTTTTATCTTTGTTTACTGTAATTGGTAGAGTTTTAAAGTATGGGTTTCCTTTTGATTTCGGTTTAGGGATGTGGTGTTGATGGTTTTGTTGGTGAAAGTGGTGGTTCTGCCGTTGTTTGCATGTGGGTGGCTATTGGTGTTGTTGGTGGTAGCTTCAGAGATGGTAGCTGACCGAGCTTGTTGGTGGTGCTGTTGTAATCATCAACTTATCCACTTCCTTTATAGCACCCCATTATAAAGTATTGTTATCTCTGATGCTCTTAAGTAAGATCTTGTTCCTGATTTTCATATGATCTTAGAGTTTTGTTTGATGTGTTTCAGATTTGTATCTAAATTGTTACTTTATTTGTAATTTAGAGTTTTCAGACTTTAACCTGGACACATGCCAATTGTTACTCTAAATTGTTACTCTATTTCAGATTTGTTGGTAGCTAGCCATCTTATTTGATGACTTGCCACCTATTTATGTTAACTCTTGTAAGACAACTTACTGGTATGTAAAATGTTTATGCAAGGCTTATTTTTGCTTTACGGCGACGTTAACTACTTTGTCCCGAGAACCACCCAAGAGTCTTCAGAGCTAGTTCAAAGATCAATGGTGCCTGCTTCACTATTTCCTATGGCATTTCAGGTTTCACCAGCAGATAATATGAACTCTCTGCCCTAAAAGCATATTTAAGAAAGGTAAAAATATTAAAGAAGTATGTGACTACTCAAAGAGCTACGAAGGTGTATCGCGTGGATGAGGGAAGTGATGTAAGGTGCTCTGTTAGGAGTGATGATGGTGAGTATGAACTCATTTATATTAAATTGTTTTTTTAGAAGCTATTAGAAACTAGTCCTAAGAACAACCACCACCAGGGATACTTGTAGAGATTATAGTCATTGGTGGTGGTATGTGGATTTTTGATGAAGGGAGTGGTGATTATATAAGGGTTTTTGTGTGTAGTAGTTTTGGTAAAAATAGGTATCAAAGGTTTCAAGTCATACTAGTTCATTACAGATCTAAGTTTTGGTGAGAAAAAAAACCTTTTTTGAAGAGAGTTGTACTGCCTTCTCTTTTTCCCAGGAGTATTGTATTGTCTAACGAGCATTTGTATCCAAATTTCTTTTCAGCAAAGCTACAGATGTACTGGGAATATTAGGTAGAGTGGCTGCTAATGCTTTGGACTTGACAGATTTCTTTTTTTGTCAAGTAAAGCAAGAGTTGGGACCCTACGGAACTATAAAGTCTCCTTCACATGAGTAAGTTTTTCCTAATAAGCAGTCAAAATATGGGGTCGAGCCTGTTTGTCTTTAATTTTGTTGTTTGCATGTGTTAAACCATCGACTCACAGGTGTATAATGTCTCATTTGTTTAGTGGTGTTTCTTTTATCATGTGAGTTTCTAATGGTCAGTCATACAATGCATTATTTGTGTAGAGGGAAGAGTCCAAGAAGTTTGCTGAACAATCTGGAACATATCGTCACTGATAACGCAAGCAGGTACTAAGGCCGATGTCAACCGTACAATGTGTACATTGTATACAGTTCACAAGTCTCCAGCACTTGGAGGCTTTCAAGCTGTTACATCAGTTGTTCATGTTCCATCTCTAGCTTTACCAGCATCACATAATCAGTTGCATGCCAATGGAGTGTAGTCTTCCTCAGATTCTAGGGGATCAATTGGCACTTCTTCTGGACCTGTTTCTTCTTCCTCCAATTTTCCTCGAAAAGATGGGCGACCTTTCAGATCAGATGGAAGACCGAATGGATCAATTTATCCATCCCACGTTCAAGGTACTGCCTTTTTTTTTGGGTGTTTTGTTCTATTTTGAAATGTAATGAAGTTCAGCATATCAAATAATTCTGAAATTGGTAAAAAAAACCTTAGAGATGCAGTTGAGAAATGTAGTTAGTGGTAGGATAATTGTTAGCTCTGTTTCAGAAACAGATATCCATGATTCAACAAAAAAAAAAAAAGCTTGTTAGATGGTACCTTTTCAGTCTTTGACCTGTGTCCATTCTTTACTAAGTTTTAAATAGTGGGATGATGAATTTTTGTCATTTTATTTCAAATATCAATGTTGTTTTGTTTCAGCAAAAGAAGCATATGTTAGTCAAGGCGGGAATAGGCTATGATCACAGTTGGAGAACATCACATATCCGGTGGTTTGGCTTCCTCAACTCTCAAGGATTGCGATATTGGTATAGAATGAAACTCTGGCAGTTTAGTTCTCGGGGATGCCCTTAAAGCTGGTAAGAATGGGTTCACATGACATCCCGATTTTGTACTAGAGCCCAAATTTGAAAATATTGATTCAGTTGCTACCTTATAAAGCTGTAATAAGCTAAATGAATATTCTTCATTTTGTGCTTTTTCATTTTCGGAGTGTTGCTGCAGTACTCTTTGGATCCAGTAAGGACATCATCGCATAAGAGAAGTTATTAGTGATTTGAGTGCATCGCATCCTATGTTCTTTTTCTTGTTTCTTTCATGGCAGGTTAATCCATTTTCAATAATTCATTGTGTACAGTTGTTGCCCATAAAGTAGACTATGCACAAGGTTCTGGTTTTTTGCTGTTATAGTGAATGGCCAAGAACGAACAACATTTTTGTTGTTATAAAGGTCATTCAATCTGTTTTTTCAATTGAGGGTGCACATTTTTTCAGTTAGCAGTTTATATCTTTGGTTTGTTACAAGGATGTTTTATATTACATATATGTATGCCAATACTGACTTAAGATTTTACATTTTAATTCCAGGTTTGTTGGTGATAGTGCTCGCCATGTTCGTGCATTATTCCACGATGCTAAGAAAAAGGTCAGTTGTTGATGGCTGAACGTAATTAGTCACTTAATACTGAACACCCTCTTGGGAATCACCTGAGGTTCTCATTTCTACAAGTTAAATAGTAGTGGGTGCTTTCCTTCTAGTTTCCCAACACCGTAATTATCATGTCTGTTTCAATGTCTATGTTGTCCTAAACGGTGTTGAGTTTATTGTCTAGACGGTGTTGAGTTTTATTGTCTCTGGATTCATGCTCACAATCTACTTATTGGTGACTGTAATCATGTTTTTAGCGACTACAAATCTCTGAAATCATACTTTCACCATCCATGGTTTACATATCTTAAGGAACGAACCCGATTTTCGGCGCGTACCTATTGCATCTATCTCCCTCGCTTAAACATTATGTTGTTATTAATTTTCTTTTTCCAGTTTTAGATTGTCATTGATGTTTCTGCCAATTTTGTAGCAGTAAGATTTTCAGTTCATAATACTACTATTAAGATGGCTTGCAAATTCTAGTCTTGTGACATGTTCCCCGTCCATATGATTTATGTTTTAACTTCTTTTTAGGTTCGCTTATACTATAATTCGTCTTAGTTCAGTTATGTCATTGTGCTGATATATTCACTGTGTATTCAGGTAAGTGACAAAGCTGGTGGCTATACAAATAGTCCTGTTGTGACATGTCTTAGAAGTGGTCTTAATCGAGCATTTCATGTCCTACAAAAACCAGAACATGCTCCTTTGGTGGAAGATGTTCCGCATAAACATCTCCGCAAAAAGGTAAGCTTTTAGAATTTTTTTCACTTTGTTCTATAGTTTATTGTTTCTGTGTTTGTCCTCTAGTATATCTTTATTCTTTTATAATTGCTCTGAATGTGCAGATTAGTGTAGTGAGTTAGGAGCCAGTTATTTCAGTTGCTCGGTCGAGGAAAAAGAATCGAGGTACCTACCATCTATGTTTGAAACTTGGGAAAGTCATATAGTGTGCCAACATCATACACACTCCCACGATTTCTTGTCGATCTAATCATTAAAGCTAGGACTAAGCTATTTGGAGCAAACAACCTATAGTAATATTAGCTTTATAGCTAGCAATTTACTTATGTTTCGGTATAGAATTTCGCGATTGTGTATGTTCTTGTAATGTGTTGCAAGGTTGAGTGATTGTCTTATCAGGTCAGGGTTATATATCATTTGTAATACTGGAATTTGGAAAATATCAATGTAATATTTTTTTTTAATTCTGATAACCTATTTTGCAACGTATATATATGTTGCTTAAATTATTTTATACGTTGCATTAATTCTAACTAAAGCAACGGATGAAGCAACACATGAAACGTTGCTTTAATTGATTTCAGCAACGTTTACATACGTTGCCCAGAATTTGTGACGCCGTGTGGGCAACGTACATAAGCGTTGCTTAAATTATTAGCAACAAAAATAGACGTTGCAAAATTTGGATTTTGGTGTAGTGAAGAGCTACCAACTTACATTCGAGATTATGTGATATCCACCAATGATGTCCCTCCGGATGGAAATTACGGTTTCCACGTTGTCGTACAATAACTAGGGCCTTTCACTCAAGGTGCCAAGTTATATAATGATAATCAAATCACTTATGTCCGTCAAAGGTTGTTGATGAATCCAAGGGAGAAACCCAAATTTTACAAGACAATGTTGTCTGATGATGATAATAGTGTGAATATGCAGTATGTTAGGTATCAAAGACGTCTCTACAGGGGAAATCCAATCACAAGGGATCATTGGATGGGAATGCCGATATGTGTCCACTTAATCGCCGAGGCTTTCAATTGCGTGGTTCATTGAGTCGAGCAACTTAGACGTAGGAGAGTGGTAATATGTTACCGCCATATTCCATAAGATCAACCACATGTAGGGGTATGCTTCATAATTTTCTGAGTCTCTTTATCCACTGCCTTCGCCATTGCTTTCTCAGCACGGGCTTGTTGCTGTGTGTTTATTACACGAGGATGAGAAAAAATTTCATACCATTCCAAATAACCCTCTTCAGCAGCATTTGGCTCATCATAACAATCTTCTAACTCTTCAACTAGAATAAGATAATCCTCATGGTTGTTTCATTGGTCCACTGATGGAGCAAGATCATATTTTGGAACAAAATTCTTTTCGATGTTCTTAGTTCCCCTCTTCTTCACCTTGAATTTGAATTTTTCCTCTTCTGGGATACTTTGGACACATGATAATTGTCTCAATACTCTTCGAGGATTATACATTGTACATCCACCAGGATAAAATAAAGGTCCATTATAAGCCGAAATAGGTGAGAAATCAACAACCTCAACATCTTCCTATTCTTCATCTGATTGAAGCTTGTATGGATGGAAAACCACATCTTCAACTGTTGCATTATCCAATGTCTCTCTCAATCTCAACAACCTGTTTTTATTACCCTTCTTCTGGGAGTCCAAAAATTCATATTTACCAGCTGTAGACTTCCCATAAGGCCAAAGAGTGTGACCATAAGACAATTTTAGTTTAGGGAAGTGGTCGTACACCCAAACCTATGAGAAGAAACCACAAATATGATTAGTAAATATATCTTCATTAGTATCAAAATGCATTCATTCACTTAGAAAATATATCTTGAAACACACAAAGGATAATTTAACGGGGTACCTGAACAAGGGTGTATAAGCTTCCAAAATATAAACTCTTAAGCTTCGAAGCTTTTCAGAGCTCCGCTTGGACGAACGATAGAACCGCAATTCCCCAACAATAGTTGTTAACCTCATGAAGGGGGTCCAATAGCTGGAGGTAATGGGAATTTACCACGTAACCTGAAGTGTCGGGGAAGAAAATGGTTCCTAGTTGATATAACAAATAAGCAGTCACATGGTGTTTAATCTTCTCCTATGTCATGACCAACTTTCCTTGAGCAACCAAATCTTTCGTCCCTCCAAACTCATCAAACAAGACTTTCAACTTGATATTTTTCAATTTCTTCTTGTAAGACCGGTCTTGGTTGAACTCGTTATACTCATCACCTTCATCAGGCTCTTTTGCAGCTCGTCTAAACTCACATTGTGCCTTGTCAGCGCTTCATCCTAGACACCTTTACACCAACTTTTCGAGAAGTTCATAACTCATGGAGAGATCGTACCCATCTCGAACACTTATTCCAGTAATTGGTAGGCCTGTGATTCTCTTGCAATCATCTGAAGTTATTACCATCTCGCCAAACGGTAGATGAAAGGTATCCGTCTCTGGATAAACCCTCTCGGCAAATGCAGAAACAGTGACAGCATTAAATATTTGGTGCGCATGTTGTATCGCGTTCCATATCACACAATTAAATACCGCCAACCTAACCTCATCACACTCATTCCCTATATTCCATTTCTTGTTCTTTTGACGTTTCAAAATACGAACAACATTATTATGATCCTACAAATACAACATCATATCTTATATACTAATATATACCCAAAAATATATGTCAAAATATAATAAAATGACTAAGAAATATTGATGTATAAGATTAAATACCTTTGTAGCAAAGATCTTGGTAGCCCATGAGTTTTTGTAGCCAAGAAATACCTCCCCTCCATATCTTGGAGTACCATATGTTGGGTTCTTTGGCGTCAAACACAAATCATCATCAGGAATGTATGCATATCTAGCACAAGGATTTTTAGGCGTCTTTCTAGGTTTTTTTTACTATTTTTAATTGTTGATGTCCCTCTTCCTCTTCATCCTCTTCCTCCTATGATTCGTCATCTTCATTATCTCCATCCTTATCTCCATCTTCTTCACTGTCATCATTGTCATCTCCTTGTTCCTCTCCATCTTCCTTATCTCCACCTTGACTATGTTCTTGAGTACCCATCTCTTCCACAATCTCTTGATGAACTTGTTGGATTACATTGTCAACATTATCTCTATTGACATTATCTTGGATGACAACACCCGGTGATGACCCACCTCCATACTTAGCATTTTTGGTTCCACGCTTATTGAAACCTAAGTGTAGTTTGCCTCGAGGAGTGGGAGTTCTCAGTTCTTCCAGTGTAGGTTGGTTTGATTTTGTTCCTCTGCCCCTAATCATGAAAACAAAAGATATTAGCTTAACCGATAAATGATTGACGAAATCATAATTCTGTTCCAGGGAAGAGTTTGGTTGGTACGAATTTTTTGCGAAACAACCGAACTCCAAATTATATGAAATTAGGGAAGAGATCGGTTTGTCATTTTTCTTGCGAACAAACCGAACTCAACATGTATGCAATTAGCAATGAGTTCCGTTATTAGAGAACAAACCGAACTCAATATGTATCCAAATTATAGGAAATTAGGTATGAGTTCGGTTAGTAGATTATTTTCCAAAAAATTGCGAAACAACTGAACAGAATTCACAGAGTTCGGTTAAATGAGCATTCAACATATTGGTAAAATTAGAACAGTTCGGTTGCATTTTTTTTAATGCTTTGAGTTCGATTACAAAATAGTTTTAAATTTTTTTTCGAACTAGCCGAAAAGATTGGACTAAGTTCGGTTAACTGAGAACTCAAAATAGTGACTAAATTAGGAGAGTTCGGTTGCAAGGGAAATTCTTTTCGTTTTGTAAAATGGGCAGAGTTCGGTTAGGAGATGGTTTTTGAAAAAAATGCGAAACAACCGAACTCTAAGTTCGGTTACATAGTGTTAATTCCTATTCAACCGAACTGTTCTTCGTGTTATTCCTTTCACGAAGTTCGGTTAACAAACTAGGGTTTCTGTGAAACGCCTCCTAACCAAACCCAACACTGTAACTTACATTCGGACCCTATTTTGATGATTTATATTCAATTAAACGAATCAAAATCACATTAAAAATAATGGGTTTGGTTCAAAATACCTGCGGATCTTTCCCATTACAGTTTCAGGGCCGATTTGGTCTTCACCTTCTGGTTCCACTTCCTTGTCAATCTCCAATTCACTTGGCTGAGTTGCTAGATGTCCTGATGGGGGACCTTTTCCTAGGTTTCTTTTGGTTTGCTTACGAAGAACCATTCTTATACTCGATTGATTAATCGACGATGAAAATTTTATGAATCGACGATTAATCGACGAAAACGATGTTGAAATGGGGAAGAAGAGAAAAACAAGAGGGAGTAGAACAGTTTACTCAAAAATGTGTTTTTTTTTTTTTTTTTTTTTTTGTGCGGCTAGGTTAGATGTTTTTGTTTTTGTATTAGATTAAGTTAATTGCGGTTATTAGGTTAGGGTTTATTTCAATTAGGGTAAGGGGCAAATTAGTAATCTCAGGATTTTTAGGACATCCCTTAACATTGTAGGATGGGGTTCATTAAAAAAAACATGTCCCCCCAAAAATTGACGGTCCCCAAAATACGGTTCTATTTTAACCAGTGTTAATAACTATCCAACTAGACTTTTGATCAAGTGGGCTGGAGATATGCTTATTCCACCCAGTTCGTCTTTTGCATTGTTTAGACCCACTGAACAAAATTAACTATCCAACTTCTCCGGTTATCAAAATTCTCCTTGTGAAAACTACTACTAGGTTCATTTCTTATATTTTTTTCACCTTGAAACCCACGGTCGAAAAACTTCACACACGCACCTATTTTTTGGGTAATAAATTCCCTCACACCCATGTTTTCTAAAATCAAAATGATTCCATTTTTAGTTTTTAAATCTGTGATGTTATTTTAATTTTCAATGGTTTCTAAAATTCCATCTTTTTTTCATGAAGTTATTATGATTCTGTTGCGTTTCGATTTGGTTTTCCTAAGGTTATTGAAAATAAACCTTATTTGTTTGATAGTGTAATTATGATTTGGTTACGGATGGTAATGGTCCAGGTAGTCCTGGTAGGTGTACGGATGTATGTGTAGTGTCCTGAATTTGTGATTTGATTTATAAGGAAGATGGTAAGTAACAAGAAGATGATGTTGTTATGGCCAAGAGAAGTTCAAAGAGAAGAAAACGAAGATGATGTTGTTATGACTACATAACATGTCATGCAGTCGAGAAAATGTCATCAGAACCTGTTATGTAATCGAGAAAATGTATAGATAATGCATTATCCGACATCTTTTTTATTAGCTGTGAAATAGAAAATTCTTTTATGCATCGAAAAAATGGATGCATAACCTGATATGCATATGAAAATATGGTTGCATAATGCATTACGCGTCAATTTTTTTTGTAGGCATTAAAATCAACAAAAAAAGTGGCTACATAACTTGTTATGCAGTCGAGGAAATGGTTGCATAATTCGTTATGCGTCTGTTTTTTCTGTTGGATTCAGGCATATACAACGTTTTAGTGGCTGCACAACCAAAATAATAGATGCATGAACAAATATATGGTTGCATAACGTGTTATGTATCTTTTGTGTTGTATGCATATTGTGTGTTATGCATCTTTTTTGGAGGCTGGATAACAAATATGCAGTCAGTTTTCGAAAATTTTGCCCAAAATGATGATCACCTCCAATTTTTCGTGAAAAACAAAAATTTGATATTGTTGTTTGTACTCGTTGTGTAGATCCTTTAAAAACTTTTCAACGGGATAAAACTTGTAAAATTCCAAAGCGTGGTTTTTTTAGATATGTTATATTAAGTTTCTTTACCAATCATACCCCTAAAAAAATAGGATACCGAGTTATGTAGCGATTTTTAATAATTTCGGATAATTTTGGGTGTCACGGAATCTGAAAAATATCTTAGGACAACAAGAATAATATGTTTTTGGGTCTTAGACTAGTTTCCCTACTCTACTTCTGTTTGTTGTTGTTTTTGCGGTCTGTGTAGACCCATTGTGAAAAATTCTCTAGTTAATTTTAATGAAAATTTTTGCTCAAGTGAAATTTTATCAGCACTGGTTCTATATGAACCACGGCAAAACCGCATAAACACAGATATGGTGGGCCCAAGGTAGTCAATATCGCTTGTACATGCCGATATTACAGGTTTTTATCGGATATCGGAAAATACCTATACGATATCGAAAATATCGGCGATACAAATACGAAATGATATTATCGGTTGTACAGGCCGGTACAGACCGATATATAGGTTTTACTTGTACACCGATAATATCGGTTTCGTGAATAAATTTTTCATCAACATGCCTAATATATTTATAATATAAAATCAATGACTATATGGTAGGATGTAAGATAGAAACCATATTTCGATTGCAATGCAGAGAAATATAAAAGATAAATATGAAGGATAACAAAAAATATCCAATGGCATATGTGTGGAGATAAATGTCAAAATCCACCTAGGATACACATCCATTTTCTCTAAAATCATTCTCCAACCCTGATGTCTTAAACCAATGTATAGATGACTTTGGGTAGACATTGTCAAGGTGAATGTCTAGACATTCACCTTGACAATGTCTACCATTCTCGTCAGCTTTTACTTAATTGAATTGACTTTAATATATTAACTAACTATTTTTAGCTCTAATAAAATCTTAATTATAGAAAATAAAATTTATACTAATTAATAGAAGATGTTACATGCAACACTGTTGGAGATGGATTTTTTTCCTCTCCCTAATTTTAAGGAAAAATAGATTGAGGATGTCTTATTTGTGTTGCCACATAGGAAACACACACAATGACCATCGGAGAAGCTCTAATAAACCACCTTGTATTTTGGAAACTTGATATATGTGTATGATTCTTATTATTTTTTACTATGGTTTTATAATTATTTAAAATTCTATATTAAATGATGTATCGCGTGTAAAAACAGATATTATCGTTTGTATAGGTGTATAGGACCCGACCAATACGATAACGATACGCGATATTAACTACTTTAGATGGGCCCGACCTCCAGGTAAAGAAAATAAGGGGTCCCATTTATGAGTATTTGCGTGTGTGCGGTTTTGCCGTGGTTTACCACAGTTTACCAAGAGTTTCTGTTTTATCAAAGCCTTTCAGCAGAACCAATGTACTTTTTTCTTTCTCTTGGAGTGGCTGTACAAAGATATATCTAATGTTTCTATTCCAAGTTCCAACAACCTCAAATAGAAAATTCTAAACTCAATTTAACATATGATTGAATGAAACTAAAAAGGACCATTATAGACAATGAAATATTACAAAAGTCTGTGCACAAGATCGTGTCCCTCTCTCTTTGACATCGAAGACTTGATGATATCACGATTTATGTTCTTTGGCTTTTGTGGAAAATACAAATTATCCCAAGAATCAGACGGTTAAATCAAAAGGCATTACCTACAAAAAGTAGACTCCAATTCTTAGGAGGTGGAAATAAAACATCATCTTTTCAGAAACTGCTCTTCTGCAAGGGCCATTTGGTTTGGGTGCTCCCTTGATGCAGCAAATACTCAAATATACACAACTTCAATTGACGACTCACGACTGGATTAAAACTTGGATAGCAGATCCAAAATTTCTACAATTCAAAGAAAAGATTGCCACTATAACTTGGTTTTTATATGGAAATACAATAGTTCTTCAAAAAACAAACCCAGATCCCATAAGGCTGATTGAAAAAATCAAGAATTATATAAACGAGGCAAGTACCATAGACGGATCTTTATCTAAAAAAGGAAATGTGATAATTAGATTTTCTTGTATGGACTTCAATTCGGACTGAATAATATTTGTTGACGTCTCTTTTAAAAAGGAGGATTTAACTATGGGGTACGCATACAGACCAAGAAGCTCTCATGCACTTATATGTAGGATCAGAGAAGGCTTTTACAGCCGTTCATTCAGAAACAAAGGCACTCCTAAAAGCTTTAAAATGGTTACAAGAAAATCTCCTCTCAAGTGTTACAATAGTTTCAGATTGCAAACTTTTGGTTGATTCTATCAATATTTCCGGTGAGATTTCTTCTTGGGTTACTGAGAATATTTTTGAAGATATTATGCAAAGCCTAAAAAATTACCCAAGGAAAAGATCAAATACATAATTCGGGACCATAATACAACGACGGACTTAATAGCCTGTTAAGTGCATATTTTGCATATATTTAGTGTCGAATCCATGCTAGTAATTGCTTATATTCTTGCAAATTATTGTATATTACGTTTGTTTTGTTTATGTTTTGTTTGGTGAATCATCCGAAAGAAGTGAATTTGCACGTAATTGTGCAATAAAGAAGTTAGCTAAAAGTGGAGAAAGGCCAAAGACCAAGTGGAACTCATTTGATTCCAAGATTCCTTAATATCATCTTGAAGAGGACGTGAATACGAAGCCAACGACGAAAGAATATAGTCATATTCCGACATCGTATGAAGAAGATATGGGCGAAAAGAGAAGCCAAGCTTGTCGGTTCTCCGGAACTAACAGTTAGACGGGAAATGTTAAAGGAGGTCGCTGGAACTACTAGGGGGAAGACAAAATCACTAAAGGCACCCGGATAATTTACTAAGGGCTGCCACCTTCATCTTCTTCCCATCAACAGTAATACGCATTCGAGCTCTGGAGTTTGCATGGGAAGATAGCAACGAGAGTTTGAAGGAAACGGAACTCGAGCTTGGCAGTGGCATGAAGATGGAGTTGGATGTCAGAGATAGCCGGAGTTGAGCTGGTGGTAGCTTGCCGATCGAATGGAGTTGGAATATGGCTGTGGATTATCGAGAAGATGGGAGAAGCTCGTGATGGTGAAGCTGCTGTTGGGATTCAAAGGAGTTGAATGGGATTAGTGTTAGGCAGTGAAGACGAGATGAAATGGAGTCTGTGATCGAGTGAGCAGAGTTAATGGACTGATGGGTTGTTGACTTGTTTCGACAGGTGAGATCTTTACGGAGCTAATAACAGCATCAAGAAGTGAGGAAGTCGAGATGGCAGCGATGAAGACTGCTGCTCGGGTTTGATGGTTGCAGTTCAGGGATGTAATGATGGCAGTGATGGTATTGGGACTGTGATGCTGTTGTTGGCAGTTGATGAAGCCCAAGTAAATAAAGTGAAGTGAATGAATACCGGAGATAGAACGGAGGAGATACTTCCATGATCGGTGATGGCTGGTTGTTGAGATTGAGCTCAAGTCTGTAATGGGTGGTGAACTGATAATGCTGATGCTCATCGGTAATGAAGAATAAAGGAGCTGCCAGTGGAGATGATGTATTGATTCATGGCAGTAATGCCAATGAGATACGATGGAATATGCAAGGTTGCTGTGAATGGAGAGTTGGACAGGAAGCAGTAGTTGCTGCTACATTGGATGCTGCTATGCTCGGGTAGGACTTCAGGGAAGGAGTTGAGACCGGTGATGATGTATATGGAGAACGAGATATGAGCTTTGGTGATGAGACGGAGTAGAAGTTACGGCCAGAAAGTCTTGGCCGTAAAATTAAGAGAAGAAAAGAGTTGAATAAACATCCAGGAGAAGATACGTCTCGAAAGACCAGGCCGTGATTGAAAAGAAGTAAAAGAGTAAAAGTTCCACGAGAACTTACGGATTGAAATTCCTGGCCGTGAAAAGAAGATGGAAAATAGGCTGTCGGATTCGCAAGACTGACAAACTAAATACTATATGGGCTGGACTTCTCAGCTTTGCATGCGGCCCATTTGGGCTATTTAACAGCTTATTCACACGGACAGACTTTGGGACGTGACCAATTTTATGGAATCCGGCTAGGTTTTGGCAACCAGTTTCGCACGGGATTCGAGTGCGGGCACTGCTACAACTTGGAGACTATATAAAGAGACTTCTTAACCTAATATTATATCATATATCTCTACACATCTCATAATACACTTTGTTCTTAATTAATATTTTAGGGTTTAACCCTTTAGGGGGAAACCGGGAAAAGGTGTAACATGAGAGGCTAAACTTTTATTGATTAGGATGAATTCTATGTTCCGGGCGTGAAGCTTATTTATTATACAAGTTTATTCGAAGTTTTTATCATATTATCGATTGTCTTTTCTATATTTAGCGTTTATGATTGGTTTCTAGATTATTCAAGTGTACAATTGGATTAATCTTTTGATCATTCTATTGCTAGTAGAAGTTGGAAGATAAGTGTAATAGTCAAACAACTCTCTATATAAGTAGAAATCGCGAGACCTTACAGAGGGATTTTGTGGAGCAATTGCGAGTGAAGACAACATCAGCAAGTGAACCTTGAGCTAAGAGTTCAACTACTGGGGTCAACCTAATTCATAAATCCTAAAGCATTCAGTTAGATAACACCTTGAGTGAGCTACTACTTGGTGGTTCGGTTGGATAGAATTTGATATTGGAGAGCTTCCGTATCCGTGGTAAAAGGAGTTTTGGGGATAGCACTGAGCTAGTTGCTATTTTACGGTTGGTGATATATGATTCTTAAGAAAGGTAAACGAGTATACTATGCAAGTCAACGTTTGGTAATGGCGAATGACTCCTAATCATCTTTTCATCTTATTGTTTATTATTATTTTAATTATAATCAAACCAATCCCCCTTGTCTTTTATTATTTTGCTGAACTAAATAACATATCAACTACACTGTTCTTCGTGAGAGCGATCTCTTACTACCACTATATTACCAGTTAATTAGTGGAAAATATCTTAATTAATTTGTTGTGGTTACGACACACATCATAGCCAAAGAAGCGAGATTAGAAGAGCTCAGCACAGGACAAGCCACATTCACCAGAAAGTCAAAAATTTCTCTAATATTTTTACTAAAAATGAAATTGTAAATTTATTGTATAATATCTTCTAGTCTTAAAAAAAAAGGCAAAACTCACAAGGAAGTAATTTATTGATAGAAATAAGGAAAACAAAATGAAGGGGGGCTTAGGGCCAAAATCTCCAACAAAAAGCAAAAAAGAACAAAAAGAGGGAGAAAACTCAATTAAAATCAATACGTTGGCGTGAATACAAGCAGGTGGTTCACACCCCCATTGAGTGTCAAGCACCATGCTTAGCTCACACATACATACTAAATTGATCTATTCTTGGTGAACATTCATCCTTTACATTCACTTTGTCAAAGACTGCAGGAGCAGAGTGTTACAAAATCAAAGAGTCCACTCCATCCCCGACTTTACATGAAGTCTATCCTTGAGGCGGCAGAGGTGGGTGTGTTGTTCTTTTTACAACAACATGTGCAAAACAGTGTAGCAGATTCATCTTCGTTTGAGCACATTTGCCTTGCCACTATACTATCCACTGACTTGCATATTTTCTTACAACCACTTCTACAAGATCTGCAATTACTGGTGTCCACCACATGAAAATCTACATATGTCTCCTCGAGTTTACACATCCTTTCTGGAGATGGACACGGAGGAGATGGCGATTGTGGAGGAGGTGGAGAGGGAGAAGGTGGTGGAGGAGATGATGGTGGAGGTGGAGGTGGAGATGGCGGAGGGGGCGATGGTGGAGGTGGAGGTGGAGATGGGGGAGGAGGTGGGGGTGAGGGTGGTGGTGGTGGTGGAGATTTGGGGCCCGCACAACAACATGGCCTTTTGAAGGCAGGTAACCCCCAGATTGGTACGCAATTTCCAATATTGAAGGTTGGCCAACCTTTTTCCAAACATATTCTCTTACAAACCGCTGTAGAATCATCACAAGAAGATCCCCAATATTCTCCAGAAATATCTGGAGACCATAATTCACATTGGTCATTGGACTGGGATGCTACCGTTTCTGCATAACAAAAAGATGAATCAACAAAAATACAAGAAAGATTTTTATCTAGTAATAGTATAGCAACATATATGTATGGTAACACTCACCTGAATAGGAAGACAAAGCAACTGTAACAAAGAGAAACAACCAAATTAGAGATGATGAACTACTAGAAGCCATCGTATTATGGTACCAGTTATTTAGGATTTTCTTCTTCTTCTTTTTTGGTGGTGTACTGATGTGATTAAAACAAAAGGTACTGATCTATTATTTATAGGACATGAACTCTTATTTGTGTTGGTGTTATTACAATTAGTAGGAAGAAGGAACGTGGCGAGCAAAAGGCGAGCATCTCAATCAGCGTGAGATCTGGGGGAAATACTTGCCAGTAAAATCATGGCTGGTGCATTAGGGATTGCATGCGTATTATTGTCTGATATGGGATCGCATAACTCCTCATGATGGATTTAGCCTTGTTTATTTTTTTCTATAAGAAGAAAATATGAACAGTGAACTCAACACGTACGTCCAAGAAAGTAAGTGGTCCTTGAGCAATCTACTTTGTTTATGCTCAAGATGACCATTGTTGCATGTGACCATAACGGCTCCATGATTTTTATGTACTTAAGTTTGTCGCAGATAAGACCTGTTTGATGTTTGGTCGTGCTTACGCATCTTAGTACTGTGAGGAGATACTCTACTTATTTGTCGATCATGAAAAGATACTCCGCTAATTTCAATTCAATTCAATTGTAAGGTACTAAGGCTCAAACTTGAACTAACATTCTTATCTCTGCTAGATAGGAAAGATGTGGCGTCATTAGATTGTCGACTTAACCACGGCCATGTTAGGCGTTTTTTGTATACCTTTTTGTTCATAGTTGCAATCTTAACATTATCAACTGCGTAGTCTTGTCACAATGGATCATTCCTTAATATCCTCTATATGTTAGTATGGCCAATTAAGAGTCTAGGAGATATGAAGTTTATTGTGAATAGTAACGATAAAGATGGAGGTGTCCCTGCGACTCAAACTCAAGAAGATAGTGCAAAACTTCTTGTAGATAATGCTAGTCTCCAGAAAATTTGACTTTATAGGTTTAACATGGACTAATAGAAGACGGGTGGGTGGGTGGGTCAAGAGCTCATACTTGAAAGACTGGACATGACTCTTGCTAGCAAAAACTGAATGAACAACTTTTTATGATGTCATTGTTTATCACATGATCCCACTAGCTAGTGACCCCATATTTTTATGTACCTCTGGAAATGAAGTTTCTACTGAAAAGTCATTTAGAGAAGCTAGGAATCTATCCAAAAGCATTGATCAATTCAGTCTTTTCTCTGGTAAGGCTGTTAACCATGAGAAAATCAGCATGCCTTTTATGAGGTGCCAACGGGTTTTATCGGATCCGGGTATTATACTACCCCGGAACCGAAACCGGTAATTTTAATCGGTTCCGGTTCCTAAATGAATGGATCCGGACCCGATAAAATCTTAAATATTCATCGGGTCCGGGTATTTATCGGGTCCTCTAAAAATCAACTACTCCCTCCGTCCATTTTTAAGAGTCCGCTTTGATTTTGTCAAGATATTCAGGAAATCCTATAAAATGTCATGACTATCCCTTGACTAGCCTATTTAATATTACGTTATTACCAAAATTAAAATTATTAATGTTAAAAATTCTAATTTGGATAGTATTATTGTTTTAGGAAATATTGTAAAGAAATAAAAGCAAACTTATACTCCAAAATTTAAGAATTTTTTATTTCCTCAATTTGATTTTGGTTTCGCGCACTAAAATTTTGGAGCCTTTGGAATTTTTATTTGAGAGGTTTTGTAGTATCGATTAGGTTAAAGCAAGAGATAGAGAAGGAGAAGAACTTCTTATTGATAAAGAGGCATTAGTCATTACATAATACAAGGTTCTAATATATAGGGAAGGGAAAACCTAGTCGTCTAATGGACCGCACATCCATGGGCCACAGGCCCTATAACAAGAGGGAATTGTTTTTGAAATTGTAGATTATTTCCTCTTTAGATATACTCTACCATGAATTTGAGATTTTGTCATAATTGTTTTTCGATCTTTTGCCATGTAAGAATAAATATAAGTATTAGGAATTTTGTAACTATCCATAAATGTTTTACTTTAAAAAGGAATGGCAATTAATATAAAAAAATATTGAATGGATTTTTTCCTTATATACAGTGATGATATTTATGATTTTGAATTAAGTATATATTAAAAATGATTTTATAATTATAAAAAAGAAAGGGTATATTTAATAGTTTAGGGGAAAAGTATATGTCTATAAACAGAGCGGACAGATAAAAATGGACATACCAAATTAGAAATTAGGACAGATAAAAATGGACAGAGGGAGTATATTTCTTTGATAATCTATTTTTATTTTGTTATATTAGTTTGATTCTAATAACCTTTCATATAAAATTATTATTATATCTATGTAAATGTTCTAATTAACGTAAAGCATAAGAATTTAAAGGTAAAATGCAAAATATTTACGCAATTCTATAGAAAATCATATCATTTTAAGTGAATTTAACATGCAAAAAGTAAATATTCGGGTACCCGATGGGTAACACCGGCCCATTAGGACCCGAAATCTTATCGGTTCCTAACGGGTCTACCCGTTGGGTAGTGATCTTGCTAATGGGTCCGATCTTAGGACCCGAAACCAGACCCGATACACCCAGGTCCGGTTCGGTTCCGGATAATCGGGTACCCGTTGGCAACCCTACTTTTAGCCCTAAATGGCCTAATCATGTGAAGAATGACATATCCAATATCCTTAACATCAAGAAGATGGCACTAAATGATAAGTATCCGGGTGTTCCTCTGCTCATACTGAAAAAATGATGGGAAACTAAATGGATGATAATCTAATTTTTTTAGCCAACCAGAAAGAATTGTGCTCACTCAATTTTTTCTTAATATTATCTCTTCTCATCATATGTTTGTTTTCCCAATACCAACTACTCTTATTTTTGATGAAACGAGAAGATATATTAGAAAATGAGAGTATACCCCAAAAAGAAAAAAAAAAGAAAAAAAAACGTGTAAGCTTAGCAAAGCAAAGAGAAAAGCAGAAATAACAAACTATTTACATGAAATGGTTTCCCAATTTAGATATAGAGTGAGAAAAGTTAATGTGCAATCCACAACTAGCTGAGTCAGCCCATGAAAGCAACTAGCTGAGTCATCCCTATACCAACTACTCTCACTAATAATATATGAACTCTATTCAAAGTAGGTTCTAGTGGAACAAACAAAAAAATAGTAAAGGTGTCTACGTGAAAAGATGGAAAAATATTACTCTTCCGGAATGCTTATATAGGTAGCTAGCTTAGGGATTAAACAATTTTGTTAGAGCAATGCTCGGTTGAATCCATAAGTTTTGCTATCTCAAGCTTGTTGTCAATATTAGATTATCAAAACTATATCTTAATTTCTAGTCTACTACTAAGTCAAGTCTCGTACTAGTTTAGAAATTAGTAGTTGAGTATCATACATCACCCTCAAAGAATGAAGAACGACGAAGTACTTTTGGAGAACTTCTGTATAAGGTTTTTTAAAACTGAACCATTCTATTTTACACACTAACTTACCATTCTCTCATTTAAGACTATGTCGTATAACTTCTAGTTGATTTACAAAGAAGAAATTTCGAGTCAAGCTTGTCTTGTTAAAAATATTGAAATATGATTTAAGCATTGATGTTCAAAGGTCCTTACCAATATTAGTTCGAAAAAATTAATTGTTCAGGAATTAATTTGTGTATCTATTGAAAATTGCCCATGTAAATGATTTTATCACTTGGGAATGTTTCAAACATCAAAAAGTGAGAAATTCAGAACTTCTGATATTTTTGCTCAAGGTAAGTTGGCGAACCACTTCGCAAACCATAGATATATGGGTTTCAGAAATATGGGGAAGGTTGGAAAACCAGTTCCCAACCCGTAAGTTCGGATTGGGACGGTTCACAAACCCAGTTCACGAACCATGGTGAACTGAATTTTAAAAGTTCGTACAAACGGCTAGTAGTTGGAGAACCCGGTTTACGAACCGTGTCCATCTGAGTTCGAGAGTCTTGTTAGGTTGGAGAACTTGGTTCACGAACCGTAACACCCTGACTAGTGAACGAGCCTTAAAGTTCACGAACCATTTCACCGACAGTCCCATGAATTTAACAGATGCTCAAAGATTTTTAAAATATTTTTAGCATTGTTATAACTCTCTTAAACACCTCTTTGACTTCATTGATCATTAAAACACTTATATGTGTGCATAATGATTAAATTATTAAGTGTTTAAATGAACTTCATATTGCATTTTGTTTACATGGAATATTTGCCAAACCGAACATTCATTATACACGGTTCCGTACGTAACCAGACCATAGTGTATTCTTCTTTTGTATTTTCAAGACTAATTCTCACTTGCTTACTGGAAACCCTAACCAAAGTTTCATCTAAACAGAGAAAGTGTTTTACTTGATTCTCAAGTTATTTTAACTTCAATTCTAAGAAACCCTCAATCTTGGAAAACTATAAATAGAGATGTTCTTTCAACTGGAAAATTCAAATCCTTACACTTTGTGTCCTAGTTGATTGCTAGAGTCATACTCCATTGACCTAGATTTCCTTTGAGAAACATAATTATGTCTACGACTGAAAGTCTTCGCTTTGGGGATTCATGAAGCCAGGTCCGACTATCTTTTACCTTGATAGTTCGTGTATCCTGATCTTGCTTTTTTGTTATCTAGGTTTTTATAATCTCTTTCAGGCAAGATAAATGTAAATCGCAAAGTTATCTTTGTCTCAAAATTTGTGATTCCTCAAGATACATATCTAAAAACTAGTCTTAATTGATAAGTTGAAGATTATTCTTGAGAGGTGGTAAAGAATCCATGTATCTTATCTAAGTGAGTGTAAGTGTTCCATATTTGTGAGGTTTTCTAGCGTTGTCTACTGCAAACATATTTCCAAGCCTTGATCTTTGATATAAAGGGAAATCAAATAGGCTTATCTATTAGAGGTGGATTGGTATCAAAAGTCTTCACTTAGGATGAAGCAACTCTTAGGCTATAATAAGTAGAACCTTGCAAGGTTCAAGAGACGTAAGGAGCGCCACTATAACTGAATTGCTTGGAGGGTGGATTCGTTCTTAACTACATTTCAGTCTGAAGTCTTATAGTAGACTAGTGTATATAACGACATGATACAATTTGGTGTTCAAATCTGGACGAGGTCTTGGGGGTTTTCCGCAGTTGTGGTTTCCTCGTTAACAAAACTTCTGGTTTCTTGTATTTTTCCTTTTTCACATCATATTGTTTATCTTTATTATTGGATTTACACAAGTTGCGCGCGTATTCAATCTTAGTAGATACGTCCATCTAATTGTGATCGATTATGAGACTTTTTTCTTGTATAATTCGTATCTTGAAAGATATATAACAATTTTTAATTACTTGGAAGAATTCTGATTGGATTATTTGGATACGACTAGGTTGATCTTGGATATTGATTTTTGAGATTTTTTCATCTTAACCATCAGCTTCACGGATTTCTTGTGTTATATATACCGATTGAGAATAGATGGAGATATAAACTTTATATACATACTATCAAGGATCATTAAGTTGGTATGCTTTCAATTGTATTAGGTTTTTTCCATACATGTTGCCGAACGAAAAAGTTGGTAGTATACTTGGTACCCTCTCCTTTTCAAATCTATTATCATGAATGATGCTCTTCAATATAAACTATCATGGAGAATGGTTACTGGTCCTAATGATCTCTGGGTATAAGTTTTGAACGGGAAATATTTCTATAGCACCAATTTTATGCATGATAGATTTACCAGTAATGGCTCTTGGTTCTGGAAGGATATTATTAAAGGTCTTGGCTATGTAAACAGGTTTGGGTGTTGGGAAATAGGAAATAGGAAATTGTTAAGATGTTTATATTTGGAAAGATATATGGCTTTCTAGCAGAATTAATCTATTAGATATAATAGATTTTCTTCTTCAAATATGTTTACTGTTAACTAAATAATAACTCGAGAATGCATGCATAAATAGAATCTCTAGAAGCTTCACCTAGTTCACTCGCCAAGTCTCTTTGCATCCATGGCTGAAAAAGGGCTTGATCACAATAGGACGAATTAGGATGTCAACACCTTGAGACTTCTCTTTTAACAATAATATTGTCAAGGAAATTTGTGATATTAGAATTTCTGCTAAAGGTAAGGACGCAATTACATGGAATCCTGAGAATAGTGGGAAATTTATAATTAGTTAAGCATACAGTTTTATTTTAAATGACTCATTGACAAGCTCCACAGTAAATAGAGACTTAAACCTGAAAGCATCTGGAAGAATACCCTTCCACCGGAGTTTAACATTTTATCTGGAAATTTTTTAACAATATGTTTCCCACCAATGATATATTTGCAAAATTTAACTCTGCCAGATCAATTTTTCATTTTATAATGCACGTTAATCCTTATATGCAACATTTGTTTATTGATTGTGTCGTAACTAAATATATTTGGTTTGCTGCAGATCAGATTATTGCCGAAGTGGTTAGTAATTATAATATTGATGATTGGTTGTCATCTAAATTTAACAACAAAAGTCAAAGCATGGATATGGTTGATCTTAAATGTTTCCAAAAAAGTTTACATTGGTCTTATTAGGTTTTTGATAATCAAAAGGTAAATGTGGTAGGTATATCAACTAGGATTCAGGTTTTCCACAGTGACTGCATTAAATCCTTTCAATAGCATGATGTAAACAGGAGGCATAATATTGCAAGAGCGATACTTGGAAACAACCCAATCAAGACTTCTTGAAATTGAATTTTGATGTAGCATTTAATTTAGCTACCATGAAAACATGAATTGGACTAATATCTATACATTTTGCAGGTAATTAACATGGAATTGGATGCCAACCTACAAAAGACTTATATGATGAACAATTACTTGCATCATATAAAGGGATCAAGTGGGCAACGGAGTTGGGAATAAGAAGTTTGCACTTAGTGGATGATTGCAAAAATGTGGTTATAGCAAACAATATATGGAAACACATGAGTTACTAAATAGATTAAAATAGTCTAATTTTATATAGCCTTTATATCCTTATAGTTTGACCCCTAAAATCTCAGCAGGCGTCTTACTCTGTCATCTGCACATTTACACTAGAATTTTCAAATCAGTGATAATGTAAATATCAATTAAGCGCAATTTTAAGGGAAGACATAGTGCTTGAAATATAATCAATTAAGTTCATTGTTAGTATTTAGATCATGATGAATGCGGGGAGATATTCATTCCAAGTTGTACCGTGTATAATATTTCTCTCTCAAAATACAAGGAAACGAAATTAAAATATACGTATATCTTGTTTAGGAGACTTCATTGTGATTGTGACGCACAAGAATCACTTTGGTCACCACAAGAGGGATTCCAAAAAATTTAAAAATAGTAGTTTTGTGAAATTCATTAAAAGTAAAAAAATTATATTTTGATAAATTATGTTGCATATGAAAACCTAGTGAGAGTGTTCGGTGGTCTTGAAAAATAACCATATGGGATTGGAAGGACAGTAACATCCCAAGTCTGAAATCGTAAAAATCGAGACTTTTTATGAAGGATGCTAATGGGGGTACTGCATTCCACGGGAGTGTACCAAGGTTATGCCCATTTGTTTTTACTGATAAGGGATAGTCAATGCACCTAAAAAGTCTAGAGTACTATTCCAATATTTTTCATTTCTATTGCACCCATTTTAGTTTTTGATATATGTGTTGCTTTAATGTAGTTTTGCTTTTAAAAGGATGACTAATTCTGACATACATTTCAGGCAACTGCTAAAAGGTTGATAGCAGAACTAAGGAAGTGATGTGAACTCTACTAAGAGATAATAATAAATCTTGTAAGAAAGGATATAACTCTTGTTATTGCTCAGATTTTCACCTTTAAAAAAAATTCACAGCACTGCGAGTGCAAAAGTAAGTCTTTTGTTGTGGACTCTGTGTAAACTCATAGCGAGAAACTTGGACTTTACAAACAGATAAAACTTTTTGTGAAAAAGAAATTCAAGCGATACCCATAATGGAAAATTGTTGTGGAAGTTTGGTGATATGGTGAGATATGAAGATGTCATCATTCAATAATGCGTACAGAACTCAATACAGGAAATTGTCACTCACAAAAATAGTAGTTGGTATTGTACTATGCAGTGATATTAATGTCTAAATACACAACTAATGTTAATTTTGAAGTGATGCTGAGGAGAGAGAGAGTCTGTAATAGTGACTTTAGATATTTTTTCTTCCTGAGGTCCGTTGACCCAAGTCAAAATTAGGTTTGTGTTCTTCATCTTCGTTTGCTTTCTCTGGATCGGTTGTGTTCCTGTGAGGTAGGTGTGCCCGAGAGGTTGTTGTTTGGTTTAAGTCATCATCTCGGTAAGGTTAGTGATCTTTTGCTGGATTTTCTAATTTTATCTTCTGTTTTCTGGGTTTGGTAGAGTTGTAGGTTGAGTGCTCTGCAGGTGTTTCTCTGATTCTTCTTTGAACTATCATTTGGGTGTAGTTTGGTTTCTTTAGTTTCTTTCCTTTGTTCTGGTTATGGTTTCTCTTTGTCTCCTCCTGCTTGCTCGCTCTTTCCTAAGTTGTGGTTTCCTTCTGGTCTTGTTTCTATTTCTTGTTTTTGGGCTCTCTTTTCTTTCCTTTCTTTTTTATTTCTTTTTTTCTCTGATTCTGTTTGATTTCCTCCATGCCTCCCCTTACCTGCTTAGATTTGAGATCTACTACTTTTCTTCACCTAATCATAATAATATCTCAGTATGTCTCTGCCAATTTAATTGGTACCCTAATTTTCAAAAATTCCAAGTTTTTTAGGTATAAATATAGCTTCATTAGAATACCAGAATCAAAGGAAAAATTTTGGGTTATGTCTTCCTCTGCAAACTCATCAATCAAACAATCCGTTTTATCTTTTGATATTGTGAACAATTTAGTGGCGAATATGAAAAAAAAAATTAAACATTGAGAGTGCAATTGAACCTGTGGTTTATTTAGATAAACATATGGTCTTAGAGAAAGAAAATGAGGACTTTAATTTGTGTATGCTAGGCAGAATATGTTGTCCTGTAACTATTTCTACTAGCAGAGTGAGGAATTTGGTGAGAGACTTCTGGCCGATGTTTAGAGAAGTTTCAATCAAGAAATTTGGTGCAAGGGTTAATGTTCATCTTTATAGATTTGGTTCACAAATTGATATTATGAGAATCAAAGATGATGGACCATGGGTTTTGAATGGTTATTTGGTAGTTCTGATAGAAATTCCGGGTCAAGGTTTCGTGTTTGGAGCGTCTATTAATATGGATTATGAGCTGTTTATAGTCTTCCTAAGTAGAATTACAAATCAGTTTCTCACTACGGCATCTTATAGGGCGATGGCAACAGCTATTGAGGAACTATGTGGTTTTGCTGAACCGACAGGGCTCTCTATGGATCACAAAACAGTTAATATGCTGATCAAGATTAATGTAACGGGTTATCTTCCAAGGAGGGTGCTCGTTAGGGATCAGGAAGATGAAGCATGGATCTCAGTTAACTATAATGTCTTGCCTTGGAGGATTTGTGGGATTTGTAGAGTTTTGGATCATCATGTGGAACCATGTGTAAAAGGAGAATGTAATGATTGTTGAAAATTAGGTTAATAATGATGGGGAAGTGGATGTAATGATAGTCGAAAATCAGGTTTATAATGCTATGAGGAATGACAATCAGGTGGAAGTCGAACCAATCTTAACAACCTTAAGTGGTCATGAAGATATGAGTGACTTTAGAGTGAGCAAAAACACTATCTCAAAGCTTCAATCGGAAGCGGCTCAGGACTCAATTGATGATAATAATTTTAGTCTGGGGGTAGTAGAGGAAGGATCAAGGGAGTGTGTTCAAATTGTAATAAGGGACAAGGTTAGCAATGAACTTGATCTTGTTGCTGATCAGTTAGTTGTGATTGCGGAAATATATGAGGAGGATAGGAGAATGGTGGAATCGAGAAAGAGAATTAAAGGTAAAGGTAAAGCCAAAGTTTCTGAGATAACTCTAAAAGATAAGGATTTATCTATGGTAGGAGGTTCTCAAAGGGGGTCGTCTTCGTGTGGGCAGCTAGTTATAAGTGAGGGTAGGGCGGTAGTGAATATTGTTGAAGTGGTTGGAAGGTTGGAAGAGGCTAATGAACATCAACTACAAGAAGGATCTCTTCTAGACTTCTCTATCAATTTAAAGGAACCAGAGAGGAAGAAGCGAAAATATAAGAGAAAAGTTCCCTTGGAAGGAGAAGTAACAGTGAAAAAATCGAAGAGTATCAAAGGGGGTGGTGCAGTTTGTTCTACGGTTGGAGTTCTAGCAACTAATGGTGAGGAGTTTCTTGATTATATTAACCTAAATTCTAAGTCTTTGTCTGTTTTGTTTTCCAAAATTAGTGAGTCTAATTTTTCTTCTACTCGTCTTAATTCCTTATTTCCAGTTTCTTCTATTAAATCTCTTGAAGATGACAACATTATTCTTGCTAATCCTCAGTTGATTAGTAATCTTGTCGAGTCTGGTGATGACCCATTTGATATGTTCAACGATTACATAATAGATATTACTGCAATTACTCCTCTAACTATTTCTGCTAAACAGTGCAATGAGATGGTGATGGTAGCTCCAAACATCAGAAAGGTACATGCTAAAACTATTATTTACTTCAACTACAATTTGGGAGTGTTAAGTGAAAATCATGAAATTCAAATTCATAAATATGTCTGGATGATTCTGTATTCTGAAAAATTGGGCTTTTATCGTGCTGATAAGAATTGGTGTCTTAGTATGCTTGACTATGTTAAGGAAAATGAGTGTATGCATATGAAAATTATCTTGTTTCAGAAATCGTTTTGGACTGGTAGTATAGAAAAGTTGGATGATTCTGATAATTTTCATGGTTATGATATGGAGTGCTTATGGTCTGCTTGTCTTTTTGAGATGAATCATGTTTATACTGTGGATATTGAAGTCCTGAACTTAAACAATTATGTTTGGTATAAGGAATGCATTAAGTTTGGTAGTATAAAAGTTATGTCTTGGAATTGTCAGGGGTGTGGGAAAAAGTATCCTAGAGAGCATTTCAGGAATCTGATTCGATCGATACAACCGGATATTATATTTCTTAGTGAAACTAAAAACTCTAGCAGAAATGTTAGGAGCCTTTTTAGATCGGTCAATTATGATAATGTGCAAATTATGAATCTTATAGGCATATCGGGGGGAATAGAAATGGCTTGGGTGGATACAGTGCAACTTAAGGTTACTCAGACATCGACCTACTTCATTAATGCATGTATAACAGATCAGTTCAGTGTTAAAGATTGGTTAATTAGCTGCTTATATGGTAGTCCTAAAAACATGAGTGTTACTTGGAATTTTCTATCTCATATGTCCTCTGTCATTAATATTCCTTGGATGGTAATAGGGGATTTGAATATTAATTTGCATCAAAATGAAATCGGGGGTGTGGGTAAAGTTAATAGAGGGGAAATAGATCAATCGGTTAGTGCTGTGAATGAGGCGGGTCTTATAGATTTAGGGTTCTGGGGTTATCCTTTCACTTGGTCTAATCACAGATGTGATTATGAGTTGATAGAAAAGAGATTAGATAGAGGTTTAGCGAATAATGAATGAATTGGCCTCTTTCCGGATGCTAAGGTTTCTCATTTGAGTCTGATATCTTCAGATCATGGGCCGATTATTCTGAGTACTAAACTTGATAGGAAAGATGGGGCTAAACCATTTAAATGCTTTGGAACTTGGCTTGATGAAAATTCGTGTATAGAGGTGGTTAAGGATTCCTGGTTAACTCATCATTTTGGTTCTTCTCCTTTTCAAGTTGTTAAAAAATTAGATGTTTGCAAAAGAAACTTAATTCTGTGGAATAAAAACATTTTTGGTAATGTGCATTTAAAATTAGATCAGGCGATTCGCAATCTTGAAAATTGTAATAATAACACTCAGGTTAGAAATAAGTCTGAAAATTTGAACCATTTAAATATGGAGGTTGAAAAATGGTACAATATTACTGAGTCTTTTTTGAAAATAAAAAGTGGTGATCAATTTTTGAATCTAGGCGACAAAAATACTAGGTACTTTCATGGTCTTTTGAGAACTAGGGCTCTGAGAAATAGAATCATGGCCATTAAGAATGATAATGGGGTTTGGTTGGAAAGTAGGATCCAAATTAGGGAAGTGTTGTTTCAACACTTCTCTAAAATGGCGACTACCACTAATAATGAAATTAATAGTGAGGTTTTGGTTAACATCCCTAGTATGGTTACTGATGATGATAATCTGGAACTTATGAAAATTCCTCAGTATGAGGAGATCAAAAATATAGTCTTTCAAATGACACCTTATTCTTCTCCGGGGCCTGATGGTTTTCTGGCAGTTTTCTTTCAAAAAAATTGGGATTTGGTTTCTCTTGACATTGTTTCAATGGTTCAAAAATTCTTCATCTCGGGGTTTCTTCTGAAGGAGATAAACAATACCTTCATCTCCTTGATTCCCAAAAACAAAATACCGGATGAAGCGAGTCACTACAGGCCTATAAGTTTATGCAATTCGACTTACAAAATTATTTCTAAACTAATGGCCAGTAGAATAAAACCTATTTTACAAAAACTGATTTCTCCGTTTCAATCTGCTTACGTTCCTAGCAGACAAATTTCGGACAACATAATATTAGCTCATGAATTGATTCACACAATGAAAAAAAAAAGGGAAATAAAGGGTATATTGGTTTAAAGATTGACATGTCAAAAGCTTTCGATAGGGTTGAGTGGGGGTTTCTTCAAGCTGTTCTTAGGAAAATGGGGTTTGGTCAGGCTTGGTGTAATCTTATTCACCAGTGCATCAGAACCACCTCGACTACTGTCTTATTAAATGGTTCTCCAGGGAAGATGTTCTTTCCTTCTAGAGGAATTAGGCAAGGAGATCATTTATCTCCTTACCTGTTCATTCTTTGTATGGAAAGTTTGTCCTGTTTTTTATTGAGTGCTCAAAAAAAAGGGTTAATACATGGTATTAAGATTACTAAAGATTGTCCTCCTATCAATCATTTACTTTTTGCAGATGATTGTCTGATTTTTGATGATGCTAATCTTATTGAGAATAAAAACATTCTTAAAATATTTAATACTTTTAGTGAAGGGTCAGGCCAACTTATAAATTTCCAAAAATCTGGGTTGTTCTTTAGTAGTAGATTTCCTAATAAATTTCAGCGTCTCATAATCAAAATCCTTAAAGTCCAAAAAATTAAATTAGATGACAAATACCTGGGAGCACCTCTATTTACCAACACTTCTAAAATTTCGTGTTTTCAACCTTTAGTGGGTAGAGTTGCTGGTAGACTTAAAGGTTGGAAAAATAGGAATGTTTCGCCTGTAGGTAGAGGAGTTCTTATAAAATCTACTCTTGAATCGATTCTGAATTATCAAATGAACTGTTTTAGGTTACCTAAGTTTACTTTAAACAAAATAATGGCTCTGCAGAGGGATTTTTTAGGGGGGAAAAGGAAGGAAATCGAGAGGGCTTTATCCGAAGGCTTGGTCTGGTGTTAACAAAAGCAAAAAAAAAAGGGTGGGTTAGGTTTCCGTAATCTTAATCTTATGAATGAAGCGATGATAAATAAAAATAGGTTGGAGATTGATTTCTTACCCTAAGTCTTTGTGGGCTACTATTTTCAAGTTGAAGTATTTCCTTAATGGTGATATCTTAGATGTTAACTATAAAGCGAAACCTACGGACTCTTGGCTTTGGAAAGGGATTTCCAAAAGCTTTAAGAACCTTAGGAAGGGGAGATTTTGGGAAGTTAATAATGGTTCTGTTATTGATATCTGGAATCACAAATGGATTCCAGGCGAAGAAAATCTGTTGGTTCCTATTGATGAAGATGCTAGACTGAATTTTGTTAAGGTCAGGGATCTTTTTAATGAGGAAGCTACTAACTGGGATCCGAACAAACTAAAATTGTGTTTTGCTAATGTTATCATTCAAAAAATTGTTGTTATTCGCTTCGATATTAACTCTCCTGATAGACTGAGATGGAGTTATACTACTAACAGGGACTTCTCTGTGGGGTATCGGTATAATTACTTGTCTGACAATGTGGATTCTAATTGTCTGATTCATTCTATTACGGCTACTGTGAATTGGTCTAGGCATTGGAATATGAATGTGATGCCTAGGATTAAAGTTTTCGTTTGGAAATGTCTGCGTGACATTCTTCCTTTAGGTGAAAATATCAACAGGATTATCAAAAAATATTGATAAATGATGTACTTTATGCAACTGTGAAATAGAGAATGTTGATCATCTTTTCATGAACTGTGACTTTGTTAATAATGTTTGGAAGTGCTTGCCATACAATCCAAGTAGAGTTAAAACTATAAAAATCATACCTTTCAAGTTAAGTTCAAAAATTGGTTTCAAAACAAGAGTTACTTTAGTCATGATGATGTTAACTGGGAAAATATATGTGCTACTACTATTTGGTATGTTTGGAAAGCCAGGTGTGAGAGAGTGTTTTAGGAAAAAAAAAATCTCCAAGGTCTGTAGCTAGCCAGATTGAAACTCATATTATGGGAGCAAAAAATTTAACTAAAAATAGGAAGAAGATTACAGTGGTGTCTAGTGAGAATGGAAGAGACAATGCTTACTTTAAAATGGTCAGAAATGAAAGGAATTCTGAAAGTTACTTAATTTTGTGTGTCACTGATTTGGCAGGCAACTTCAGAGGGGCCAGGTGTGGTGGAGCAACAACAGGAGTGACGGAAAACGGGGAAAAGACCATGTTAACTGTGATGAGGTGGTTAATTAATTTAAATTGTTATAAGGTCACGATTATATGGCAGGGAGGGGTTTTTTATAGTGATGCAGGTGCTGGGACCAAAAATATGAATCTTGAATCTTACTCAAGGGATGCGGATTTTTGGAAAAATATATAAAACTTTTATTTCCTTTAAAGTTGTGGTCTGTAATATTATGAAAGACAATATAATGATTAGTAAGATGTATAAGCTGAGAGTTCTTTTTGGTAGAGATTGGAAGTGGTCAAAAAAGGAAGTGAGAAACATGAAGAACTAGTTTGAAGTCTTTGCCAGGTCTGAGGTGAATCCAAAGTCTAGTTCTAGTTCTACAGGGTTTTTTTATAGGCTGAAGGAAGTCCAATCTGTTAATATAAATGGAATTGGTGAAATTGGGGAGATGGTTATCAATGATTATTGCACTGAGGTTAGGGATCAGGGTAACCTTGACAATGTTAATCAGGATCTGTTAACCTGGGATGGAGGTAATAATCATACCATAAATATCGCAAGGGATGGCGCGGAAAGGGGTTTCTGCAGAAATTCAGTATTTGAAGTAGGTGGTATGAGCCGAGTGTCTGGATCAATGAATTTTCTGAATACCACTATTGTAACAACTAGGTATAAATCTCAAGATTATAGTCAACTTGGGTATGTAACCGGTTCCACTAACTCTATTATCAATAAAATGCAGTTTCTCTTTGCAAAAAAAAAAAATATTAATGTCCAAAAGATCAAATTGTTTATCAATTAAAAACAGAATGATAAAGAAAAAAATTTATCTGCACCCCAAATTATTTATCAAAAAGAAAAAAAATTAAACCAATGATGGTTGGAACTTGTCAGCAAAAAAATTCGGATAAGACGGGATAATAAGACTTTCTAAAGGGGAAAAAAACAAAGAAAAGGTTTTTTTTGTCTTGGAGATCCATATCCCTAGGGTTTTTTTGAAGAAAAAAAAATCTTCATGGTCGGTGAAAGTGAATATATCCGAAAATGATTAGTGCAACGATGAAAACAAACGAAGTTTACATCGTGTGAGAGGGGTGGTGGGCCCGTTTCTTCCCTTCCCCATCCCAATATTAAGAATGCACAGTTGGGACACTGTGATTCCCTTACCATGTTATTCTTCGGTCAACCTAGCATCGTTCGAACATATTACTAGATTATTTCTAAAACTTGCACTCCACACAAATCCAACAAGGAAAAAGGTGAAAATAATTGAAAAACAAATAAAAGTCTTACTTGCTTCCCAAACATATTTCTCTTCATGACTTTCTTGTTAAACCTACTAACTCCCATGTGACCATATCCTTAAATATCATGTGCCTAATGAGTCTGGGTATAGATTTAAGCCAGAAATTCAAGTCACAATGAAGAAAATACATGCTTTAGTTCTACCATTTTCGTCTCAAGGTCATGTCATACCACTCATGAATCTCTCAAACTACTTATCTAAAAATGGCTTCAAAATCATGTTCGTCAATACAAAGTCCAATCATGAAACTGTTGTAGCTTCCTTGACAAAACAAAGTAACAACAAAGATAATGGAATTCGTAGGATACCAGAAGCAGACGAAAGATATTTTGAACACCTTTTTGATTCCATATCAACTTCAATGTCGAATTATCTAGAGGTGTTGATAAGAGAAATAAATGAGTAAAGCAATGATGATGATAAGATTACCTGTGTCATAGCTGATGAGAATATGGGATGGGTTGTAAAAGTTTCAAAGAAGATGAATATCCCAGTTGCAGCATTTTGGACTGCTTCTGTATGGCTCAGGACCATACACTAGCAGTTGATCGAAACATAAATACTCGATCCGGAAGGTAAGAACAAGAAACATTTTATTATCATTTCTAGTTTTTATGAAAAATTCTACATGGAATTCTTAAAAAATTTCGAAACTTTTGCAGTAGTTCCGATGAAACAACAAATAATCAATTTTTATCTTGACATACCTGCTATGGACACAGACCTCTTCCCATGGACTCGTACTGGTGACTGTGTTCTTCAACAGAGCTTTTTTCGATCTATTAGGTCAAATACTCAAGACATAAAATACGTTGATTTGTTTCTTTGCAATTCAGTTTATGAGCTAGAAAAACCAAATTTTCCATTTAACCAGAAACTCCATTATGTTGGTCCACTACTGCTTGCAGCTGATCAACAAGCACAGCTAGTGTGAACTTCTTGCCTGAGGATTCAACTTGTCTGATTTGGATCGATCAACAACCTGCTCGTTCTGTCATTTATATTGCTTTTACATACTAGTAGTTATGTCAAATTCATTAGAAAAACAAGGGTTGTTTGGTTTTTGGTACTCGGTTTTTGACCAAAACCTGGGTTTGGTCTAACATTTGTCCAGCCTTTGCGTTTGGTCTAAAGACCAACATTGACCGTGACTCCGTTGAGTGGTGACGTGTTTAACTTTTGACTTAATTTATTTTTTTGTGGTCCTCAAATTATAAATTATTTTCTTGTTACACCCCCAACTCACTCTCACCTAAATAATTTATGGCCCTCGATATTGGTGATATAACAACAACATCAAAATCTGCATCTTCCTTTACTTTCCATCACCAAGCAATTTATGAATCAACAGAGCATGTATCATCAATTCACAACCAACATGACTATCTTCATCATTATGTTCTCCATCAGCATCTCAATCATAGTTCCACCTAAATCAGCCACAAAATCCTTTTTGTTCACATCATATACAAACCCTAAATTCTTTTTCAGATTCACCTTCTTATCAGACCATTGAACTAAGAAGTTCAAGTTATAGATTTCACGGGTATGATATGAGCCGATGATGATTTTAGGTAAGTAATTAATGGTGGCAATTGATGAAGAAGACGAGATCTAGAAATTATCTTCCATGGAAATATCAAGGGTTCGGGTATGAAATTGAATTCAAGATGGACAAAAATAATTGAAGTTATGGTAACTCATAGGGAAGAAGGTAATCATCGAATAGGGTGTTTTTTTTTTTTGACTTAAAAGGTTAAAAATTTATTGAAAAATGGAAAAAGAGAATTACAGAAGAAGAAAGCACCGATCAAGTGCCACCAAAGGAAAATAGACTAAGACTTACAAGCCCTAACAACAACTAACAAAGGCATATATCTCTTTGGCCCAGCTCTAAAGAGCTTAAAAACAATACATACAAGTAAATGTCTCAGTCTATTTCTTCCTAACATGGGTTCGTTTCCCTCTACCAAACGTATCATTGTTTGTAACCCCAAGCCAATTGAGTTTAGTGAGTTCTTTTTCAGGGTTTAGCTTGGATTTCCTTTCTACTATGCCACTGAATACATTCTTTATGTCGGATTTCTTTCCTCCAACACCTAGCAAAGCACTAACATTCACAAGATTGTTAACCGTTTTCTTCTTAGTCATAGGTCTCCTTCTAGGTAGTTCTTCTAGAGTTCACATCTTCTCAACTGCCATACCTTCATCTGCTTCATACTTAGACTCTTCACTAGAAACATCACAAGATTCAATTGTGACTTTTTCATCACTAATTTCCTTGTTACCCTCTTGTTGTCTAATTTCTTCTTCTCTACTCCCTGTCAAAGATTCATCTAATTCTGCATTCACAATTTCAGCGTCTGTATCTAAAAAATAAAAAGGGTTCAGGGAGCAAGGTTGAACTTGTGAAGTACCTTTTCCGCTTGATTTCTTCTTCTTTGTAGTATAAACAGTCCATTTTTCTGATGAAGGTTTGGATGCCACTTTTGTGACCCCATCATGTTGTACACCAGCATACACTACCTCCAAGTCTTGTTGCAAAGACTTGGTAACCACTTCTGTTGTCTCCCCTGCACTAGTCTCATGAGCCTCTGTAGTGGCTGTTGCAATATTGCTAGTCTTAGGAATCCACCTTTTTTTGTACTTAGGTGCAGGATTGGAACCACACTTAGCACTTGAGTGCCCAAAACTCTTACAAAGAGAACATAGAGTAGGCTTCCATGGATATTCAACCCTCACCTTATACTTTTTATCATCAATTTGATAAGGAAGCTCAGAAGGAAAGGTGCAGGTTGAATCAATTTCTACATAAACTCTAGCAAAGGACAATCTAGTTTTCATTGTTGTAGGAGTATCAGTCATAATTGGAGTCCCTACAAGACTACATATCCTAGCAAATCCAGTAGCATTCCAAAGATGAATTGGCAAATCTCTAAGTATCATCCATACAGGTACAGATCTAATTGAACCAATATGTTGTTCAATAAATGGATACCATTGATGAATTAAGAACAATCTACTGGAAATATACAGGGCACCCATTTCTAAAATTCTTTTTCTATCCTCTTCTTGTGAAAACTTGAACATGAAAGCTTATTCACCATAGATAGTCATAGAAAAATCTCCCTTTGTTTTCCACTGAATTGTTAAGTTCTTTTTCACAAAGAGAAAATCAGGCCTCTTACCTACGAAGTACCCCACAACAAGAGATTCATTCAATTCAATATGAGGCTGAAGCTCACCTGATGAGAAGAAGGCAATATGTTCTCCATCAATGCTTTTAGGTTCATCAAAGGCAAGTTTTGTTGTTGTTGTCGTCCTAGCAGGATTGTTGAGACATGAGACCAGTTTTGATTATCAGTAGAAATAGGATTTGAAACGCCATCAATTCCGGATGGAGTTGATGAACTCGAAAATCTTGGAAAATCTTCCAACCCAATGTTGAAACTGGAATTAGAAGATGATTTGGAAGGTTTTTCTCTCTAGATTAAACTCGAGGGAATAATTGAAGGAGGAGGATTTGCGCCTCCAGCCATGGAGAAATTAAATAGGGTGTTTCAATTTGATGGGTTTGTAATGAATTTAATTTGATGAGTTTTTAATGAATTCACATCTATAGCGAATTAGAGATGAAGAAGAAGAATCTGAAATGGGTATTTGCTGGGTTTCTCGAATTTAGATTTGAAGATGGTGATGAATGTTTCAGTGAAGAATTGGTTAGGGTTTGGACTGATAAAGCAATTAACTTAGAGGTTGTTGTGAAGCAGAAATGGTGTATTGCTTCAAGTGAGATTTGGATGGGATTCAGAAGCTGATGAGAAAGCGGTTGAGAAGAACAGAAAAAGTTTGAATGTGTGGATTTCTACTAACCATAGGTTCTGGTGGTCGTGGACTGCAATGGAGTTGGATATCTGATTATTGCTTCTCAAGATGGCATGTGTTGATGGGTTTTCCATAGCAACAGAAGGTTGTTGAACCTGTGGTTGAGATGGAGTTGCAGGTGGTGATGCAATGGGGATGATCAATTTCTGATTCTCTTCAGGAGATGAATTGGAGATGGTGATGATTATTTAAACTTATTAGTTCTGACCGAGGTGTTCATCGTTGGATTCGCTTCTTCTTGAGGGCAAACAGCAGCTCACACCTCAACCCCATCGAATTAAGCAGCAGCAGAAGACACTGGGAAGGAGAAGATAAGAAAACAAAATGGGGAAGAAATCATTTTTGGGGTTGGTTTAGTGAATACATACTTATTTAATGGGTTCACAAAAAATAAACCAAATCAAATGGTTTGACACATCATCATATAACTAGTCAACATGAGTCAACGTCTGGTCCAAGTACCAAATGCAAAGGCTGGACAAATGTTAGACCAAACCCAGGCTTTGGTCAAAAACTGAGTACCAAAAACCAAATAACCCGAAAAACAATTTGATATGTAGAAACCACTATCTAGTCCTAGGAATAATATAGTCGAGTGAGTTTGGTCTTGTTGACCTAGTTAAATGTTTGTTTTTTAAAATATATATTACTATTATTTGGTCCTAGAAATTATTATTTGGTCCTAGGATGAACAATACTCACACGGTATGACTTCATCAATAATGTAATTATCTTTTGATAGTAGAAGAAATACCCTCTTGGTACCATATATATACTCAATTATTAAGAGCAAGGGAATCATTTTTCTCCTTTTTTCAGATATACTTTCTCTCTGTTTTTGTCTTCTTTTGTTGATGAAGATGATGAAGACGATATGGAAGACGACGACAATGATGATGAGAATAATCCTTCTTCTTCCGTTTTTTCTAGGTTTTTTGGTGAGATGATGAAGATGATAAAGTAGATATGTGATGGACATGATGAAGATGATGAAGACGACGAAGATTTACGTTTCTATGATATTTTGCTCTTCGATTTCAAATGAACTTTCAATTTTTATGGACTTTTGTTGTGTTTTCATGTTAAAGAATGAAAGTTGTTTTAGATCTTGAATTATTAGGTGTCCGTTCGAAAGAATGAACTCTGTTCTTGGTTTGAATTATTTTATTTTTGATAGGTGTTCATTTTGACGAATGAACTCTAATTTTTGTTTATAATAATGAACTTTGATTGGGTGTAATTTGAAAGAATGGACTCTGATTTGTGTTCATAATAATGAATTCTGATTTTTGTTCATAATAATGAACTTTGGTTGGGTACTCATTTGAAAGAATGAGTTCTGTTTTCATTTTTTATTTAGTTTTGGTTTTGATTAGGTGAACTTTGTTTTTAACTCTGTATTTTGTTCATAATAATGAATCTTTTGTTGTGTGTTCATATCTTAGAATGAACTCGGATCTAAAAAAAGAATTACCAAACACCTGATAGTTCATCTAACAGAATGAACTCCTACAAGAAAATAAGTAGGAAGTTTAGAGTTCATCACAGAAAATGAACTCCAGTAATTATGGAAATAAAAAAGTTACAAAAATTAATGCAAATATGGAAGGGTATTTTTGTCCATTTTATATTCTTAAGTAATTATGGATCAAATAGGAAAAGCTTTTTCCCGATGGACCAAACAGTTTCTGGACCACCTAAAAAAGGACCAAACTATAATTTCCCCATTTGATATTTGATGAATTATGCTCAATATGAATCCCGGTGAGAGTGGTCGAGGCTCTTTTATAAGGCTGCTAATTGGGGTACCAAAATCAACGCGAGTGTACCAACGGTTTGGCGTCCCCATATGTTTCTAATGATAAGGGATAGTCAATGCACGTAAAATGCCTGATTAATATTCCAACAGTTTTCATTTCTATTGTAGTGTTGTTGATTGCGTTCTAAAATTGTAATTTTTTGATGTTGTCTCCATCTGATTTTCAGTACCCAAAGAAAGCTAGTTTATTTGGTAGTTTAACTGAGTGCACAAGGGAATGGTAAATCTTGTAAGAAAGGATGGTACCCTGGTTATTGCTCTGATTTTTCACCTTAAAAAGAATTCACAGCACTGCAAGTGCAAAAATAAGTCTATTATTGTGGACTTTGCCAAAAGTCATAGCGAGCAACCTGGACTTCACAAGCAGATAGAATTTTTTTTATAAAGAGTGGTTTTATACGAACCGTGGTTCCAAACCACGTAGAAACCCACCAAGGACGGTGGGCCCCACTCTTCAGGAAAAAATAGGGAGCCCCATAGGGCATTAGTGTGAGTATGCGGTTTTTATTTAGTTCCATACCACGGTTCACAAAGAATTTCTGTTTTATAAAAACGAAATTTAAGCGATGGTGAGACACGATGATACTTGATATTGTGTGCAAAGCTCGGTGTAGGAAATTGCCCTTCTATACATAAAAATCACAAAGGTAATAGTTTTTACTGTAGTAATAGTTATTATGGTAGTATTGTGTGGTAAAGTCTTTGGATAACGACACGGGTGGCCTAAGTTTCCAAACCAGTCAGCACATCAGATTCTTTATCAATCAAAAAAATGACAAAATAAAAAGAAGAGTCGGCACACCAAATTCTATATACTAAGGGAAATTCTTATGACAATGGGAAAAAAAATTGAGCCACGTGGATGAACAAACTATGTTTTCCACTATGAAAAACTAGAGCAAAATGAACAGATTTGGTTTTCCAGGGCCCCACTAATATTTCTTTTTAATATAAAATATTTTGTAGGATAAAGATAAAATATAATATTTAGGTGAGATAAATTAGGATGAAGTGAATAAAATATGATAAAGTGAATAAAAAAATATTAAAGTAATTGTTGAAAATCAAGAATTGTACTGGGCGTGTGAGGAATAGACGCGGGTGGTGGAGAAAATTCTCCATCGATTGATGACGGCCCCCGCATTTCTGGCTCAAACGTCAAGCGCTTGTTCCACGATCACCCGGCCTTCCATCGCGCGCGCTACATCTTCCATCTCACTCAACAAAGTTGTTGGTTTGTACATCCATTTTTCATGTTTGTTGATTCCATAGTGGGATCAAAATCAACAAATCCTTGTTTTGTTGAGTCCATAGAAACTGTTCTAAGTCTTTTTGAACAAAAAACCAAAGAAAGGCTTCTTTTCTTGGAGATGCATGTCCCTAATATTTTTGTATAATGCTACCTTGATGGTTGGTGACAGTGAACCTATTAACATATTGATTTCCTGGAACTTGGACTACACACAAATCCAACCAGGAAAGAGTTGAAAATAATTGAAAAGAAAAGAAAAGTCTTACTTGCTTCCCAAACATATTTCTCTTGACTTTCTCATTAAACTTACTAGCACAACCGTTTCCACGGTGGGAGGGCCGACCAAAGAAAAATCTGAAGATGGGGTTTGTCTGCGACTACTGTCGTCTTGTTTCAGAAAAAGTGGTACTTTCGCCTCGTTTCAGAAAAAATGATACTTTCGTGCCATTTCAGAAAAAAATACTCTCTCCGTTTCAGAAAAAAATGATACTTTCTCCCCGTTTCAGAAAAAATGATACTTCCAACGTTTCATAAAAAGTGATAATTTCGCTTTGTTTCATGAAAAGTGATACTTTCGCCCAGTTTCAGAAAAAGTGATACTTTCGTCCCGTTTCAAGAAAAAACATACTCTCTCTCCGTTTCAGAAAAAGTAATACTTTCGCCTCGTTTCAGGAAAAAAAATATTCTCTCTCCGTTTCAGAAAAAGTGATACTTTCTCTTCGTTTCAGAAAAATGAAACTTTCGCCTTGTTACAGAAAAAGTGATATTTTCGCTTTGTTTCATAAAAAGTCATACTTTCGCTTTGTTTCATTAAAAGTGATACTTTCGCCCCGTTTCAGGAAAAAAATACTTTCGCCTCGTTTCAGAAAAAAAAAACTCTCTCCGTTTCAGAAAAAGAGTGATACTTTCGCCACGTTTCAGAAAAAGTGATACTTCTCTCATTTCATAAAAAGTGATACTTTCGCTTTGTTTCATAAAAAGTGATACTTTCGCCACGTTTCAGAAAAAAAATGATATTTTCGCCCCGTTTCAGGAAAAAAAATACTCTCTCCGTTTCAGAAAAAGTGATACTTTCTCCCTGTTTCAAAAAAAAGTGATACTTTCCCCCGTTTCATATAAAGTGATACTTTCGCTTTGTTTCAAAAAAAGTGATATTTTTTCCTCGTTTCATAAAAAGTGATATTTTTCCCTATTTCAGAAAAAGTGATACTTAATTTCTCTATGTTTAAAAAAAAAATACTTTCGTCCTGTTTTAAAAATAGTGATACTTTCGCCATGGTTCAGAAAAAGTGATACTTTCACCCCAAATTATAGAACTTATACTCCCTCCGTCTCACTATTAAGTGACCTATTTACTATTAGAGTTTGTCACATAATAAGTGACCTATATCACCAAACAAGAAGATATTTCTAAAATTATCATTTTAATTAATTATAAGAAATATAAGAAAAATGCATAATTTGATAGGCATGTTTATATTCGTTACGTAGGTGTTTTAAAGTGTTTTTCAATGGTATGAAGTTTGCGAACATCCGTGGTGTAGTTTGAGAAATAAATCATTTCAAAATTTCACTAGTTATTATCCATAAGGGTATAATTGTAAAAAAAATGCTTAAAAGTACTATTTTCCCTTGCTTGCCTTAAAAATTGTGCAAACTTGAACTAGGTCACTTAATAGAGAGATGGAGGGAATAGTAATTAGATATTTAAATAATTATAGTAATTGGATTAAAAGCCTCCCTAAATTGGGGCCTATGCCAGCTTAATTGGGGCTAATGAATTACTTCAACCACCCCCTAGTTAGCAATTCGGCGAATTATTTGTGAATCCGTACGAATCGTCCGAATCCGTTGCATTTGCCCGAATAGGTTACGCGCATTATATGGGTTTTTCGAATTATTCTCGAATAATTCGGATTCACGAATAATTCGGTAGATTAGTTCGGACAGTTGCCTCGCTATGGACTCGGTGATTCAAGAACCATTTTCTAGTATTTTTAAGAGAAATAAAAAGATGTTGGGGGTGGGAGTTGAACCCATGACCCCTAGCTTAGGAACTAAGGATTCAACCATTGAGCTAACTTCTTGTTGTTGTACATTTTTACTATATTATGAATATAACACATAAAATATGGATTAAATCATAATGTTAACTTAATCTAACCTTAAAAATATACTTTTAATTAATTTGATGTATCTCGAATTTTCATTACCGAACTCATATCTAAAAAACGAATTATACACGTACGTATGCCGTTCCGAACTACTGCCGAACAATAAACCGTTGACCGGATTTTTGACCGGATCCGTATAATTCTCGTACGTATGCCGTCCCGAACTCCCCTCCGTATAAATCGGATTATATTGTCGTACATAAGGACCGATTCTGAAATAATCCCAGACAACTTTTATTCAGAATCGGTTTATAATAGTTCCTTACTTAACCGATTCCTTTGTGAAGTCAGAATCGGTTGATGACAGTTGCAGTATAAACCGAATTTGGAAATCTGCAGCAAACTAACTACACAATCGGACTTTATAAACGTATTAGAAGAGCGTTTATGTACCCAAAAAAGACAAATCACTTTCATTCATTAATATTGGTTCAAATTTGCAAAGTACAATACAAGAAAGCGACAAAATATAAGCATCCGATAGATCAAGTTTTTAACATAAGGAAAATACTCATTCCAACAAATGTAGACCTTCGAATTGATCCAGCACGAACAATTCCTCCCATCGCCTCATGTTGGGATCATATTTTCTTAGCCACTCCTTGGTGACCTCTGAGACCTCAGGAAACCCATCTACCGGTGGTAATGGACAATCATCACGTACTCTAAGACCGATATAATGCATGTTGTTATTGTTGAATAAAACAATTCTCCGATCCTTAAGCGGTTCATCCCAAATGGTGTATTTTGGTGCATATGTGTAGAATTATCCCTTACCAAATAGATGAACAACGCAACTCCATGTTTCCGCCAAGATATGAGCACATAGAGGCATACACATCCACTACTGTCTGGTAATTGGTCCATTCCCCTTTGGCCCTTGTACTCTAGCAACTATTTTTTCAAAAATCACTTCTTTGTCTTGTCTTGTTTTTCCCTCCTTCATCATCGATATGTAAAATTCCTTGTATTCTTATAAGCGCAAAGCCATCATCTTTCTAAAGTATTGACATTGGGATATGTTCTCATCGTCCACTAAACTTGTATGGCCTATTTGTTCTGACGCAACGTGATAACCACAATTCCCATCTGCATCCACGTCGTCGGTAGATAACACATAGGGCTTAACGATTTTTAGGAAGTTTCGAGTAATACTCCTCGAATATGGTGTAACACGTTCGATGAGGTCTACCTCGTTCATCCCTAGGCGTGCTTCCATCACCAAGATCATCCCTTATAGTCACTATAAAACCTATTTGTCTTGCTTGTCCCTTCCATGCACGTATCCTTGATACTCGTGTTGTACTCGCTTGGATCTCTTGGGAAGGAACAATTAGATTATTTGGAGCTTGACTTTCTTGAGAAGGATCGATTGGATCCTCATGTTTCGAAGGAGTGGTTCGATCATTTGAAAGGACCATATGTGAGCTACTTGTCCCGCTTTCTCCTTTCTTTGGTCGACACCTTTTCCTTTTAGTCGGTGCCTCTTCATTCTCAGTTTGTGAAGGAACGTTTGAAACGTTTTTCTTGGCTTGTACGCTACTTGTCCAACTTTCCCCCTTCTTCGGTCGACCCCTTTTCTTTAGAACCTTTGTATCTGCATATTTAGCATCTTCACGTTCATGTTGAGAAAAGATTCTTTTATGACTCAATAATGGGTTTTTTCCGGTTCTCATTGCAACCTTAAACTCGTTCCTTTTTTCCTTCTTATCCATGTTGGTAAGTGGTCTACCCATCGGGGGTAGTACCGTTGATTCTCCGACCGGTACCATATGGGGGTTAGTGGCTAGTTTTAAGTCGTAAATCAAAATTTTCGTCCCAAACATCCTTTTTTGTGAATTTCTCGATGAGTTCTCTTCCAATATCCGTGTCCACAAAGGATTCGAGTGGTTCTTCGGTTGGGGGTGGTTTGAAAGTTAGTTGCTTCCAAAACGGATCAATGATTTCAAAAAGAATTCCTTGTTGGTACCTCGCAATAATGTGACGACACGAAAATTCGAAGGCCGTCATCGTCATACGTGAACATACAATTCTTATTCTCCCCATCTCTTTTTCCACATAATATTTGTAATCCTTCATCATAAAAATGATTGCCCAATGAGACACCATACAGTTTAAATGTCTAATCAACCAATGGTAACCCTTGTAGCTTGTGATGATTTTCATCCTACTGTCTTCCATTTGCGCGGTTATCCTTATGATATCAGCCTTGGTGTATTCATGGATGGCTTCTTATACCATAACTACAGTATTTTGACTCCCTCAACGCAAGATTTTCAAACGTCCATGACATCCTTCCGCGATACTTGTCGCCTCATTCTTGTAATGCATGTGTTGGTAGGTGTAAGCATACACAAATTTTTCCTTGTACGGATCCAACAATTCCTTCATGCAATAAACCACATATTTCTCGTAATCCTTCTTCCATGGCCCAATAAAACTCTCCAAATAGGATTCGAACTCGACCACGGACATTGAGTGTACCATTAAATCCCAATGATGTTGAAAAGCCTTCCATAGTAACCCATTCGCTTCATACTCCGCTTTCCTTTTGTTCTTGTCCTCCTCTCGTTGTTCCGAAGTTAGTTTTTGAAGACGCTCATCTTCGTCCTTTTCATGAGCGTTACCTTTTTGTGGCTTTGGATTTTGGATATGACCTCTACAATTACTTCTAATATTGCGTTATATGTGCCATGTGCAAAGAAAATTCCTAGCGTCCGGAAAAACCACTCCTATGGCATTCATCAGTGCTTGGTCCTTATCTGTTACTATGATCCTTGGAGTTTGATTGCCACGGTATATCTCCTTCAATGTCTCTAGCATCCAAGTAAAACTCACATCATTCTCCTGATCCATAAACCCCCATGCTACCGTGAAAGTTTTCTTGTCGGAAGTATGGCAAGCAATGTTTAACAACGGCATTTTGTACTTGTTAGTCTTGTACGTACAATCCATTAACAAAATTTGATAGAAGAATTGGGCCAACTTGATCATCTCCGGATGCGCCAAGAAAATACGAGCCACTTTGCCTTCCAATACCTGCTTCCTCATTGTGTATCCGTGTTGATCTGCTAACCACTGAGATTGTTCCATAACTACTCTACCATCTCATTCCATCCTCCTAAAGGCTACTCTTGCCGTGTAAATTTGCCTCAAAGTGGACAAGTTATTCTTATCATCCTCCTTAATCTTAATAAGGATGTCACTTGGTTTATATGCTTTCATCGACCTCACCGTTTCCAATTGATGTGGTTTCAAACCACAAACGGCCGCATGTCCAATAAGAGATTCTTGATAATCGTGATTATAACAACCATTCATCACTTTAGAGAGCTTGTGTACCTTACCATTGGGTCCCTTGGGTCTATTAACTATAATCTTAAAAGGGCAACCATACTTCTTTAATTTAGTAATGTATTCCCTTGTTGTCGTCTTCACGTACGGTCAGTCCTTTGCCCAGTGACTTTCTTGCATTCCACCTCTCTCACAAAGAAGTTCCAAACGATTTTCTCTTGAGTATCGGTCTAGAACTAACCCGCATTTGATCTTAATGCCCTTCTCTATAAACCATTGCTTTGCATCGTTTCTTTATTTCCATTCCAAATCGGTGAAATAGTGGGCAGATGTATCAGGACCCAGCAGAGATACGGCTTTGGGCTGATCTTATTCAAACGCAACAACAATCTACAACAAATATCAACAAGTTAAGGATTCAAAATCGGATTATATGTTATAGTCGAGAAAACCGATTGTAAGTAAACGGTTTATATGTGCAACAATAAACTTCGATTAAGGAGTTAACGAAATTTCAAAGTTCACAATCGGTTCATGTCGCGTATCATGTAATCTGATTTTTGTTCTCATTTCTCCTGGTACTTTTTTTCTCCACAATCGGATTACATATACACGTAAATAATCCGATTGTGAACTTCATGTATTCTACGTGATTATTCATGTGAAGAAATCGAATTATGCACATCACCAACAAAAACCAATTTTCGTCAGGTACCCATCGCGCCAATTTTTTTTTACTACAATCGGTTTATGTGCTGACTAACAACAACCGATTAGTATACCCAATTTGGGGATTTTACCCAGAATCGGTTTATGTAGTGCTATCGAATTAACTGACTATGGGTTAAAGTTTTGAAAAAATTTCCCTTTTTGGGCGATTGGGACATGCAAATACATGTTTGTAGATCGTTACAACTCATATTGTTTATTCGAAGCATTATCACCTTCTTCTTCTTGACGAAATTGTTCTTGTGCTTGAATAATATCCTCAAGCATTCTTTGGTCGACATTCTCTTCTTCATTCAACAAATTATCGAATTCGGTAGGATCGAAATCATGATAATCTGATGCACCCACTTCTTCATCACTACTAGAGTCTTCATCATCACTATAAAGTTTCATTTTTGCTAAGAAAATCACAAACCCTTGTTTTTTTGTTTTTTCCCTCTACTTCTTCTTTCCCTCCAAACCATAAAAAAAATATGAATTTCTACTCTAATCCTAACACTATAATCAAACTCAAACACTAATTAATTTAACAACTATTAACTTAACTAATCATCATTAATTTAATAAGGGCATATTAGGCATTAATATAAATAGTGGATAAGGGGTTTCTATGAATTGTTATTTAATGACCCTATTTTTCCATGTATCTATAGGCCCTAATTAAGTGTAGGGCTGCACATACTCCGGTATGGCCCGGTTTTCTTATAGAACCGGTCCATGTACTTGGTGTTGGTCGGTACCTCTTTTTGAGGACCGGTACCTGTACCTGGTGTTGTACCGGTCCTCCGGTACAAGTCCGGTACCGGGTTTTTTACCCTAAGTCAAGATAAATCAAATCAGAACTAGGAAGTCATTAACAGGAAACCAAAGAATCAATTTTTCAACTTGAATCCCTGTTAACTCACGGGTTTGAGAAAAATCTAATGTGCCACTAACATAGTGAATAATAATTTCAATTTAGTATTACAATCTTGATCATTCAAGATGCTCTTCAAATCCAACAACAAATACACATATCAACAATTTCCCATATTTATGTTCTTCTCGACCTAATTCAACACCACCAGTAGATACTCGGGCTTGATTTCCTTCTCAATTTATCAAATCTCATCAAGAACAGTACATCCAATCTCCTCTAATCCCAAATTTCTCCACCAGTTCTTCCATTTGATGTGATTCATCATTAACCCATCTTCTCTGTGTTGTCAATTTAGCACTAGCAACAACATTGGTACACTTCAAGATCGTTAACCCTTTAATTAATTGGTGAATCTAAAAAAACCCTCTTCTGAATTTACCTAACCAGATCTACTTCCTTGACTGTACCTTTGCTCCAATTCCTTCTTCCACTCATTTCCTCGCTGATTTCAACATTTCTTCATCTCCGACAAACCCTCAATTCGTCAGCAAAATCAACAATGCCTCCATCTCAAATTCTAAGCAAAACCATATTTACTTCTTTTGATTTGCAGCTTCAGAACTTACAACTCGTGACCAGTAGCCCTCATGGATAAGAAGAAGATCAGTTCATGTGACATCAAAACCTGACCTTACAACCTTTCCTTCGAAAATCTCTCTTTAACATCTCGCCATGGATAAGAAGAAGAAAGAAATAAAAAGAATGATGAATGAGATTACTTATTAGGGTTCTCTGAATTGAACGGATAAGATTAAAAATAGTAAAGATCTTAACGATTAATATCAACCGGTACATATGGTTCGGTTCAAGTCCGGTCCCCCCCAAGAACCGGTGTGTACCGGTCTATTCCGGTTCTCAATTTATAGTACCGGTCCTGTACCGGCTAGACCGGTTCCGGTTCGGTATTTCCGGTTCCACTCCGGTCCAGGTCATCTCAATCGGTTCTTGTGCAGCTCTAATTAAGTGGCATAGCACCTCCCACCCCCTAATTTAGGGAGGATTAAAAGGGAAGGATACTTCCTTCAAATAAAAAAGTAACCAAACATTTCTGGACGAAATTTTATCAATTTTTTTTTATGAAATTGTTCTAGTTTGTTAGGTGTCATTTGACAAAAAAGTGGTCATAAAAGGACTCTCTCCATACGGGTTGTTGGACCCTCCGGTCGGTAGTCCCAATTAACTCCCATGTGACCATGTCCTTATATATCAAGTGCCTAATGAGTCTGGATATAGATATGATTTAAGCCAGAAATTCAAGTCACAATGAAGAAAATACGTGCTTTAGTTTTACCATTTCCAGCTCAAAGTCATGTCATACCACTCATGAAACTCTCAAACTACTTATCAGAACACGGTTTCAAAATATTTTTTTTGCTAAGAAAATACCCTAACTACATTAACTTAAAAAAAAGTTACAAACGGCGTGCAAGCCTATCTGTTAGTTTGTTTTTTGGGGTTTTTGAGTTTACCCCCTAAATAAATTAGTGATTGAGCTTTCCCCCCTAACTTACTGATAGTAGTAACTTTTCCCCCTAAACTAAAATTTTGGACAAAAAAGCCCTCCTCATCTAGTTGTTAGGCTCACCTGATACCCATTTTTCTTTGTTTCTTCTATCATCACAGACAAACAGAGATCAAAGGCATGATAATTCCCTTGTGAATGGAGATAGCGTAAGTTCAGATGACGATAATACGTAGTTGGAGAAAAGGGCAGCATCAAACAAAGGTTTTTTTTTGGTGATCCTCGAACAAAGGCATTAATTAATTGTTCGTATTACTTTTTTAAGTTTAACTAATTCTTCTGTTATTGGTTAGATACAATGAAAGGTGGGTTTACATATGAGCAATACATATGACCAGTATCTTCATTATGACTTGCGAACTTGAACTGATATATAAACACTAGTTTTCTTTTAATAAAATTCTAAATTCTAAGTTGAGTGGACGTTAAGAAGACATCAAAATTTAGGCACCCGTTTATGTACGTTTTATTTTTCCAAAAGCAATTTAGGATTTTCTCAATCTCGTGGACGAAAGCTTGCAGTTGGTATTGTTTTCAAGGGTTGATCACTGAAACTGTATTACATAACTATGAACTATCTGTGTTGTTTTCAGGAATTGGGTCGGCCACATTGCCACAACATTTCCTGATTAGGTGCGACCATATCTTTGCCAAAGAAATTCATGTTATTTCTGATAAATACAGTGAAAATGACTACATAACGATACTGGTATTAAAGGTTAGATAAGAAGGGTTTTTTTTGTCCAAAATATTAGTTTAGGGGGCAAGGTTACTATTATGTGTAATTTATGGGGAAAGCTCAATCACTAATTTATTTATGGGGTAAACTCAAAAACCCCTTATTTTTTGTACGCTTAATATAAACTACTTTAAAATTATTACAACTTAAAAGTAAAGATTTGCAGTCCAACAAAATACCCTTGCATCTCCACTCAACACTAACTCCGCTGTCGTTAACAAAATTCGCTACTTGAAGACAGTCGCTGATAAACAAGACTTTGGAAAGATTGATCTCCATTGCCCAGGAGATAGCAATGGAGTCCAATCATAAAACTGTTGTAGCTTCCTTGCCAAAACAAAGCAACAGCAAAGAGAACGGCATTCGTCTAGTTTCAATCCCAGATGGTAGGGATCCAGGCGCTGGCGAAAGAGATTTTGCACACCTTTTGGATTCCATTTCAGCTTCAATGCCAAATTATTTAGAGGTGTTAATAAGAGGAATAAACGAGTCAAGTGATAGATGATGATAAGATTACCTGTGTCATAGCTGATGAGAATATGGGTTGGGCTGTAAAAGTTGCAAAGAAAATGAAATCCCAGCTGCAGCATTTTGGACAGCTTCTGTATGGCTCAGGACCGTGCACCTACACCTAGGGCAGATGATTGAAACAGGAATACTCGATTCGGAAGGTAAGAGCAAGAGACATTTGACTGCATTTCTGGTTTTTATGACAAATTCTATGTAAAATTTCTGGACACTTTTGCAGGACTTTTAAGTGTTCTTCTGTGTGAAATAACACGTGCAGCGCACATGCGCTATACCAGTTACATATGAGCCAACTATATTGCATTTGTTTGTGAATTGAACAGTGCAACTTTAGTTTATGCGGACCTGGGACTTTGCCCTTATATTACAACCAATGTTGGATGCTTTATTGTTAACCGATTCACAAGGTTTTACATTGCAGCTGATAGAACAATTCTTCTTACTGCAGGCTTTATTGTACCAACTGTATTAGTCATTGCTGTTTGCTGCAACTCTTCGAGGAATGCAGTTTTCTTCTCTGGCGGTTGTAGTGGTGAGCTAACCAATAACATATTACATATGATCTATATTTCGATACGAATGCTTGCAAAAATGGTCGACATATCACTACTAGGGGACTAAGAAAACCACGTCTAATTTTTGGTCTACCTGATTGACCTGTATACGACATGGAATTGCATCATTGATATTGAGTTGACACGAGATGGAGAAACCATTTCTGCCAATGTGAGAGTTCTCACTATGTTGCGTAAATTTTAAGATCCTTCACTAACAACTACCTGCTTCAATCTTTACAAATAACATGACTATTATCTGTATTTATCAGTCACCAAATGAATCAAGAAACTACCACAAACCACCAACGTTTCAGAAGAATCAAAACAACAACACTATTTGACTCAGTAGGATTTATCCTTTTTCAATGCACATCACATTCAAAGGGGTCTTCTCTTTCAGAAACCCTTACCTTCACTAAAAGATCCAAACCCAACAACCATTACCTTCAGGTCATTTCTACCCTCTTTATGGTATTTAGGTGTGTAGAGATCTTTTAAAGATGCCGAACAAGTAGCTTAATTAACCCCTCAAACATACTCATACAACAATACACAAAACATACTATTCAAACTCGAAAATTCTTCTAAAGCGTCGAGGGTTTCAGAAAGCATCTTATCCTAAAAGCAAAGAACATGTAGGAGGAGTTAGATTATGGACGAACTACATGACCATTTAAGAATTTTTCTACAGGTACAAGTCGAAGCATTTACTAAATGACGGTTTAGAAAGTTTTTAACTTTCAAATAACACTCTTCAGTATTAGAGAGTGGGATTTGTCAGATACAGTCTATAAGAGTGTCACTAGCCAACACAAAGATACTTGAACTCACATGCAAGCCATCACAGGATGCTAACAACTATCAGAGCATTAAAATAACACAATTCTATCATTCATCAAGGACTGGTATTCTTCTCGAGTCAGTGACGCGCAGAAGAGGAAACACTGTCCACTGCAATCCACTTTCCGTATGGGCATCCAGCGATGAAATGACTCGAGCCATCTTTTCTAATACTTGCTTATAAGCCTACTAGCAATTCCTTAAATGAAACACACTAGCTAGCTCTTGGAAAGACCTCAGAGAATGCTCGACATATTGCTACTAGCACTAGCAGAGAACAAAACTTAATTGCAAATCAAAGGAAATTTATCAGTAACTAAAATACACAACGAAAGCAAAACAAATTGATTGAAAAAGGGAATTGAAAATAAGCCTAAAGAGATGCTCACCTTTCCCTGTAGGAGCATCTGGGAAGGATTGAAGACATATTCACCCATTAATATCATCATGAGCATTTATCAATCAAATACTAGAAAGTTTGCACATGTTATAGTGGCTATAGCTCCACGTCTTTTGCTCTTCTCTACAGTCTTTGAACTTTGATAACAATCTCAGTTCTGAAGTCTTAACTAAACAATCATAACCTTGAGAACTAAAGCTAGGGTAATATATAAGGATGAATTCAGTATCCAACATATGCTTAATGTGAATGACCTTGTGTACATCCAAACCACATGAAAGCAGATTCACATTAAATTTGAGGTGATCTGCAGATAATCAGCAAGGCTAATAGTATGCTTACACCTTGGAACCCACTCTCACGTCTTGTAAAAGAGATTTAATGTTAAAAAATTTGTTTTGGTAGTATGAAACAAAGTAAAACAGTTGAGTTATGGGATTTCTCTTTTAGTATTAGCCTTACAGATTATCTGCAGATCACCTCATACTACCAAAACAAAAATGAAATTAACAAACACACAATAGGTGTGAACCAAGTGCAGACATTAGTGGGTTGACAGCACGTGCAACACCCAAGAACTGTTGTTCCTGGCAGAGCAAAGGCAGATGAAATTTCAAATCATCATACCAAATCAAATTTCCAAACTACAATTATACTTCTTGTGTTTTTTTGTTCATAGAAAATAAATAAGGTCTACTAGAACTTATCTAGAAATATATAACATAAGTTCCAACTTGATCTACTCTTACAATAAAAAATTCCAATTGCATGATAGAAAAAAGGAAACACAACTCCTACGATTAAAAGTTCCAACTCAACAAAAAAGAAAAAGAAAATCATTACCAAATTCTTGTAGTTGCTTTTGCTTTGTTCGGTTATGACTGCTTCTAGACTCCTCAAATTACTTCCCCATTATCTTCGCATCTTTTTCTCCTAAATCTTTCAATGAAACTATAGTGTGCTTGTGTGGATATACTTGAAGACATATTGCTCTACTATCTAGAATTTGTTCCCATTTGGAAATTACTGGAATAAATATGTTTATAGTACCCTGATCGTAACGTAAAGCCATACCACCCTCCATAAAAGCAAATGGTTCTTTTTGGTAAAGACAAATAACTTTACTCCAATCCCATAATTGGTGTTTCTCTCGTTTTTTCACGACATTATTGGTATCTTTCTTTCTTAATAGCCATACTTCGGAAATTTTACGTCTTCTGCCAGATTGACAAACAGCATAATACAAAATTCCACCACCAGAAACCCCTATCACAAGGGGTGCGTACTTATCATCTTCATTAACCGATAGCATAGAAGGTGGGGGGATATGTTCACGAAATTTCTCATCGGCCAAATCAAATGCCAAGACCATTCCTCCTCCTACAGAATTCCTCCAGTGAAGTGCTCCATTCCAAAACACACCATGTGTTTGTAAATAGCTTGGGTAAAATTTAAAACCAAGACAAAACTTTCCAACATGCCTCCATCCATTACCACTTCCAACAGTGTATACTTCGACCTCGACAACATTAGGTTCTCCAACTAACATGTAAATTCTAACGACTTTATACTCATTAATCGAAGCAATGTAGCCAAATCCACTTGCTAAATGAATATAGTGAATATCTCTCTTAAATGCTGGAAGAATGGCATATTCTTTTGTCACAGGGTTAAAAATGCAAGCAGGTCCATCAACATAAATTTTAGCATCCATATCAGATTTACATCCATAAATACAAATCAACCCATTAAACGAACCAAGAACGACGTAATCATCTAAAGGAGTTTCTATTTTGATCTTGCTATCAATGTGTTCTGCATTCCAATCCTCGGTACCATTATATTCAAAATAATAAAGATGATCATCATAATCATTCAAAAAAACGTATGCCTTTGGGGGAAGGATCGATGATGAATCAGATCCTCCCATGTTTTACAAACCAATTTGCATTTAACTACTAATTCCGTGGGTAAACGAGTCAAAACGTCTGAAACGATGTCCGCTGGAAGAGTGTTGTTGAGATTCTTCATGAATCGATAAGAAATTCAGATTTTAGGGTTCTGAAGAAAATTTTGTGGGTTTCTAGGGCTTGGCTTAAAGAACGAAAACAGTTTCCAAGATAAAGAGATGTGCTTCCTAACTTTCTTTACACAACCAACCAGGGATAGCTCGGTCGGCTAGGGTTGAACTCTCGATCTATAAGGTCAGACGTTCGAATCCCGTGCAGATCATGTTACATATTAAAAAAAAAAAAAAAACTTTCTTCCCAGGGTCAGAGATTCTGGAGTGAGTCTAGGCAGACTGGCAACAACCCAAACAAACTAACAAAAACCTCAACAGAGAGGAGGAGCAAAAGGAGAGACAACAAACTCTATTGCAGCAACAGACAGGAATAAGAGAGCCCATCTAAACAGACTAAAATTTCTTCTTATGCGTTCTAATAGCAACCACAGTCTTGGACTAAAACTAAAAATTCAGTCGAAAAACCAACCGCTACGGGGCGGAGTAAAGACCAAATCTCAGACTAAAACTAAAAACCAGAGTATATTTGGTCTTTAGTTTGGTTATGGTCGGGCGTAATTCACGACTACGCATGATTGAGACGGAATTGCAGGTTACGCCTCACAGTGAGGCGGATATAATATTTGCGCATGGTTGGGGCGGGAGTGCAGGTTACGCCCGACGGGGCGGAATTCCAAGTTGCGCCTGATGTCAGGCGGTTTCATCAGGTTACGCCCCATTCAGGCGTAATTAAACGTTACGCCCCATCAGGCACAGTTATAAATACCGCCCGACTCCTGTCGTAATCACAAATTACGCCTGATGTTGAATGGGGCGCAACTACATACTACGCCTGTTACTCATGGGGCGTAGTTTAAATGTACGCCCCATTCTTTAACCCATTTCATATGTTTTTGGAAAGTTTGTAACGTTGGCCATTTAAGACCGTTGGAAATAAAAACTATTACCGTCGTATATCTATAAATACAGACGAGTTATTCAATCTAACCATCACAAGAAGAACAGAGTCATAGCATTGTCTTTCAAATCAGTTTAGATTCGGGTAGACCAAATCACTCATCTTGTACCTGAGATCCGGCCGACTCAGGAAAGCAGAAGACTGAAGCATAGATAAGAGTTTGCTTTCATGTGACGACAGGGAAGAGTACAAGAGATAAAGAACAGTTGCTTCCATGTGATTAAACTGATTACATTTTCAAGATGTTAAAAGCCTGCTTATTAAAAATTTCCGGGTGACAATGTAAAGCTGAATACACCAGTTATGCAACTGCAGTGACTTCCCTTATTGGATCTGGCATGCCCAAAAGGTCTTCTAAAAATGTGACTATTGGGTCCCAACATGTAAAGTAAAACCATCAGGCGGAATGTTGAGAATACGCTCCATCGGGCGTAATTTGGGATCACGCCCCATCGGGCGTAGTTTTAAGTTGCGTCTCTCCATGCGGCGGTTTTATATATTACGCCCCACACCAAGCGTAATTTATACCAACGCCCGACACCAGGCGTAACTTACAGTTACGTCCCATCCAAGCGTAATTTATACCTACACCCCGTATCGGACGAACCTGTGTAACTCCGCCCCACCAAATTTACTCCTCCACCGTAGCGTCGCTCGACGTACTAAACCAAATTATCTTTTTTTTTAGTCTTTAGTCTTTAGTTATACTCCCATGACTGCAGTTGCTCTAAGGCCTCTTCCCAAACTATATTCCAGACAAATCTTCCTTTCTATCTATTGGAAACTAGTATAACACGCACGCGCGATGCGCCTGCCATTCTGTTCCAAGTAAAATCGAGTTCTTTATTCTGTCAATCAATAGTCTCCCGTTATCTTAATATATCTGATCTAAAATTTTCTTTTGGTTAGAAATCCTATAATACATCAATTTATTTATTGTCGTGCACATAATCAATGGACCAACATAGCCTAAGAAATTGCTACACAATTCAACATAGCTACTTGACTACTACAGAACCCCAGAAATAGATATAACACAGACCTTAAAAACCAAAGGCAATGGGTTCAATTCCACTTACCCTTTCTTACAACCACCACCACACCTGATCAGACCTTATTTTTCCTCGAAAGCCTCCCTCTCCATAGCCATGGTTGAAATACAGAACATCTCGACCATAGTTTTGGCACATTGATGACTGCCTCAATATTTTAGCCAGTTGCCATATGTATTAGGGAATTGTGTTGGTGCACAAAAATGAGTTTGGACTTCAAAAGATTATCCTCACTGCTTATTGGTATGTATATCAGTATGTTCGTCCATAGATTTTATTTGTTACTCCATGAAATTCAGTTCCTGCAAAATGCGACATTTACACGGTAACAAACAGAGTTCAAGCCAAATTTAGGGACTATTGTACCATATATCAAGAGTTGGTAACTAATGTCAGATAAATAGCCCCGTCCAAATATCATTATATTATTAAGAAAAGTAGAAAAAAATTCATAAACCATTTCTCGGCGAGTTCAAGTCCAAACTCAAAAGTCACCAAATGTATCAATGTTGCCTTGCTATTGGAATATTAGATGCGTAAGCTATCGACAGAACAATGTTTCAAAGCATATAGGTGAACTATCTGATAGTTGTAGGATAAATGCATGTTATTGAGTTTTTTTTCTGGTAAATCTATACTTATGCGCTGGATTTCTTAGAGAATCCATGAAAACTTATAAATTGGACATAAAATTTAAAACAGAACCCATATCAAGGACTTAAAATTGTAAATAGTAAACAAACCCGCTTAGAACCTGTGATGTGGGTTTCTCCCTAATGGAAAGAGTTGTTACTTAAAATAAATGATCATCATAGAAGACATTCGTCCGTTTCATCAATTAAACTAATCAATTGTTAGAATCAGTTCTGGAAACACAATAGCAGCCACTAACTTCAATTTAAAGATCTGATGTAACATTGCCTAACTGACATAATGAATACTTTAAACATAAAGATATATACATTTGAGATGGCATAGCAAGTTGTTATCTTCAAATCTTTGATTGTATTCTAGTTTTAGTAATCCTAAATTTCACCTCAGATTAAAATTGTGTAAACAAAATCATCCTATATTTTAGTTCTTTACCAACAACCCGTTTAAGTTTTGTGAAACTGTAACAACGTGATACCTTAGAAGATAGAATCAACAAAAAAAAAGACATTTCTTATGCGTTGATAAATCACAGAACAAATTCGCCAATTCACAAATTAAAACAATGAATATACCTTTTTTCTTCCCTAATTCACTTCCAACCAAAGAAAATAAAAATTGGAAAAAAAATCCATAGATCAAATAAAATTCCTTCCTTGATGCATTAAAAAAATAAAATAAAAATCCTTCGGATACCAAGGAAAAAGATTAAAGAGAATAGTACCGTAGAATGATAAAGAGGGAATCGACTTTCATAATCTTCGAAGAAAGTGGTCTTTCCAAACATCTGTCTGTAAATTACTTTCAAAAGATTGGAATCGATTCAAAACCCCAAATTTGTTGTTGAATAAACCAAATAAAAACCTAAAATAGAGTTGAATCCAAAATTGTTTGCTTAGTTTTTTTGAATCACGCGAATAAAGCTTGAATGAAGCCTTTGCTTGATTTTCTTCAACTGCCGCAACCTAAAATAAACCACTAAATTAGATCGATTTTGAGTCCCCAATTCAAATCGGGAAATGGGGTTTGAATCTGTGACTACATGTTTGGGATAATTAGAGATAATTCGGGGACGATTTTGCAAGTGAAAATTCGAATTAGAGGGTAAAAGATGATTGCATGGGAGGTTTTCGTCGATACAGCTGCGTAGAGAGAAGGAATGAGAGAAGAGATTAGGGAAAAATCGAGAGGAAAAAAGAGAAAGAAATCCGAGTTACTGTTATACCCTTTCGTTTTAAGGAATTTACGGAATTTGCTAGAGTCGGATGATTTAAATGAGGGTTAGTTAGTAATTTAGGGGGTCTCCTACCAAGAAACTCTCTTTTCTTTATATTAGTTATTAGATGTGCTCTTAGATTGGTAAGGGAAGTCACTTTCCATAAAAAAGGGGTCGTGCTTGGCTCATTTCTCTGTAGTATGCTTTTCGGACGACTTAGAATCAGACCCGTCAGGCTTTGTAGCATCTGCAGACTTCTTTTGACCCCCATTTGTAGTTTCTTGTAAATATACCAACAGTACCCACACTGTTACCATCCCCACTTGGTTGTAATCCAGAAGTGTTTACAATGCTAACATCCATCCCATCTTTTTCAGCATTTGCAATCACATATGAACCAATGCTTGAATTACTAGCACTAACCTTTGCACCTGTCATGACAGTCTGATTGTTCATTTGAACCATAGCCCGTCTTAATTTGGTTACTAGTTGATTCTCTAACAAAATATGGAAAGTGGTTTAAAGATGCACCGGGTTATCCTTCCATGTACGACTATAAACTAAAATATCGTCGAAAAATACCAAAATAAATTTGCGCAGATGAGGTGGAAAGATCTCACTCATCAGGTGCTGAAAATTTGACGGCGTATTAGTTAAGCCGAACGACATCACTATAAATTTATAGTGCCCATCATTAGTATGAAACGCAATTTTAAGTATATTTGCCTCACGCATGACGATCTGGTGATAACCGAAATGCAAATCCAAGTTAGAAAAATAGCTAGCTATGTGCAATTCGTCAAGAAGTTCATCAATTACGGGTATAGGAAACTTATCTTTAAAGGTTACTTGATTAAGAGAGCGGTAGTTGATGCACATTCGCCATGTTCCGTCCTTTTTCTTGACCAAGATAACTGGCGATGAGAATGGACTTGTGCTTGGTCTGATTAGTCCCGCATCCAAAATCTCTTGGACTAACCTCTCAATTTCAGATTTTTGACATTACGCATAACGGTATGGTTGCACATTCACCGGCGTGGCTCCTGGTATTAAAGAGATCTTGTGATCATGAGATCGCGCCGGCAGTAACTTGGTTGGCGTTGAGAATATTGAACTATAATTATCAATTAATAGTTCAATTTCCATAGGTCAATAATGATGCCAACCTTGGTTTTGTAGTTTGGATGCAACATATCATCCCTTGTTCTCCTTGCTTGATTAATTTCCCCACTGTATGGCAGAAGCTAGCTGGTTAATCTTAGATTGATTCCCAGTTGGTAGTATATTTTGGTCTTCCACCTTGAACTCCATTGTTAAATTCTTAAAATCCCCCTAACTTATTCCAAGAGTCTGCAGCCATTGTGCTCCTAAGACCATGTCACAACCAGCTAACTCTAACACATGAAAGTTACTAACAAAAGGGGTATTCTGAAGGTGAAATTTAAAATTTGCACATCTTTCTAGGCATGGTATTCGACTTCCGTTTGCAATCATAACTTCAAAGCCTTCATCTTTAATCACCTTGATATTCAACTGTTTAGGTATAGATGGATCAAGGGGGATGTGAGTGCTACATGAATCCACTAGAATTGTGACTTTCACCTTTTAATTTCCCCCATAATACGCATGGTTTGTGGTGTTGTCGACCCTGTTAAGGCATGCATATATATTTCAGTCGTTTCCTCTTCTTCCATGTCCTTTGTAATGTATTCTTTTTCTTCATCAAAGTCCTCTCCTTCCATGAGAAATAAATTTTTTGACTTACATCTATGTCCGTCCTCGAAACCATCTTTCATCGCAGCTATAACACAATTGCATCTTTCGACGTTCCTCCGCCTCTTCCATAGTCAACCGATTGATTGGTGGAATAGGATTACTTTTAATTGGTGGTGTTGTGGGTGTAGTATTTAGTCACACCGTAGGTCTGAAAATCTGTCTTCGTAAACTAACATTTTTGTCTTGTAAACGAGCTAATCATATAGTCTCAACTAAAGATTCTGGACTTAATGCTTGTACTTCCGGTCATACTTCGGGCTTCAATCCACCTGTAGTAGCAGGAAATCCCACACTACACCCCTCACAAGAATTCATACAATTAAGTCATTTTAAGATGAACAATCACAATCTTTATTGATTAATCTCACAAATTTTACAAGAAAGGAAAGAAATGAAACTAAAAAATTAACAACTGTTCTAGACTTTATCTCTCCTAATGACTTGCTCAATCATCACGCTTTCCTCATGTTTACGCTGTCGTCATCTGTTACGTCATTCATGTAATTGCTTTGTGACGTCTTCGCAACGTTGTTGGAGGGGTCTTCACTGGTGTGTCGTTGTTGCGAGATTATGATCCTACATCTTGCCTCTTATCATGTATTCTCTGCGAAGGGGAGAATGTCATGAGAAATTGTAACTTTAAAATGCCGCAGCTATTCATTTTTCCATATTCTTCTTATACTGACACGATTTTCTCTTAATCACAGAATTTATTACATGTATCTTTCCTTCCATCCATTTCTTGACACGTCTTTTTTAACCGCTACTCTTCATCCGTTCACGTCTAATCTTCGCATTAAATGTTTCTTTTCTCGAGAATTTCTTCTTTATATATATATATATATATATATACACTTCTTATTCTTCTCTTTTTCTTTTTTACTTTCTTTTTCGTCTTCTCTGCAATTTCTTCTTTTATTGTTCTTCCGTAAATTCCGCTTCTGCTGTTGTGAATCTTCTTGTTTCTTCCTTTTTTAATCCTCACTCCTTCTACGTTCCCATACTAAAAAACGCCTCCCAGCGATCACAAATATTCAAACGTTTTTGAAGGAATTCAGTAGAAATTCCAAGAGAGAGGTTTTACACTATCCACCATCCCTAATCAAAGTGCTAGCTCCATTCCTTCTGCTAAACTGCTTTCTGATTATCATTGTGATGATAAAGAAATCATAGTTTCTCTTGGTCAAATTCTCGTTGGCCTTCTTATTCCTCTTTATGACCCTGATCTTCCCTTATTTTATGAAATACTTGCTCTCGCGAGCAATATTCCAATTAAGTGGAGATTGCATTCGATTGATGCTTGAATTTGCCAATCACGGAGCTGGAAAAGGGTCTCTTTATTCAAAAGACTTTAGGGATCCTAAATTTAAGGAATTAGAAATTCTCGCCGAAAAATACACTGCAGAGAGCTTCTTTGATAACTATGAATTGATACCCATGAGGAAAGATAACACTCGCTGTGGTATTCGCTTGAAGAGAAAAGATGACATTGCCGAAGATAACCTACTTATGCAAGATATCGATTGGCATTCTGGTAATAACAATACCCCCCGTCAATCTAATGATGATAAGTGGTGCCTCTTCCCATTGGTTTTGAAGGGGCCTTATATTTCTGGTTCAAATGTTCTTCCTGCGAATCTTGCTACATATCAACCGTGGTATTCTGCTGGCCTGAGAAGGAAACAGAGGTAAGTTTCCCAATATTTCACTTATTTTATAACCTTCATTCATGCCTTTTCTCATTTTCTAATCTTGAGAAAATTTCAGCTTAGCAAATTAAGGAAGAGTTACAAAAGATCCCATAAACCAAGCACTTTAGCAGCAATTCGTTTGATCACGGATGAAGTAAGAAACAATTTTCTTTAGTATTATTAACAATATTGTTGCCTCTGTTTCTTATCTTTATTCGTGTCCGAAGGTTGGCGTGGAGATTGTTGAGGAAGAAGAAGCTGCGAGAATTACTAAAGGTAAAGGTAAAGGTAAAAGTGTTTCTCGCAAGAGAAAATCTGCTGCGCCTCCTTCAAATAAACAAAGAGCCCAATCTCCTTCTCCTTCAAATATTCAATATAGCGAGAATTATGGCGATGATGATGATTATATCTTTCCCGCAAAGGAGAGTTCTATATCTGAATCTTCTATGTCCCAACTATCCAACATCTTTTCTGATTCTATGCAAGGGATTGGAGATGATCATCTCACCAATGTCTGCAAGTCCATAGATGCTATCTGTGATGCCCCCCTCTTAGAGAATAATGAGTCTATTCGCGGGGTTTCAATGTATATATCTCCAAGTTTCTTACATTCGCTTAATAGCTTGGTAAATTTTCATACTTATATTATTTTATTTTATTTTTTTGCCTTGAGTTCATAGTTTATTCTGAAAATTTGCTGCATTATTCGCAGGCTTCTTATGTTGTTACCTCGGATTTGGAAAAAAGGCGTAAGGCTCTTAAAAAGAAAAATCTTGAACTTCGCAAGAAGAATGAAAAATTGGAGGCTGAAGTTGTTGGTCTTCGCGAAAAGAATAAGCAATTGGTTTCTAAAAATTCCACCCAAAAGAACAAAATATCTAGTCTTCAAGATGCCAATAAGCAACTCTATGGAATAGAACTTTTTCTTCCTTCTCTTCATTTCGTTTTCTCATTATCTTTTCTTATACGATTTATCATTTCGTAGACGTTTATGGTCTTTCTGATGAAGCTATTCTTCTTCACTAATTTCCCCATCATATGGATGATGACGCCCTTCTTGATCATCTTAATAATTCTTTGAATAGTTTTTCAAATGACAAAATTAAATCCCTTTCTGTAGATGAACTCAGATCCAAACTTTTCCTCCTAGAAATTGAACATAGATCCATCTTGGGTTTAGCCAATAAATTTAAATGTTTTTTTCATAAGTCCAAAGAGGAAATCAATAGTTTAAGGGCCAAGAACAGTAATCTCATAGATGTAAAAGATCGTATTGCTCTCCAAGGTGCTCAAACTTTAGCGAAATTTCACGAAACTCTTCTTTAGATTCAAATTGAACGAGATGAAGCTATTCGCCAAAACGCTATACTTAGCAAAAGAGAGAGTCAAGTTCGCTCACGTCTTCTAATACATAATGACGATGAATTCGCTTGGGCTGAGAAAGTTCTAGATAACGCCAGAAATAATTTAGGTGTAAATGTTAGTCTTCAAGCTGAGAAAACGTCCTTGATTAGAGATATGATTTCTAACAGAGAAGGTTGTTAACTGTTCTTCCTTATTTAATTGTTTGTTTTTCATAAGCTACCATCAAGTTGTTTATTTATTGTTATATTTTCGCAGAAGCTGAAGAGAGATATCGCAAGAGAATTGAAGATCTTGAGAATGAGAAAGCGAAGCTCGCAAAGGATCTTTCTTCTCACAATGAGAAATCTTCTAGACTGAAGAACCAACTAAAGATCATTATTGCGAATTTCAAGAATGATGTTGTTCTTTTCCGTAATGATACTATTAAAATGGTTTGCGATGACAACAACATTCCTCACTCTGCATACCCTTGCCTCTCAGATAAAGTTCCAAAGAATATTCCAGGTTTGGTTATATCTGATAGTGAAGTTAGAGAATATGAAGATGAAGAATCTGATGAAGACGAAGAAGATGAGTCTGGTGAAGGATCTAATGAAGATAATGAAGAATCAAGCAAGAAATAAATTTTGCTTCTTTCCTTCCCTTTTTGTAAAATCTGTATATTTTTTCTTTAATCCTCTATTCTTGTAATCTATCATTGCGAATTTCTTCAATTTTCAATACGAGTTATATTTCTTTTGTTTCCTCCTACATATGTTAGAAAAACAATCCTTTCTTGCAATATGATTAATCGATATATAATTAATTTTTTACTTTATGCGTAAATCTATCATATAGAGACAAAAAACATTTTCTCACTTCATGCATTCCCATACTTGCCTCTGTTATTTGTATCCAAATGAGAGATTAAGAAATTTAACTTTTGTTTCTCAATCTCGCAGTCTATCCTACATAATCTCGCAATCTTGTATTTTGCGAGATATTTCTTGGCTTTTTTCTTTTCAAAATTTCATTCATTCTTATTCTTTGTGGTCTTATTTTGCCTTCCTAAGTAAAGGTCTTATTTTGCCACCTCTTGTCATTGCGACAAAATCGCAGGACGTCTCTGCACTTTCATGCAGAAACCCATTGGTCTCGCCTTAACTTTTTGTTCTTTTGTCATTCTTGCTACGACAATATGACATGCCTAAATTTTCTTGCGAAATTAAAGCCCCATGACATTGTCGTCTTGCGACGAAATCGCAGGACGTCTTTACACTTGCATGCAATGACCCATTGATCTCGTCTTATCTTATCTTTTGTATTATTGACTCTTCAGGACTGTTGCACAAATATGACAAGCCATAATACTCCCGTGAGTAAAAAGCCTCATGACATTTGCGTCTTAAGACACTTATCATCTCCCTAATGGAGGGTGCCGCCCTTATCTTCCCCATGGTTGCCCCTTCAAGGAGACGTACTTCTTCCATACAAGGCTAGATCCTCCCATCCAGTCCTAACAACAACCAGTTGTTTTCGTAGACTCTTATCCCTTTCGCCTATATGGCTTATGGTTACGAGACTGCACGGGTTTTCTTCAGGCCGAGTGCATCATAGTCAAGACTTGCCAAGAATGGCAAGGGTAATATCATACGCCCCATGCACTCTTGGCTCAATCGTGTACCTCGGCGCCTTGATCATACTCTGCAGTCCTTAGGAGAGTCCTTATTACCTTAGTCTCCTAACTCAAGTCATATGCTTTAGTTGAGAATCCAAGGTGCCTCTCCTTGGTGGGCTTCATTGACCCCAAATCTCCATGACTCGGGTTCCAGCAGCGGTATAACCTTATCCCTGAGCCATGCAATAGGTACCCCCTTATATGACGTACTTTAGGTATTACATTTTCCTCTTGCGAAATTTTATTCGCGAACTAGGGTGTACGCCATAAAGGTTCGCCCCTTTCTAAGGATTATTCTATTTCTTCTTTTGCATTTCAGCTTTGTTGTAATTTCTCAATCTCATTTTTGTCATTAAGTAAAATATATTTTTGAACTTTTTCGCAACAAATTAATCATACATCTCTTTTTCTTTTCTCAATATTTCTTTCATTTCACAGTTTATTTTTTTTTACCTTTACTGCTTTCTGCCTCTGTACTTTTGTTGCTTTTCGCTACAGTCTTTACTTCTGTGACGTGTTCGCCACTTGTCATTTTCAGCAGAATTGACTTCGCAGTATTCCTTCTTCTTTATGTTCTATTGCATCAACCATCAACCTCACACTTCTTTGTCTTTGTTTGATGTTATACTTCCAGTTCTTCTTCTTGGCAGCTCTTTCTTCGCACAACTCTACATCGATTTCATAGCACTTCTTTCCATCAACCCAATCTCCCTTTATGACTCCAATACCACTGGGATGTGGAAATTTGATGCACTGGTGGAAAGTTGATGTCACACTTAGAATCCCATGTAACCAAGGTCGACCAATTAAGGCGTTGTATGGCGATTATATGTCGACTACACAGAATAGAATCTTAGAAGATATCCCCTTCAATGGAATTCGCAGTACCATTAAAACCATAAATTTTGTAGGTTGAAGGTACTATATCCTCATCTCTACCTCCCATAGTTTTATAAGTATGATAAAACAGGATATCCATATAACTCCCAGTATCAATTAAAACTCTATTAATTTCCCATGAATCTTCAGGTTCATCATCCTCATCTTCATCTTCTTTTTGTTTCGGGTTTATCTCTAGTCTCACCACTAATGGATTTTCATGTAGTTATCCCCCTGCGGGAACTTCTTCTGCGGTGAAAGAGATAGTATGCTTTTGCCATTCTTTTAATGACGAAATTTTTGCAATGTTCATTATCTCTCTTCCATCAGCATCTCTTGCGTAAACTCTGCTCAAAATATTGTCGTGGAAATCTTCAATTGTTTTATATGAATGTACAATAGAGTTACAAAATAGATTCTCCGCCTTCGCTCCAACTTCTATCAAATGTTTTTCCTCCCTTTGTTGTATTTACTCTGCGAATTTCTGGTGGTGGTGGTAAGAGCTGAGATTGTGGGTGCCCTATCAGAAAATGATTTAGTTTTTCTTGATCTATCATTCTAAGAATGATTCTCTTTATGTTCCTATAGTCATTTGTTGAATGTCCATGAAAATGATGGTAGGAGCAAGATTCTTGACTTCGGTGTTTTGGAAGTGGCTCATTTCCTATGTTCCATGGTACTAGTATGGTCTCCATCAAGATTATAGCTTCCCAAATGTTTTCCACACTAGCATTCAAAGGTGGAATCTTGATCTCTTCCCATATTATCTTATGACCTCCTGATCTTCTATGATAATTTTGTCTTTGTCCTCCATAGGTTTCCTGCGGCTGATCAAGTCTTTGAATTTTGTTGTTTCCACTTCGGCTATAGAAGTTTCTTTCTCTCTCGAATTCTTCTTGGTCACGACTTCCCATATCTACTATTTTTTGCTGACTATTTTCCATTATCTTCTCTTGTTATACCTGCGAAGTGCTCGCCACTGTGTTTATCAATTTTGGTAGTAAACTTGCATTCGCTGCTGCTGAACTGGTATTTGCAATTGGGTATGACTCCATCTCATTCTATTTTTCTTTGAGAGAAATATACTCCTCCTGAAGCTCTCGCAACTCAGTCATTGTGATTGTATTCTTGATTCTGAAAATTTGAATGTATAGCAGATTGGTTGCAAACATTGCGCTGATGAATGATAAAATGAGATATCTCTCATCCACACGACCTGCTATCTCACTACACATTGTTTTCCATCTTATGGTTAGATGCTTTAAACTTTCACCAATTCTTTGCTTTAATCCAAATACATATTCAATGCCAGGTCGCGAAGAGTTGTTACTTATATATTCCCCTAGAAATGTAGTCTGCAAGTGGTTGAAAGATGTTATCGTATTCTTGGGCAAACCTTCAAACCATTTCAGTGCCTCTCCTGTTAAACTGGATGTAAAATACTTGCACAATACAGCATCATGGTTTTCCCAATGTAGCATACATCTCACATATGCATTGATATGTTGAATCGCACAAGTTGTCCCGTCAAAAATGCTAGTTAACGCAGGTAGGTTGCACTTTGGGGGTATCCCTCCTAATTGTACTTCTTGTGTAAATAGAGTTTTCCCAGCTTCCTATATAGCCTCATCTAACTGTCTTCTACCTCATTCTCTTCTGTTATTTAGAATTCCTCTCATCTCTGCCAGTTCTCTTAAAATTTGTTCATTTACACCAGGGTTTTGATCCATTGGCCTCTTTAATTCCGCTTCTCTTCTCCTGCGTTCATGCCTATTTTTTCTTGCGAAGTTCTGATTTTCTTATTCATCATTTTCTTCTTATCTTTCCCTGCGATCTCCTCTTTCGTTTATTTCATAAATTCGCACATTATTTTGTCTCTCATTTTCTCCTCTGCGAATTTTTTCATTCCTCATCAATTCTCTTTGTTGCCTTTCAGCTCTCTTTTGTACTCTACCATATTCTTCATTGATGTTACCATTATTGCGGTTTTGTTCGCGCCTTCTTTCTCGATTTTCATGATTGTTTTGGCGTATTGCCTCTTGGAGCTCTTGTTCCTCCACTCCTGCTCTCAATCTTTCTCTTTCGCAAGCTAGACGTGTTTGTTCAGCATAATGTCTCTCGATTTCATCTTCAATTTCTTGTTTATTTCTGCGATTTTCTCTGCCATGTGATATTCTTCTTCCTTCTTCCTGACTTTTCTCACCATCTTGGTTATTTCGTTCTTGACGTTGCCTATTTTGGAGAATTTCTCCATGTGGAATGTAACGATCTTCAATTATTTCTCTACTTTCGCGACGTTCTTCATCTGAATTTTGTACCTCCTGATGAATATTTCCATTAACATTTTCTACAGGCGAATTTCGTCTTACTTCCCCTCTAATTGATCTTGAACTTGATCTTGTAGTGCTTCTTGACCTTCTATTCTGTAGTCTCATATTTTCCATCCTCAACTCATGATTTTGCCTTGTCAAATTTGCACGTTCTTCTTCTTCTATTCTCCTTTCTTCGTGTATTCTTTGCCTCAAGGTCTCTAATGATTCAATCTCTTTATTTTCATGAATTATTCCTCCAACTGCTTCCTGATCTCCCTCTACTCATCTGTCGTTTCTTAATTATCGCTCTTCTTCCGCTTCATCTGCTGAATCTGACTGCCATGTGTGTACACTCACTTCTATCATAATCCATAGTTCTATTTTGCGGTGGTGTACTCTGAATTGGTCGTTGAACCTGATTTTCTCCATTGTTTCTTGTGTTCCTCCTTGAAGATTCTCCAACTTCATTTCTCCTTTCTCCAGCAGGCCTCTTACTCCTTCTAACGGTTGTTGGTTGTCTTGATGCATTTCTTCTTCTAGCCATTTTTTTAATCTTAATTAATTGTTGAAAATTATATGAAATCCTTCACATATTACTTCAAATTCTTCCAAATTACAATTTAAATCTTTACTTTCGAAACATCCCTGTTTCTAGCGCCAATATGTAGTAGCAGGAAATCCCACACTACACCCCTCATAAGAATTGATACAATCAAGTCATTTTAAGATGAACAATCACAATCTTTATTGATTAATCTCACAAATTTTACAAGAAAGGAAAGAAATGAAACTAGAAAATTAACAACTGTTCTAGACTTTCTCTCTCCTAATGACTTGCTCAACACTCGAAAAAGATCTCCCTTCCTTAAGCCTATTCGGATCTTTATATAGGGTAAATACATAGTGGATGACGGCTAAGCTGTCCTTTAATTTCGGATCTGACTTGCGGTAATCTCGCGAGCTTGTAAGTGTTAACTTCGCGAACATATTTAATTTCGCTAAATCATCACGCTTTCCTCATGTTTACGATGTCGTCATCTGTTACCTCATTCTTGTAATTGCTTTGCGACGTCTTCGCAACGTTGTTGAGGGGTTTTCGCTGGTGTGTCGTTGTTGCGAGATTCTGATCCTACACCACCAACATAACAACTTATCAAAAATCTTTCTGGAAGATCACTTACCAGGTTTGATAATCGTTCGAATTCCTACTGATACTCTCCAATAGATTTAAAATTATCCTGACTAATCCTGGCCAAGGTTACCGCTGGGTCATCGTATTTTGTGCATCCAAATCTCTTCTAAAAATATACAGAGAACCCTTCCCAATTAGGATTAGGTGATATGCTTTTCATTCACTTATACCATTGTAATGCTTTCCCATTAAGGTTAATACCCACCAATTGCACCTGTTTTGCTAGAGGTATTTTATAAAATTGAAAGTACAATTTAGCGCTATATAACCAACCTTCAGGATCGGTACCTTCAAATCGCGGGAAAATCACCTTGCCATCATTCCTATGCGTGTTACGACCTCTACTGTTTGATTCCAAGTCTTTTTTCAACAACTTCTCCAATTATTCATCCAAACGATTGCTTAATGTGGTCATGGCAGTAACTTGTGCTGCTGTCAATTGCTCCATGAATTTTCTTTTTTTGTTCTCGACTTTCGGTCATACAAAGAGCGAAACCGCTCTGATACCAACGATAAGAATTCTTATCACGGGCAGCATAAGCGATAATGCAAAAGAGAGACAAAGGAATAATAAAACTGAAGTTTTATGTATGAATAAAAATAGACCTGACAAACTCCTTAAATAAATAAAAACATAAAGACTCTAATCAAACTCCTATTCCTAACGTTATTAGACCTTGGGGATAAAAAAAAATTCTCTCGAGAAAAATCTTCCAAGACCCCTAAATAAACAAAATACTGAAAATAAATCTTATAGAAGTTTTACTTATGTTCCTAGTCTTATTAGAAGAAGGTTATGCAGTTGTGCCGCAACCCTCTTATATCTCAGTAGAACTGGATTCTATCATAGTTTATCAGTTAAACAACCTAGATGGACATCCCAAGAATCAAGCAATGGAGTATCACCAATACCAACCACAGAACCGTACCAGATGCTTAGGCGGCATAGGCAACTGCCTAAGGCCTCCGGATTAAAGGGGGCCCCAATTATTATTTTTCCGATATATATGCTACTGTAACCGGTCATGAGTAAAAAAAAAAAAAACATACGGACATATAGTTTTGTATAGAAGACCAACAAAGAAAATCCCTTATCTTTGGCCACATCTAGTATCCAAGTTTCAATAAGTAAAAAATCATATTCGACTGAATCCCATTTAGGCCATTACTGACAACTGTTTTGCTCTGCGACTGTCGTCATTCTCTGCTAAGTTCATCATCAATTAGTAGTTTAGTACCATTCTTCAAAAAAATATTCTATTTATGTTTAAAATATGCATGACATATATGGGTATTAATTTTTTGAGATTAATGCTAGACATTAGTAATTTTATTCAATTTCTATTTAGGGTTTCATGATAGTTAAAGGAGGAGAAGGAATTATGCAATATAAATGGTATTGTGTTGTTAATTATTTTGATTTTGGTCGTTTAATTTCGATTTTAATTCTTCTTTGAATTACGGTGTTATGATGTAAAGGTGTAAAATTCAAAATTATGATGTGAATGGTGATTTTGGGTTTACAAATTAGTGTCAAAGATCATCTATGGATTTTTTAAACCCGGATTTTTTAATGTTGATGTTGCTTATGTATTGATATGACCCATAGGAAAAAATATTAAACAAGCCTTTTCCTGCGTAGGTTTTGAAGTAACAAAATGCAAGAGTGGGAATAACTACCAAGTGCAATGACCCATAGGAAAACAAAATGCCAGAGTAGTGCTTTCAAAGCTAAGAAAAAAAATCGATTTTTAGCAGGTTAACTACTTTTATGTAGTTGTTTTCATTTGCAAATTTTACCGCTTCATAATTTTGTTTTAACCGATCGGCAAAAAAAAATAAAAATAGGCCGCCATTTTTGGTTATTGGCTAGTGCCCTAAATAGTATGGCATCTGATTTTTGTATTATTAACTCTCATCCCAGAAGATCTCTCGAAACATTTTCACGCACTAAAGATGAAATGTAATTCCTCCTAGTCATACTTGAGGAACAAAATAGTATCGTCCGCATAGTGAAGATGTGAAAATTTCTTATCACCCTCCTTAATGGAAAAACCAGTGATAAGACCATTGCGAGAGGCTTTATCCAAAAATATGGAAAGTACATCTATATTAAAAATAGTGGCAAGAACGGATCACCTTGATGAACACCTCTTGAATAACCAAATGAACCAAAAGGAGAACCATTGATAAGAATTGAGAAAGTGGTGGAAAAGACAAAGAAATTAACCCATTTGCACCACCTATCTTTGAAACTCATTTTCTTTAGAATGTCTTGCAAATAAGATCAATTGATCCTATCGAATGCCTTCTCCAAATCAATTTTGCATATAATTTCGGAAAAGTTGCCCTTATTTATTCTTTGAGTCCACTAACTTGTTGGCAATCATAATGCTATCATATATCTTCCTACCCTCAACATAAGCAAATTGGGTATATGAGATTAGCTTGGGAATCAAAGTGCGGAGTTTCATAGTAAGAACCTTGGAAATTATTTTGTAAATGCTGGTAAGCAAATTGATGGTTCTAAGGTCCAAAACACTCTCCACATGGTTTTTCTTAGGTACTAGAGAAATGAAAGTAGCATTATGCAGGGGATTGATTTTACCATGGGTCTTAAATTAAGCAACGGTGTTCCTGATACCGGTGACTGTTTAAACACCAAATTGACACGTGTGACTGTTTGAACTCGTGACTCGTGAGCAACAAATTTCGGTTTTGAAGTGGTTTTTTAAAACGGTATGCTAAGACTTTTTCTTTTTTGGTAATGGTTCTATATGAATCGCCGCTTAAAACTAGGTCAAAACCGTATACACACAAATGGGTAGGCCCCACCCATGAGAGAAAACAGAGGGTCCCATTTTAATGCGTGAACGTGAGTATACGGTTCTCCATTGTTCATTTCGACGGTCCAAGCAAAATTGTTGCTTTTCTTGGAGATATTGCACCCTGGTGGTTGGTGACAGTCAATCGACATATTAACATATTGATTTCCTAAAACTTGGACTCCACACAAATCCAACAAGGAAAGTGGTGAAAATAATTGAAAAACAAAGAAAAGTCTTACTTGCCTCCCAAACATATTTCTTTCGACTTTCTCATGAAACCTATTAACTCCCACGTGACCATGTCCTTATATATGAAGTGGCTAATGAGTCTGGATATAGATAAGATTTAAGCCAGGAATTCAAGTCACAATGAAGAAAATACATGCTTTAGTTCTACCATTTCCAGCTCAAGGTCATGTCATACCTCTCATGAAGCTCTCAAACTACTTATCCGAACACGGCTTCAAAATCACGTTCGTCAATACAGAGTCCAATCATGGAACTGTTGTAGCTTCCTTGCCAAAAAAAATCAACAGCAAAGATAATGGCATTCGTCTAGTTTCAATCCCAGATGGTAGGGATCCAGGCGCAGGCGAAAGAGATTTTGCACACCTTTTGGATTCCATTTCAGCTTCAATGCCAAACTATCTAGAGGTGTTGATAAGAGAAATAAATGAGTCAAGTGATGATGATGATAAGATTACCTGTGTCATTGCTGATGAGAATATGGGTTGGGCGGTAAAAGTTGCAAAGAAAATGAAAATCCCAGCTGCAGCATTTTGGACTGCTTCTGTATGGCTCAGGACCGTGCACCTACACATCGAGCAGATGATCGAAACGGGAATACTCGATTCCGAAGAAGGTAAGAGCAAGAAAAAATTTACTGTCATTTCTGGTTTTTATGACAAATTCTATCTGAAATTCTTAAAATTGCCCGATTCTCTTACAGGAGTTCCGACGCAACAACAAATGATGCAGTTCTCTCCGGACATGCCTGCTATGAACACAGACCTGTTCCCATGGACTCTTACCGGTGACAGTATTCTGCAAAAGAGCTTTTTTCGATCTATTAGATCAAATACTCAAGATATAAAAGACGCTGATTGGTTTCTATGCAATTCAGTTTATGAGCTAGAAAAACCAAATTTTCCACTGAACAAGAACCTCCTGCCTGTTGGTCCGCTTCTGCTTGCAGCTGATCAACAAGCACAGCTTAGTGGGAACTTCTTGGCCGAGGACTCGACTTGTATGAGTTGGCTCGATCAACAACCTGCTCGTTCCGTCATTTATCTTGCTTTTGGAAGCACCACAATCCTCAATAAGCACCAATTTCATGAACTGGCACTTGGACTTGAGCATACAGGTCAACCATTCTTGTGGGCAGTACGGCCTAGCCTCACTGACATTGATGCTTATCCAGATGGTTTCCAAGCAAGAGTTGCAAACCGGTCTCGGATAGTGGGATGGGCACCTCAGCAGAAAGTGCTGGCACATCCATCAATTGCATGTTTCGTAACGCATTGCGGATGGAACTCAACTATGGAGGGATTGACTATGGGAGTTCCATTTTTGTGTTGGCCTTACTTTGTTGATCAATTTCTTAACCAGAGTTACATTTGTGATATCTGGAAGGTTGGGTTGCAGTTGAACAAAAATGAAGGTGGAGTCATTTCAAAGGAAGAATTTATCAGCAAGGTCAGGGCCTTGCTTGCTGATGAAATGATAAGAGCAAGAGCTTTAGAGTTGAAAGATATATCAAGGAAGAGTGTTAGTGAAGGAGGATCTTCCATGATTAATCTCACTAATTTCATCGAATCGGTCAAGAGCAAGCTACAGAAACCGTAACCAAAGCAGGTTGCAATATCTTAAGACATCTGAAATGGTGCAATCCAGTTCACATTGTAGTCTTGGCTAAATTAAAACCAAACAAAACCAATCCAAAGATGGATCAAATAAATGAGAAACTGAGTCAGTTTACAAGTACGCATGTTTTTAATAGAAAATGTATTTCAATATAAGCTTGCAATTTTGGGATTACAGTATACTTGAACTTCTCTAATTGTTGTCTTAGATTCATCTCCAAACAAAGACTCCTTACCATCTTCTCTTTTTGCATAAGATAATCCTAATCTAGACTTAGCTTGCCTTAGATCACCAATTCCAGAGTTTGTATCTGGTCCAGCAAACCCTCCCATAACTGGTGCTAGCGGTGGTCCGATAAGTAGCCCGTCTGCACCGAACTGGGGGCCGCCTCTTGCGTAGTCGAATAGTGCAGCACCGCTACCACCCACTTTTGGTAGGATAATAGGTTCATTCTCATTATCATCTTTCCAGTAAAACAGGAATGCGTCAAAAGTGTCGTAATAATCATCTGTGCTTCTGTAACCTTCAGGATTGAATGCACCAAACTTGAAGGAGTCTTTTGTGTAGCCAATTATCACGCAAGGTCCTTTAAAATCACAGCAGTTGTGGAATGAAGCTGCACTAAATCCATCAATGGTGGCTATGTAGCAGCATTTCAACTCTTTACCTGACAAGTAAAGCTAACAAAATTGTCATATTTTGATGAATTCATAAATGACTATTGAGGAAGAGTGTGTACAAGTGCAGAATCGTTAAAAGGGTCTGGCACTTGGCTATGGCAATGGCAGCCTAACCGGTCAACTGTTCGGGATCAGATGGTATTGTTGTCGAAAATCAGTCTTTATGTAAAGATTGAGTATAATCAGTTGAATTACTAGAGAATTGCATATTAGTATGAAGTACATCTCTAATGAAAACTGAGGTACTGAAAATTGACAAACAAGAGGGGGGGGGGGGAAGATTAGAGAGTGCACCTTGTAGGAAAGTTTTCTTTAGAAGAGATGGCGAGAAAGGGAGGTCAATGTTTTCATGATATTTGGGTTTTGATTTCTCCTCTTCAATTTTCTTCTTCCCTCTGCCCCAATCAAAGAAGCATGATGGGTTCATCTTCTTCTGCTTCTCCTCCTTCCACCTGGGAATGAAAAAATTGGAATTGGAAACACAAGCCATTGTGATCCACAAATCTTCCTCTCTCTCACTCTGTGAAACATATATATTATCTACTACCTTGGAAGCACTCATTGAGAGGGACATCATATCCATAAATGGGGTTTGAAAACCACTTTTTATCTGTTACCAAGTTCTAGATTCTGTTTCCTGTAAAAAATTCCTCTTAATACATTTTTACTCAGCTTCTTGGAAAGTAGTTTTAGTGAAAACATTTTGCTCAGGTGAAATTTTACCAGAGCTCTTCAGCCGAATAATCTTACAGACTATGAAACTAGAAAGGACTATTATGGAACGAATTAAGGAGATGGACAATGAAAAATTACAGAGTTAGCAACTTAGTATCCATAAAGACTGCACATGCTCGTGACCCTCACTCTTTGACATTGAAGACATCATGATATCATGATTTCTGTTCTTTCATTTACTGCTTCACAGAACAAGAATCAATGCACTTGCACGGGCTCAATATTTCCATTCATGGTGTTTAATTCTCAATCAATGGCCAGAGTGCTAGTGGGTCCGACTTTCCCAAAAGATCGGAGCTGCTTAACTGCATGAAAATGAAAGAAACAGAACCAAAACCTTAGATGGCACAATATCTGTAATCATTGTTGAGCTGAAAATATTCTCATCTATTGTCAGGAAGTGTTTTACATGTGTATCCATAAGGGATCACATGAAAAGTCAGCAACGTTCATACCCATCCCACATACAAGGTAAGGGTTTCAAATGTAAGATAGTGCAGTGGAGTGTGAGAATGAGAATACTACTAAAGAAATCTGAACTGAGCATAGCATAGCATGACATCCTAAGTTTAAGATCATTAGGAAAATTACCTTAGCACTCTTCAAATAACGAGGGTGCTTTATTTCTGAATCAAGTGCTCAACTCAACATTGTAAGTCTCTTCTTTTTGCCAATCCTTTTCATGGCAACACTTCGGGAGCTTCTCTTCAAATGAGCAGGAAGTCCTAGGACAGAAGATGGATGGCCAATAGATGTTCTACCTTTTTTAGCAGTCCATTTCAAAGGTAATTTCTTTACAATGTTGGAAACACCATTAGAACTATCCAACTCAACTGATCTCTGAACCTGGTTCAACATCTGGTTGGCCCATGCAAGTGACTGATCAAGTGCAACTGAATCATCCATGGGTTTTTGCCACAAACCGAGTATGATGGATCTGAATGACTGAAATGACATTGAAGGCTGATTATCCTGACCATTATAACCACACACCATATTCACCTTTATCACATGCTTGCAAAGGTTTCCTTGCAATGACCATGAACAGTCGCAAAGAGAGAAATCTGACCCCGGATTCCACACTATGTGTGTCTGACTAGGGTCTTTCTGACTAATGACCTTGGCAAAGAGGCGATCTTTGTCGTCAAAGATAACAGCACTTTCTGGAATTTGCGAAGCTCGATGCCATGAAGATGATGCAATGTAATCAGCCTTAACACTTTGGAAGGAATCAATGTCATCAGCATAGCGGTCGAACCAGTAGCTTGGATGTAATTCAGTGTTCAGCTTGTGGACTAACCAATCTACTCGTTGCAGTGATCCTAGATGTGAATCATCATACAATATATGCTTCAGCTTCAAATGGTAGCCTTCAATGGCACCACAAGCCTCCTGGCTGGCTAGCGGAAGAGATCTCATAGTTGTGAGCCACATTTCTGTGTACAGCAATTTAAGGTAAATTACAAGGTTAATACCAAGATCAACAAATTATAACATATCCCCAACATACATGATGAAAGAGGAAAAACTGTAATCTAACCGATCTTAGGGACCCAGCAGGCCTTGAAGTATTTCATGAAGGAAGTTTGGTCAACAAAATCTTGTATGAATTCCTCCATGACATCTACAGAATCCACACCTCCCCATATGCTGTAGACAATTCGCCCAAGACGTTTAAACATCTCCCTCTGAACTTCAATGTTATGACATTTCTTGATTAAGTTTCGGAGCCATGACCTACGGACACGCCAAAGAGAGAAAAGGACAGGACAGCAGAATATTTCCCTGAAACATCAGTCAATAACGAAATCAAGATGTGAAATTCTGAACTCCAAAAGATTAGGTTAAGCCTTACAGAAATAGGTTATTAAGTCTTAAACTAAAACTCAATTGAAGCCCCACTTTTGACTTGTTTCACAAGAATCACAATACACAAGGAGATGATCCAACAGTAACACACGGATTGGCATACATTACAATTCAGTCCTTCCTATTTTTTTACCCTTTCAATCAGTGCTTCAGATTGCAAACTAATAAATGGTATTTGTTTCTCAATATAACTCTTGCTGGCTGCATGAAATGTGAATATGAAAATCTATATTATGAGCTTCTCATGCTTTTCAGCTGAATACAGGTATAGTCTACGTCTTACAAGATGCCACGCAGCCACCTAGGCGCTAAAGTGGGAGTTTGGTGCCTAGGCGCCTCCTTTATCTGGGGTTCTTTATTAAGACCTAATTTACCAACCTAAACCCTAAAATCTGGCCCACGGCTCCATATCTTATACCCCAAGGTCACTACCCAAACAGCATATGGTACACAGGTAAAAACTTAAAAATCGTACCTGATTGGATCCACCTCTGCAGCCGCATCATCAATCATAAACCCATTGATGTTCCAGGCAGAGTCGACTGAACGAGCTCGATCAACAAGAGCTTTCATCCATTTGGACACATCTTGCTTGGCAAAGCTACGTGTTATGACCCAAGCAACTGGAAGGGCATGATGTCTTGAGTCAAACACAAGAAGAGTACACAAAGGATACTGCCACAACAGTAATTAAACAATACAAGATTTTATTATAAGCTTGTATTAATACCTGTGCATCATTATAAGCGTGTATTAATACAAACTGCATATATTTACTCCCTACCTTAAGCTTCTTGATGCCAAATGTTGAATCAGCAGCCATGAGACTGTGATGTCCAAAACGGATCATTTGTTGCAACTGCCACTCTGTCTGAATCCCTAAGATGAATGAATCTGTATCTGATGCATCTTGATATATAAAAGTTGATTTCTTGTTCTTCTCTACCCACAATTTGATGCTAACTTGATCATCCAGATCCAACTCATGTGTTGACCGTCTGATAATCAACCCCATTTTACGGACATACTCTGATGCTGACATGGTAACTTTGGAATTTGAACCACAGTAGCGTTGAACACTTTCAATGTGATTCTGCAATATATTCTCCTCCGGAATGCCCAGATAAATCAATGCCATTGTTTGTTGTTGGATTTCATCACAAATATATGGAACTGTTTTTGCACCAGGACCTATAGCATCTCGGTCTAGTGGACCATGGCAAACAAATCCAGACTTGTTCACATGTTGACGTCTATCATTGTATATAAGTAGTGCAGCAGATGGACGAGCATATAAACGCTTCACTACAAAATGGCAAGTACATCCCCTCATGGATTGAGGTCTAGCAGCTCGATTTCTAGTGTTTATTCGATACCTCCTGCTAGGCAATATTTCTCCACCCTCTCCATAATTCTCTGGACCAAATGAGCACCAGTATCTGCAGGGAAAATGACCCATTAAATCTAGTAGATCATCTACCATACGTGAACACAATATTATTCCGAAATATCAAATCAAAAGGGTTCTCTCTTGACACGAGGGAAAAACATATGTTGGCACCCAACATTCTTTAATGCAGTTATAAGCTCCAACATTCGAAAACCCAAAATTAGTAAATTATGTATTATTTTCTTTCATAACAACTGTCTCCTATGAAGTATTGTCAAGACAAATTATCGAAAAATGAATGTCAAAGGTATACAGACACACTGTCAGTTTCCTAGGACCTTGAGTGTCGAACTAGGCACACATGTTAAAACCAACATACTTGCACATTCAATTGTTACATAACTTTTTTTTCAAAATGCAGTTCTCTGACTATCCAATGATTAAGCTACAGTGACATTGAAAGAAAATGCTGTGTAATGAACCATAAAGACACAAAAGAGAAGAAATGAAGTTGAGTACTTACAGGCGATATTCAAGATATTCATCACTCTCATAACTAGTCAAACTCCCTCTGGTACGTTTTCTTCCTTTTTCAATATGAAACCTAGTTGGACATTCCGCGATAGAACACTCACCCATTATAAATGAATCAACTCTATCATATGGAATAAGTGCTACATCATCATGGTGCTCTGAAGTTCCATATTTGGTCCAAGTAAGATGAGCAGATGTGAATTCCTCCTCTGGTGGATTTTGTAACCTAATATCTTCAATTGATTCTATTATCTCCATCAAATCGAACAGAGAAGTTCTCTAATCCAAATAACCAAGGTTTTAAATTAGGGTTTGAGGTTTCTCAGGGAGAGGTTTAAGGAAGCATTTCTTGAACCCTAACTTATTCTGCAAAAATTCTCTCTTTTGGTCAGGAGGAGGTTTAAGGAAGCATTTCTCTTTTGGCCATAAATTATTAGGGCCAGTCCCGGTTTTGGATAATCTACTATCGTGCCGGAACCGAATCGTTTGTTACTGTATACTATACACCCTATATTCCGGAAGAAGCTATACTTTTCCTTTTCTAGTTTAACCAATTTTTAAGCAAAAATGAAAAAAGTGAAAATATCGTTTTTCCTGGTAGTAACTTCGATTTCACGACTCTTTTTATGCAGTTGGTTGCAGCGGATTCAAAATGTACAGGTAATTTTGATTTCACCATTTCTTTTTTCATTTCCACTTTGAGTTCAACTTGGTACAGATTTGAATTGAATATTTCATTATCATGATTTCAGTTCTTTCATTTACTGTTTCACAGAACAAGAATAAGAGTAGCAAGTCTAGCATCGATGCACTTGCACGGGCTCAACATTTCCATCCAAAGACCAAAGACCAAAACCCTTTTCCAATAGCAAGTACCAGGTTGGGTAGGAGACAAAGTTAACTCCCGAAAATAGAGCATAGTTTTTACGTCGGCCTGCCCAAGCCTTGCACAACCCGAAGGCAACATTTCCATCCATGGTGCTTAATTCCCAATCAGTGGCCACCAGAGTGCTACTGGGTCTGTTTCACTTTACAAGCTTCTTCTTGAGATTGTAGCATATATGGGAGAGGCGCTGTAATCTGAATAACCTGAAAATTTTGGAACATATTTTCTGAATTAAAGTTTGCGAGGTCCTTTTAAGTTCTATATTATTGAACAAGATCATTCGTATGCAGAAGGCCGTAAGTTTCTTCGAACTTGGGAACTGACTTTGCTAGTTACCTCGTTAGTAGTAGGATGGTGAAGAACCAGTTGATGAGCATGCAAGAAATAGCCACAGTCTCCAGGAAGAGGTCTCATTGGCCTCTGATAACCTCTACATAGATTGAAATCCAACAAAAGATGAAATCAGATTGGGAGCTAAAAACCGTCCAATACATTCAATCTAACCTGGCTACAAATATGAATTTCGAGGATTAAAATGTCTTGTACTCATAGGCTGTCTAATTCTATCCTTTCTATATATAAGAAAAAGAAAAAGAAATAAAAAATCCATACCCATCCTTTGCATGACTGTCATCCACAGATTCAGAATCAAAACTAATAGGAACCCCGCCAGAGGCATAGAGAGGATCTCCTGACAAACAACAACCGATAGTAAATTTTTAGTATTTCTTTGTATGTTCATTCGTTAAGTAGAAAACTCAAGGAAATTAAAACAGTATTCACACTGAATCAAAGATCGGATTATATATTATATTAGTTCAATCGACCTCAAGGAAAGCTAGTAAAACTAGGAAGGTTATTATTGTAGGATTTACCTGCAAGAGGGTGACCTATATAAGATAGATGTATGCGAATTTGATGTGGCCGGCCTGATTGAATTTCAACCTACACAAATTAAAAGAAGAAATAATATTTAATAATAAGTCACATTTATGCAGAAACTGAGATCCCTAAGGGTGAGCAGCAACAAAAACGTAGATCCCATTGTGAATTTACTTAGACGAGAATGACCAATGAAAGATATATAAATCCAACGTTGGATAAAATGGAAGAGCTTTTTAAAAAAATGGGCAACAATAACACACAAGCATCCCTGTTACAGCATATTGTTAGACAAAAAGTGCAACATTGCATCAAGATTAAAGAAATTTCAGACATCAAGAGTCAATCCTATACAGACATGATCTAGAGTTGCCATTGGTTATTCATTAAGAGGAAGTGCACTAGTAAGGCAATATTCAACTTAAGTGAGCTTGATTGTAAATTCCATTTTCATGTGTTATATTGAGGGAAAACGGGCCCAATCGTGGTTACTAGAAATTCTCTCTGTAGATAGATAGCAAATAACATCATCTACCAATGAAGACATTAATTCTCTGACAGCACTATTTTCTTTCTGCTTCTCTAATGGTATTTTTCGTACATAACATCTCAGCTTGTTCAGATGCATATAATTGTACTTGATGGAACATAACGAACCAAGAAGAGGCAAATTGATTGCCGAGGCAAAATTAACTATTTCCAGTATAATGAATGGATAGAAAAACAAACAGAAAAGTTTAAAAGAGAATAGAACTTAGATCACAGCATGATCATACATTTGTAACTAGACCACCTGAACCAATGAGCGATTTCTTTGTACATCTCTCTCGAGAACTTTAACTTTGCTCAGAGCGGGTTTTCCTAGTTGAAAGAAAGAAAGAAGCACTGTTACAGAAAATATGAATACTTGGTGATAAAATGGCTGACATTACAAACAGTGGAATTATATCAGTGTACCACAAAAGTACATTACTCCATACGAGAGAGAATAGTAACAAACAATTGTGAAACATTGTAGCTCTATGTGCATTAAGATCGGACAACATAGAAATAAAACCTGATGAGGATGCCATATAAAGTCCTTTAGCTACCCCAGCATATCGCATTGCTCCTATAGGCTGGCTAATGACAACCTATGATACACAAAAGATAACCTTCAGCTTGTGAAATACAAAGGATTGCTAATATGTATTTAAAGATGTTACCAAGAAGACCTCTTGGCCCATAAAGAAACCACTTAAGAATTGAAGTGAATAAGATAAAATAATATGATAGAGGTATATAGCAACGCAAGTTGCACCAGAAAGATAAATGCTATGTTTACACAACAAGAACCCATGACAGGGGAAAAAACAAGAATCCAAAAGCAATGAGGGAGAAACAGATCATTTGAGTGCTTTGATTTTACCTCATCCTTGTCGATTATCCCTGTGGCTAATGCCCTATATAATTTCGAAATTTTCCTTCCACTGCATTCAGTGTTGGTATTCTGCACATCAGGTAAGTGTTAGTCAAGACAGACGAAATGGTTGAGCATAGAAATCGTCTTTCTATGAGGAATGCAATATTTGTACAATAAGAGGCCGATCGAGAAAATATCGCTGGAACATTTTCACTTAACCTTTTCATGAACAACGGCTGTACCATCAGCAAAATATGCGGACAAGCGAGTTTTGGCAAGTTTTGACTTTGCACAAAGAAGTATTCCTAGGGAAAAAAATAGCAAACAGCAAGAAACTCAGATAAAAGACAACCTATTATGAGTTTGTGCCATAGACTTAAAAAAAAAGTATAAGCCTAGAATCCCAAACTAAACCAAGTATCAAAAATTACAATGCACCATCAAATATTACAAAGAATAGCAACACTATCTAATCCAATAGAGAACAACCTGACGTCCCTCGTCCTAATCGATGAACAGGAACAGGATGTGGTTCTTGATCACCTGATTTCCCTCCCCTCCATTGCAGCTGTGTTAAAACAGTCCGCTGCTGGAAGAGTCCTCCAGGCAAAACTTGTATTCCATATGGTTTATTTAAAGCAACCTAAACAAAACAACGTTCGCCACAACTTCATTACTAGTATCTCAATCAAAATTTAGCAGAACCAAATAGTGTAAGCTCTTAAAATGCTTACCAGATGATTATCTTCATATAGAACATCTAATAAATAAGGTGCATCAGGTTCTTTCCACGGAACCCGATGATAAACAAGTTCCGAATCCTCCCTATTTACACAACCCACATTATAATTTATAAATTACAGAATCCCCTAATTCAATGAAAATGGATGAAATAAAACACCAAATTCCAAACAATTCCATCTAAAATCAAGAAAACAAAAACCTGAGAATCGTATCGGGGTTCGTTTCAATTTGACCGTCAATTGTTATCTACAAGTAATCAATTCAAATTTGTCCTAAGTTCAACCGGATGGAGATGAAAAATCAAAAAGATACTAAAAAAAATTGTTGAAATCAAAATTACCTGTTCGTTTTGAATCCGTTGTAACCAACTGCACAAAATAGATAACAATCATCAGAATCAGAATGGCGATTAAGTATACGAGTAGAAGTGGTAGTAGTATTACCCTTGGAATGGAGCAGAACTACTGTGCTTAGTTGAGTAGAAGCTGATCAGAGTACAACAACTGGTGTTGGGTTTGACGGTGTCTGCGTAGGTTAAGCCGCCGTTGAAATCAGGCCATTTAACTCCGAATGTTTCAAGTATTGGAGAGCCTTCGTTTTCTGCTGAACTTGACATTTCACAGTGTAGAAGAGAAATAGAGAGAAACAGCTGCCTGTGCCGAACCAAAGGAAAATGCTCCCAACTCACGAGTCCCAGCTATTTCAGCGAACAAACGATTGGACTCCGGCTCGGATAGTAAATTATCCAAAACTGGAACCGATTATTTGATCCACTTCCTTTTTACTCAGTGGGTCCTTCCCATATCACTGACGGAGGTGGGGTAGCTTACCTAGGCTGTAGCCCCTAATCGGGTGAGAGTTTATTTTCAGTTTTTCACCGTAGCAATTATCTGAGAAAAATGAAATGGCCCAAGTACGAATTTTGATAGCCCATTACTATCTCAAACAAAAGCAAACTCGATGTAATTTTGGATAACATCTAACGGCTAATAACAAAGTTTACTGTTAGTGAAGTGATTGGAAAGTGAGGAATGACTAATGAGGATACGTTTCTCAAATTAAAACCATCTACAACCGTTTATAACTGCACACTGTGCACAGCTTTACATATTATCAATATGAACATGTAGAGTTGTTATGTCCTTAAGTTTAGTCATATGGGCTAGATATCTAGCTGATAAATTGGTCATCCACGTCAGTTGCCCCTAACCCCTATGGGATGACCAATCTAGCAGCGAAACGCCTAACTATTCGGCGTTTCTCTCTCCTTCTTTTCATCTCTCTTTTTCTTCTCTCTCCTTCTTTTACTCTTTCACACGTCTCTCTCTCCCTCCCTCCCTCTCTCTCTCACACGTCCCCCCTCTCCGTCTCTCTCTCCATCATAAAAAATACACATTTATATGATTGTTTTTTGGGTTTTGCGTCATTATCCAAAAAATCAAACGCCGAATGGAACGGCGTTTAAACTAGCGCCTAACAATTCGGCGTTATTCTCTGGAATATTCGCATAACGCCGAATAATCCAGCGTTTGTGTTACTTTTTGAGCGTCGCACTATTCGGCGTTTCAATCTCGTCGATAGTGCGACTGCGAGCAAATGCTAGGAGAGAGAAGTAGCCAGATTGAGTGTTAACTTTTTTCCAACACTTTTTTAATGATTTGCAACACTTTTTGCCCAATCTAGAAGTCCAATCTAGCCCATAGGACTTAGCCTTATCTTACTAATTATTTTACCCAAAAGTGAAATTCTCTCGTCTAACTAGATGCTTTTTAGTGAAAAATACTAGAACCCCCTACTATATGGGTTCAATATATAGAAACCCCACTAAATGGATCCTATACTATCAACTTCATACTTTCACTTTTTAATATTTCTAGGCCCAGAACTTTTATTTTTGGGGCCAGGTTTTGAATTCTTCTGGATTGCTGACGTCATCATAAAATAAGAAATACCAAGACTGCCTTTAGTATTTATACATAATAAAACTAGTTATAATTTCAGTTTCATTTTATTTTTCATTTTCTCTCTCTCATTTTCTTTTGCTCTCTCAGTTGAAGAAACATGCCGAGAAAGACACGATTTCTGATTGATTTTTCAATGAAAAATGATTTCAGAAGCTAGATCCATTCTTTACAAACACAGATCCTAATTATGTAAATCTAATTCAACATCGTCATCACTTGTTCTTGGAAGATTCAGTGAAAATCAACTGAAAAGAAGTGATAATTATCATTAGCATCAAATGAATCTGACGATTCACTTACAAAATCAAATCGAACAGATAAGCATACTCATCTTTAATATTTCAAATGAATCAGTAGATTTAATTTTCTGATGTCGAATTTTTATATTCAGAAAAATTATTTGGAAAACCCTAATATTTTGATTTCATCTTAAATCTTTTACTGAAATCATAATCTGAGTTAGATCTGTTATCATCTCACCTGAATTATACTTTTGAGAGAAAATTTTCAAAGAAACTTCAAAGAAAAATTTCTAGGGTTCTTGAACGAAATTCGATCTATCTTTTAACCTCTTATCTTGATCGAAAATAGGTTTTCAGATTCAAAATCTGTGAATCATTATCTGTTTTACCCATTTATTTGATGCGAATTTCATTTAGTTTGATTTTCGAACTGATTTGAGCTCATCTTTGGTTGATTTTGTTCTTGGCAAATTGTTTGAAGTATCCGTGTCCTGAAGATGAAATATTAATCAATGAAGATACATGTAAGCGTACGGTTGAATCTAAGCAGCTTCAACAACGATTTCGACAGAAACTCAGTGAAATTAGATAAGTTTCTTTGAACTTCTTTACGGTTCATGTGATTGATGGATAAAACTTGTAGAACATGAAGATAAAATACGTGTCAACTTTTTTTAATGTGATTAGGATTTGAAAGTATGATTTGTTTTAGTTTTATAGGTTTGTGTTTTTGAAATATGTGTATTATTGCAGTTCTGAAATAATTTCTCAACTCTCATATTCAAAAAGACATGTAGGTGGTTTGACTGTAAAGTAAACAAATTGATATGTGAAGTAACGGTGATCGTTAACTTGTCTTATCTATTATTTGCAGAGGGAAGTTCACTTGCATCGGTAAATCTAAGAGCAAACGCCTGGAAACAAGATTCCTTGGTAACCAAAATTCTACTGAAATATTCATATTATTGTGTATCTTCTAGTTACACAAGCTAAAGCGGATGTGTAACTTCTAGTTACACAGGCTAAACATATGTGTAACTTTTATTTACACATACTGACTGAATGTTATTTTTTCACAGAAACATTTAAATCACTCTCAGACGATAGAAGGAATCTCTTTGTTCGACTATTTACTTGAAAATATTGCATTCATTCCATTAATGTTGCATTCTTTTCATTCTGGTTCGATTTTAGTTTGCTTATCTTGAGAATATGTTGTTTGATTAAAGAATTTGTGGTGGTGTCGATGGTGGAGGCGCAGGTGCAGGTTTTGGAAGAGGATAAAGAGGAAATGGTGGTAATGCATCAGGTTTGGAGGATAATCCGGATTTGGAGTTAGTGGTAGTGTTTTGGTATGAAGCAGAGAGGTTTTCTATGGATGTTGGAGTTGTAATGGACACTGTAAGTTGGATCTACTTTACATTATGCTTGTATTGGCTTTTTTTTTATATGTTGGTAGTCATGATCTTTCTAGAACATGTATGAACAATAGTAAGTTGATATTGGTTCTTCAGGTCGACTATTTATTGGTTTTAAATGCCAAATAGCTTTTAGCATTTGTTGAAGTAAGTGTAGGAGAAACTAGTGGAACAACAGAAATGATCAAGTATGATTCCTTCAGACTTTACGAGTACGCAATGATAATTGGATGTGTAGATACTTCTTACACATGTTAATTAATGTGTAACTTCTAGTTACACAGGCTAAATATATGTGTAACTTTTATTTACACATACTGACTGAATGTGTATTTTTTCACAGAAACATTTAAATCACTCTAAGACGATAGTAGGAATCTCTTTGTTCGACTATTTACTTGAAAATGTTGCATTCTGTTATGTCCCTGTTTCTAGTAGTAATGGAGATAACATATATGCTCTGGGTAAACAAGCCATATGGATGTGTAACTGCAGGTTACATAAGCATATGGATGTGTAACTACAGGTTACACGAGTCCTTTTTGTGTTTCTAACTGCAGGCTACACAAGCATACGCATGTGTAACTATAGGTTACACAAGTTCTTTGTGTTTATAACTGCAGGTTACACAAGCCATATGGATGTGTAACTCTCAGTTACACATACTATATGCATGTGTAACTCCTATTTACACTAGATAGATGCATGTGTAACTCCTATTTACACATGCTAAAATGAACAAACTTGCAACCAAAAAATTCCACATGCTAGGTATCCAAGTCATATGCATGTGTAATTGTCAATTACACATGACAGATGCATGTGTAACTCCCAGTTACACATGCTAAGATGGGTTATCATGTGTCTTTTATGTGATATTTGTTCTATAATTTTGCCTTACAATTGTTATATTATATTTATTTTTTTGCTTTCTATTCATCCAACCTAATCCATGGATGTTTATTTCGTTGCAGATATGCAAGCATTTTGGAGTGAGGAAGACAAGAAATAAAGGCAAAACTTCTAGTATAGGTTTCAGTGGCTTATTTCTTGTGTTTTAACTCATTTATTGTGTTCAGTAACAACTGATTACTATAACTGGTAAATAGAGATATTATTGTGAATGAATATTAATATGATAAATGTATTTTTTGTATATTTTTTTTTCTGTTGTGTAACTGTTGACTACACATGCCATATGCATGTGTAACTTGTGGATACATATGTCATATGTATGTGTAACTTCTTATTACACATGTCATATGGATGTGTAACTTTTAGTTACACACTATTGAATACACAACATGAATGTATAATTTTTATACATATGTAACTTCCAGTTACACTTGCATTATCAATGTGGTCGGAGGTGGTGGTGAGCGGTGGTTGGTGGTGGTTGGTGGCGGTGGTGGTCGGAGGTGATTTCCGGCAGTGGTGGTCGGAGGTGGTTGGTAGCGGTGGTGGTCGCCGGAGGTGGTTGTCGGCGGTGGTCGAAGGTGGTTGGTGGTGGTTGTGGTGGTCGTAGGTGGTGGTTGTGGTGGTCGTAGGTGGTTGGCGGTTCATCCTCTCGCTTAACTATCAATCGCCCACCTCTTTTCCATAGTGCAAAATCCTATCTGACCATCCACGTGGCTCGACAAACATTTACATTTGAACATTACCATCGGAATTTCCCTTAGGATGGCTCTAATGGGATCCAAGATTCCAGTTCTGCACTATTTAAGTGTCGTTTAATCACGCAATGTTACCTTGATTCCCAGAGAGTGCGGCGTTTTGCTTGGATCCAAGATGGAAGTAACCCAGACACGCCCTTTGAAACTGCGTATCAAAAAAGCATCATACACCTTTCCTAAATGTGTACCAACGAATATGCTATGGAAATATTTTTCCGCACGCCGTTAGGAACGACGTGTGTGATGCAGTTTTACAAGTGGTAAGTATAGGGTTTGATTCTCGGACTTTTTAAAAGATTCGGTTTTAGACAAAAAGATGGTGATTTTTATAAAACTTATAAAATAATGGAAATGCTAAAAATGATTCTTGTGTTCAATTAAAAGAGTCTAGGATGTCAAGATTCCATCACTACTACACATACTAAATGATTATAACTATTCCCTATAACATTCTCCAAAAATTACTCAAGACGATTTAGGACAAATAATACGTCTCGGAAAATAAATCTTTTCAAACAATTATTTTTCTCAAATAATTAACAATTTTTTTCACTATAAAATGCTATTCTCTAACATAGAATATATAAATCAATTATCAAGCATCATAGGACACATGAAGAAAATTATTACCGTTACGAATCAAGAATAAGGACCAAGAGAATTATTATAGAAAATAATCAAAACATTATAGCACACATAGTAGGATTTCCTCCCTAATCCTAGATAGAAAATTTAGTTACTCATAATTAAAAGTACTAACAAATAAAAACAGAAGAAGGAATGAAAGAAGAAGAGGAAATGAAAGAAGAAGTGTGGGATGGAGAGGTCTCGAATGGTCGAGCTCTATTTATAGGGGGAAAATGACCCAAACCATCGTGCAAGTTGATGATGGTTTCCATTACTTCTGGTGCTCTCTCCACTAATTTCTTTTCATTTACTCTGCACAAGTTGGGTTTGTGGGACGGTTGGTGGTTGGTGGTTGGTGGTTGGTGCATGTGACACTTTCGGCGCCTCTCATGATATTTTTTATTTCTTTCTTTTGAGCAGCAGCCCATCGACAACCCATATTGTCTCATCGCGTGCTTCAATTATTCTTTTTTGTTATTTCTTTTGTTGAGTGCGTTGGGCTGGTCTCCTATGACATCAGCAAATGTCACTTATCTTCTCATCATCGCGGCTTCACCGGATGAACTCATTCCTGTCATGTCTGCCATCATCCCGTCATTGACTGTCGTCTCTCAACTCCGTCCAAAAGTACTCCCATGTTCGTGCTCTGTCTCACCGAGATTTGCTAGGCTTCATCAGCAACACCTTCTTGATGAGCGAACCCGAGCATCATCTTATTCTCTATCTCCGTTAACAACAATACTCAGCCAACTCTACTTGTCACTGCCAAGCTCGAATTTCTTCATGGCAGCACCACTTCATCAGCTACACATCGAGCTCATCATCATCCCATCACAGCAACTTCATGCTACTGACAATCCCGAGCTATCTTTTCCTCCTATGTCTTCACTCAGTCACCGTTGCAGCAGCTCGAGTATCACTTCCAACAGCAAACAGCAACAGCACCACATCTTCTATGTCTAACAGCCCATGCTCGAGCTCAACCACAGCAAGTTTACTTACTTGATCGAGCATCTCTTCCATGCTCTTTATCGTCAGTTCTCATGCTATAACTTCTGTTCACCTTCACTCTCACCTATTACCAACAGCACTCCATTAAGATTAGTCACCCTTGATCACTGCCAAGATTAAGCATCACCATTTCCGCCAACGGCAAGCTCCACCCGTGAGTTATATAGCCATTATTTGACGAAAGAAACTCATTACCATCCCTGTTTAATAAAAACATGGTGATATCAATCAACCCCGGCCATTAAATCTCCAAAATTCATGTCCAAATTCATCCCAGAAATTTTACACAGGTGAACAAAATTTCCCGCCAAAATTTTGGTTTTGAAACCGTGAAGAAGGTGGTGTCCCTCTATCCAAACCGGGAGTGCGCTTAGAAGGTGTCTACTAAGGATGCCCCTTATCCAAAGTGAGAGTGCCAATAGTATTTTTCCATTGTAAAATGAGTATTTTGCCATTTTTACTATTTTGCCCATAACTTCATCGTATGAACTCCGAATGACTCCGTTTTTTCGCCTTTCATAATGAAAAGTAGAAATCTTGTATTTGAACGAGTTCTATTTGGTATTTGGCCCTTCTTCACTCTTAGCTAGCTTCTTTTATTGCACAACTAAGCTCAAATTCACTTCTTTTGGATTATTCACCTAATAACAAACAAATAAGAGAAAACAAGCGCAACACACAATAATCTGCAAGAAAACCAACAAATACTAGCATGGAATTAACACAAAATATATATGCAAAATGCACTTATCAAATTCCCCCACACTGGCTTTTGCTAGTCCTCGAGCAAACTAAAAATCCTAACTCACTGTCGCAGGCATCACGATTGCATTTAGCGTATGCAATAAGCCTTTAAACCCCTAGGTGTCCCTAGTGGCCGAGTTATAGTCTCGGGAGGGTTTACCAGAGGTATACCCACAAAACCTACTCCAGCTTCAAAGCGTTCCAGCGTCCCAAGCATTCAAAGAGTTATGAGGACATAGAGTTTCTGCATGCTAGTAATAAGAAGTTAGAAATACCAAAGAACATATTCTCATTCAAAAATATTGAGTGAGAAATAATCACACCATAATGAGAGAACACGTGTTTGAGAAACGACCAATAAGCATTTCGCCTCGACTTCTGCCTCGTTAAACGGATTTTATGATTATTGCACTCAATAAGACAGCTTTTTTTATGGGTCTCACATGTGTGCAGGTAGGAATGAAGATAGAACTCCTACACACGTTGAATGGTGGGAAGGAAACCTTCCGAATTATTTCTGGAGACCCCACAAAATCGTGGGAAACAAAAGACTTTTTCTGACGATCTCTAAGAAAGGAAATCAACCATTATAACTAGGATGAGAGTACTTACCACCTTCACATATGATTGCACTGATGATAACACCACTCTCACAACATCCAATAGAAACGTCTTCTTTCGGCTCGTCTTCTTCATCTTTGGTCTTCAACTGTTGATGATAAACTTTTGAACTTCATAAAACTTTGACAATTTGTAACTCTTTTCCTCTATTTCCTTGTTGCTTGAAACTTCTTTATAGATTTTTCTTCCACATGACTTTATTGATGAAATAAATCCTAAATGCAAATCTTTTTGTATTTTTTTTTTTCATTTTTTTAAATAAGATTGCAACTATAATAATAAAATTAACATGGCCATGAAAGAAGTACTGTACCACTTGAATCTTCACAACTTGTAATTTCTTCGTATCATAAACTTCAATAACTCTCATCTTTTGATTTTCTCTGCTTTTGTAAATAAGTCTTCATACTTAGATATAAAATTTGCTCTTCCTTGAATTGTTGCTTAAAAACCTTAAACATCTTCAAATTTCCTTGTAGATTTTTATGTCGCTCCTTTGTTGATGATGTGTTTCTATGGATCTGTTGTTGGCGAGAGAGAATGGTGCTAACTGCAAATCAAACTACACGAAGGAGGTTTTCATCTATAGATGTCACCCTCATGATTGACAAAATTAGCACTCAAGAGATCAAAAATAGTGCTGAAAATAGTGTGAAGTTGGGTAGCTCACCATTCTACCCGGAATTTACGTATGGTGACACACACTCAAAAGAAAGTTCTTTAGTCAGCTACAAAGAAATCTGGTCTGGTGCCTCTGTTGATTTGAAAATAGGTAGTCTCCACTAATGATTGATCAGCAACTCTAATAATGCATTTCTCTCTGCTCCTAATTTGCATCACCGGCATGATTAAATCCATTATTTAACACTCCAATTCATAAGAAATCCGAACGTAGCTCTCTAATACTTCCAAGTTCAGTTATGTCGGTCAGAATTCTCTATGTAAACATACCTAGAAGTATGCTAGTGACTCTAAAATCTCTATAAGTTGGAGGTTTTATTCAAATATATAAAAAAAAATTTTTTTTTTTTTTTTTTTTTTTAAAGCCTAAAAACTCTATATGCAAAAGATCCAAACACTCCCCCACACTTAAACTCTACATTGTCCTCAATGTTCTAAAGATAAAATTAAAAACATGAACAAAGAGAAACTATTTGAATCAAAAGAGTTAAGGAAAGATATTACCTTGTTGTATGAGCATGGGTTACCTCCCAAGAAGTGCTAAGTTTAATGTCTTCAGCCAGACATTACTGTATCTGCAGAAAATTAGTCATGATAAACGGGATCCTGTAAATTTGTATTTTCCACATCCGGGTTGGTCAATTCGATGAATGGTTTCAATCGCTGACCGTTGACTTTAAAAGTCTCTCCAGTATCATGATTCCTCACCTCAATAGCACCGTGCGGATACACGGTCTTAACATAGAATGGGCCAGTCCAACGAGATCTAAGCTTACCAGGAAAAAGGTGAAGGCGAGAATTATACAAGAGAACTTTCTGTCCTGGTGTAAACGACTTTCGAAGAATCGATTTGTCGTGAAAAACTTTTGTTTTCTCCTTGTAAATTTTCGCATTTTGGTAAGAATCATTACGAATTTCTTCCAACTCATTGAGCTGAAGTCTACGGTTATCACCAGCAACAGGTAGGTCAAAGTTTAGTCGTTTAATGGCCCAATAAGCTCGGTGTTCTAATTCTACAGGCAAATGGCAGGCTTTACCGAAGACAAGTCTATACGGAGACATCCCAAGTGGAGTCTTAAAAGCGGTTCGGTAAGCCCATAATGCTTCTATTAAGCGCAAAGACCAATCCTTTCGGGTAGGGTTTATGGTCTTCTCTAAAATTTGCTTGATCTGCCTATTAGACACTTCTACTTGGCCACAAGTCTGTGGGTGGTAAGGTGTAGAAACCTTATGAGTAATGGAGTATTTCTTCATGAGCGTCTCGAAAGACCGGTTACAAAAATGTGATCCTCCATCACTAATGATTGCTCTAGGCATACCAAATCGAGAGAAAATATTTTCTCTAACAAACTTGATCACAACATGGCGATCGTTTGTTTTGGTAGCTATTGCTTCAACCCACTTAGACACATAATCAACAGATAATAAGATGCAAAAGTTTCCATAGGAATTGACAAACGGGCCCATAAAATCTATGCCCCACACATCAAATATTTCTAATATCAGTATAGGATTAAGTGGCATCATATTTCTTCGGGTCAACTTCCCTAACTTCTGACATCTCTCACAACTTTGACAAAATAGGTGGGAGTCCTTGAACAGAGTTGGCCAATAAAGACCAGATTGTAGAACCTTAGCAGCTATTTTCTTAGAACTAAAGTGACCCCCACAAGCTCGAATGACAAAAAGTCAGAACATTTGGATATGTCGTTGTCGGGAATACAACGACGGATGATCTGATCGGGGCGGTACTTGAATAAGTATGGATCATCCCAGAAAAAGTATTTAACCTCGAGATAAGAATTTAGCTCTATCTGTTTAGACCAATGGTCGGGCATTTGACCAGTTACCAAATAATTGACAATGTCAGCAAACCAGGGTAACTCAGAGATGGAAAATAGTTGTTCATCAGGGAACGTGTCATGGATTGGTATCTCATCATCTCTAGTCTTATCAAGGATACGGGATAAATGGTCAGCTACAACATTTTCAGATCCTTTCTTATCACGAATATCTAGAGTAAATTCTTGGAACAGCAATACCCATCTAATCAGCCGTGGTTTAGAGTCCTTCTTTGAAAGGAGATACTTGAGTGCGGCATGATAAGAATAGACAATGACCTTAGACCCTAGGAGATATGATCTAAATTTCTCCAAAGCAAAAACGATGGCTAACATTTCTTTTCAGTGGTTGTGTAGTTCATCTGGGCATCGTTTAGGGTCCTACTAGCATAATAAATCACACTAGGTGTTTTATCATGTCGTTGGCCAAGGACAGCACCAACCGCATAATCGGACGCATCACACATGATTTCAAATGGGAGGTTCCAATTGGGTGGTTGGATGATAGGGGCAGAAGTCAACAATAATTTAAGCTTCTCAAAAGCTTGAACACATGCTTCATCAAATACAAAGGCAGTATCTTTAGCAAGTAGGTGCGATAGAGGTAAAGCAATCTTGCTAAAGTCTTTGATGAAACGACGGTAAAATCCAGCATGTCCAAGGAAAGATCTAACATCGGTTACATTCTTTGGTTGTCTTAATTGGGAAATTAGGTCAACCTTGGACTTATCAACTTCTATTCCCTTAGAGGACACCACATGTCCTAACACTATTCCAGATTTAACCATAAAATGACACTTTTCCCAATTAAGGACTAAGTTCTTTTCTTTACAACGTTCTAGAACTAGTGTAAGGTGGTGCAAACATTCATCGAAAGAGGATCCAAACACTGAAAAATCGTCCATAAAGACCTCGAGAAATTGCTCAACCATGTCCGAAAAGATACTTAGCATGCAACGTTGGAATGTTGCGGGTGCATTACACAACCCAAAAGGCATACGCCTGTAAGAAAAAGTACCAAATGGACATGTGAAGGTTGTTTTCTCTTGGTCTTCCGGGGCTATAGGGATTTGGTTATAACCAGAATAACCATCTAGGAAACAATAATAACTGTGGCCCGCTAATCTTTCTAACATCTGGTCGATGAATGGTAAAGGAAAGTGGTCTTTCCTAGTTGCTGAGTTCAGCTTACGGTAATCTATACAAACTCTCCACCCAGTAGTAACACGGGTAGGTATCAATTCATTATTCTCATTCGCAACTACCGTAATCCCAGACTTCTTTGGGACAACCTGAACAGGGCTGACCCATTTACTATCAGATATGGGGTATATGATACCCGCATCTAATAACTTGAGCACCTCAGTGTGAACAACTTCCTTCATATTAGGATTCAAACGTCTCTGCATTTCTCTTGAGGTTTTGGCACCTTCTTCTAAGTAGATGTGGTGCATACAATCAGCAGGACTAATTCCTTTCAAATCTGCTATAGTCCACCCTATTGCAGTCTTGTGCTCACGAAGAACACTAACTAGTCTACTTTCTGGTCGGGCTCTAAGTCGAGGCAATTATGACGGGAAGAGTATTCTCATTACCAATAAATACATATTTCAGTGTATCTGGTAGTGGCTTTAATTCAAGGGTGGGAGCCTTAACTGATGATGGGAGGGGTTTATCTATGGTCGGCGGAAGAGGTTCTGGTTTACTGTTGCCATTTTCCATAATCCATTCTTGCGCAGAGTCTAACAACGCATTAACTTCTTCAAAATGACTATCCTCATCATAGTAAGCTCCAAAATGGGCCAAGCACGCCTCTAAAGGATCGCTAACACTATTGGTGGTAAAGGTATTCTCCACTAGAGAGTCAATCATGCATATAGACTCATAGTGTTCAGGATCTGGTGGGGCTTGTAACGCCTTAAAGACGTTCTTGAGATTTTCTCGATTCCCAAAGGAAAATTCTACTAGGCCATTTTGACAATGTATGACTGCATTTGCAGTGGCTAGAAACGGACGACCTAGGATGATTGGGATATTGATATCTTGACTAGAGACGGGTTGAGTGTCTAAAATCACAAAGTCAACAGGATAAATAAAGTTTTCTACGAACCAAAACGTCTTCAATAATTCCACGTGGGATTTTGGTGACCTATCGGCTAACTGTAGTGTTATCTTAGTTGGCTTCATCTCCCCTAGTCCAAGTTGTTCATAAACCGAGAAAGGTAAAAGATTCACACTAGCCCCAAGATCTAATAGAGCATTGTCTATCGTTTGGTTACCTATGACACATGTGACAGTAGGACAACCAGGATCTTTAAATTTGACTGGGTACTTTTGTGAGATTATGGAACTAACTTGTTGGGTCAAAAAGGCTTTTTTATGGACACTCGCCTCTCTCTTGACAGTGCACATCTCTTTTAAGAACTTGGCCATAGCGGGTACATGTTTAATTGCATCTAACAAAGGCAAGTTAACCTTAACTTGCTTAAAGATGTCTAGGATTTCAGCATATGTACTAGGTTTTTTCTTAGCTAGTCTTTGAGGAAATGGTGCAGGTGGTATGTACACTCTCTCAGGGGTATCTTTCTCACTTGGACTCTTAGCACACTCAGGCCCATTAAGGTCTTTAGACGAAGTTTGGTAAACTTCTGTCTCCTTTTCAGCTGGACTCTTGTCCTTAGGTGGTTCTACCGAGTTCTCTAGAGTTTTACCACTCCTAAGGGTGATAACTGCTTTGACATGTTCATTATGTTTAGAACTACCCGACATATTAACCTGGTTAAATCCTTTCGGATTTGGAGTTGTTTGACTAGGGAATGTCCCACTCTCTCTATCATTTAACCGGTTCGAAAGTTGACTTATTTGAGTCTCTAGGTTGGCAATAGCTCGGTCACTATTTTGTTGGTTACGCTGACTCGTCAGGACAAATTCATCGAGCTTCTGACCTAAATGGTTGACATTTTGGGTAGTCTCGGCATGGTTTATCACACTACGGTCAATAAAGAGTTTTAGACTTTCCTCTAGGGATGACACCTTTTTATCAACTGGGCTCGGTTCCTGAACTTGAGATTGGTTCCTAGGAAAATTGGGTGGTGAGCTACTCGACGGGCCACCTTGATGGTTACCTTTAGACCACGAGAAATTCGGGTTATGTCTCCAACCAGGGTTATAGGTATTTGAGTATGGGTCAAACTTGGGTCGAACCTCATATTTAGAGTTCATACCACCATGTAGGACACTAACCTGGTCACGAGTAGTTTCAGTTGGGTAAAACTGGGGACACTGATATCCAATATGACTTTGATCACCAAAATTGGTACATGGATATGTTCTGGGCTCACTATTACAGCTCATAGTTTGGTTGGACCCTTGGTTTATCTCTAAGGCCTCTAGACGCCTAAGGATGTCAGACCCATTATCAACTCTATTGACCCTATGGATAGGGTTCCTAGTTATTTCGGGCTCCCTCATTGAAGCCCATTGACGGGTCTTTTCAGCTAACTCGACCAACTCGTCAAAACATTCAACTGGGTCTTGATGGGTAAATTCTCCACCACTCATTGTTTCTAACTGCATTCTGGTTTCACTATCAAGGCCCTCATATAAAATTTGGGCCATGTGGGTTTTATCAAAGCCGTGATGTGGGCATTGGTATAACAATTCATTAAACCTTTCTATATAACCGTGTAGGTGTTCACCTAATTTCTGCTTAAAGGTTTGGATAGACTGTCGAATAGCAGCAGTCTTATGGTGTGGGTAGAATTTCTTAACGAAAACCTCTACAAGTCCATCCAAAGTAGTGATTGTTTTGGAAGGAATGATATTATACCACTCACTGGCTCTTTCTTCTAGGGAAAAGGGAAACAAACGTAACCTAACATCGTCTTTGGTGACATTTGGATAACTCATGGTATCACAAATCATCTCAAAGTCACGGATATGGGTATACGGGTTCTCATTCTCTATTCCCTTAAACTTACGTAGCATGCCAAATGTCCCAGGTTTAATATCAAACTTCACGGTAGTGGCCGGTAAGACAACCCCAGGTTCACGTATCACCCTAGACGGGTTTAAACGGTCCCTAAGGGTTTTGGTTGGCACAACTTCACCCTCATCATTTTCATTAACCATTTCGGTAAAAATAGAATTACCACCTAAATCTGTGTAACGGGTCGGACTTAAATTAAAAAGGTCGTTTTCTACAAGTCGATGTTCTACCCGTTTCCAACGTCGCATACACACACAATAATACTAGTGAAGCAATTGGTGTGTAATTTTTTTTTTTTTTTTGAACAAAGAAAGATAGAAATAAAAATAGAATAACACAAACAAGGAAGGGAAGTTCTATTCAATCACAAAAAAGTCTGACTCCACCACAGTAAACCTGCTGATTTCTAGCAAACAAAAAGCATGATGGCTCCACTTAGATTGTTTTCTAGACCAGCTTCTAATCCTTCGAAAGGGAATTCGTTACAATCTGAGTAAACTCCTCTGGAATCAATCTGAGTTAAAGTATATTGAATAGAGGCGAGAGAAGCTGCTAGAGCTTTGATACTCAAGGCCTCACCGTATTACAAGGCGGCGATCACGCATTCAATTTCAGAAACCATCATGAATTTCGGAGTATGCCTAAAGAGTAACCAATATTTTTCGAACGACTTTCCTACTAAGCTCGTTACCTTATAGGTCTCGTTCTACTTCAAATTTTAAAGCTTAGGTTCGCGTAGGTATCGTTTTCCTAAGGCGGGCAAGAAGAGAACGGTGATGAAATCCGAACCCTTATCTTGTATGGCCAGTCCTTTCCCTTTACTAGGAAAATAAAACAGCCGTATTCAAGTCCTCAACATATATGCAAACGAAGGAATACAGTAACTCGCTAACAGGAGATTCGCGAGTGTTTCGACAAACTTACCTCCCGTATCAGACGGGGGATGAACCGTTGTTGTCGACTCGGGCCACGACTCCTATGTCATGCACGAACCCGAGGGGCCGAGGTGATATTGTAATCACCGTCCTTCTCTGCAAACAGTTTGATATTTAATATTACCCTTCCGTAGGGTTTTGTTTTAAAATAATAAAAGAATGTCCAAGTCCAAAGTCCAAAAAAAAAAAATATAATGCAAAAGAAATAGAAAATTACAAAAATATAGAAATCCTAATACAATCAAAAAATAAATAAAATAAACTCTTTTTTTTATGTAAAAAAAATTCTTCTTCTTTTGCTCCTTTAGTTTTGCTTTTTACTCCCAAGTCTTTTTAAATATTCACCAAAAGCTTTGGCAAAAAAAAATTTCGCTTCGAATTCCAAATTCTCTTTTGGTAGGCAATTCCACAATAAATATAGAACATTACCTGCACAATAAAGAAAAATAACAAGAATAATACCAAGTAAAATCAAAGAAAATAAAATAAAACAAAAACTAAACTAAACTAAACTAAAATTTAAAATTTAACTAAAAAGAAAATAAAAATCTAAAACCTAACCTAAAGGCAAGTCCGCGTCGACGGCGCCAAAAACTGATGCAGTTTTACAAGTGGTAAGTATAGGGTTTGATTCTCGGACTTTTTAAAAGATTCGGTTTTAGACAAAAAGATGGTGATTTTTATAAAACTTATAAAATAATGGAAATGCTAAAAATGATTCTTGTGTTCAATTAAAAGAGTCTAGGATGTCAAGATTCCATCACTACTACACATACTAAATGATTATAACTATTCCCTATAACATTCTCCCAAAATTACTCAAGACGATTTAGGACAAATAATACGTCTCGAAAAATAAATCTTTTCAAACAATTATTTTTCTCAAATAATTAACAATTTTTTTCACTATAAAATGCTATTCTCTAACATAGAATATATAAATCAATTATCAAGCATCATAGGACACATGAAGAAAATTATTACCGTTACGAATCAAGAATAAGGACCAAGAGAATTATTATAGAAAATAATCAAAACATTATAGCACACATAGTAGGATTTCCTCCCTAATCCTAGATAGAAAATTTAGCTACTCATAATTAAAAGTACTAACAAATAAAAACAGAAGAAGGAATGAAAGAAGAAGAGGAAATGAAAGAAGAAGTGTGGGATGGAGAGGTCTCGAATGGTCGAGCTCTATTTATAAGGGGAAAATGACCCAAACCATCGTGCAAGTTGATGATGGTTTCCATTACTTCTGGTGCTCTCTCCACTAATTTCTTTTCATTTACTCTGCACAAGTTGGGTTTGTGGGATGGTTGGTGGTTGGTGCATGTGACACTTTCGGCGCCTCTCATGATATTTTTTATTTCTTTCTTTTGAGCAGCAGCCCATCGACAACCCATATTGTCTCATCGCGTGCTTCAATTCTTCTTTTTTGTTCTTTCTTTTGTTGAGTGCGTTGGGCTGGTCTCCTATGACATCAGCAAATGTCACTTATCTTCTCATCATCGCGGCTTCACCGGATGAACTCATTCCTGTCATGTCTGCCATCATCCCGTCATTGACTTTCGTCTCTCAACTCCGTCCAAAAGTACTCCCATGTTCGTGCTCTGTCTCACCGAGATTTGCTAGGCTTCATCAGCAACACCTTCTTGACAGCAGCGAACCCGAGCATCATCTTATTCTCTATCTCCGTTAACAACAATACTCAGCCAACTCTACTTGTCACTGCCAAGCTCGAATTTCTTCATGGCAGCACCACTTCATCAGCTACACATCGAGCTCGTCATCATCCCATCACATCAACTTCATGCTACTGACAATCCCGAGCTATCTTTGCCTCCTATGTCTTCACTCAGTCACCGTTGCAGCAGCTCGAGTATCACTGCCAACAGCAAACAACAACAACACCACATCTTCCATGTCTAACAGCCCATGCTCGAGCTCAACCACAACAAGTTTACTTACTTGCTCGAGCATCTCTTCCATGCTCTTTATCGTCAGTTCTCATGCTATAACTGCTGTTCACCTTCACTCTCACCTATTACCAACAACACTCCATTAAGATTAGTCACCCTTGATCACTGCCAAGATTAAGCATCACCATTTCCGCCAACGGCAAGCTCCACCCGTGAGTTATATAGCCATTATTTGACGAAAGAAACTCATTACCATCCCTGTTTAATAAAAACATGGTGATATCAATCAACCCCGGCCATTAAATCTCCAAAATTCATGTCCAAATTCATCCCAGAAATTTTACACAGGTGAACAAAATTTCTCGCCAAAATTTTGGTTTTGAAACCGTGAAGAAGGTGGTGTCCCTCTATCCAAACCGGGAGTGCGCTTAGAAGGTGTCTACTAAGGATGCCCCTTATCCAAAGTGAGAGTGCCAATAGTATTTTTCCATTATAAAATGAGTATTTTGCCATTTTTACTATTTTGCCCATAACTTCATCGTATGAACTCCGAATGACTCCGTTTTTTCGCCTTTCATAATGAAAAGTAGAAATCTTGTATTTGAACGAGTTCTATTTGGTCTTTGGCCCTTCTTCACTCTTAGCTAGCTTATTTTATTGCACAACTAAGCTCAAATTCACTTCTTTTGGATTATTCACCTAATAACAAACAAATAAGAGAAAACAAGCGTAACACACAATAATCTGCAAGAAAACCAACAAATACTAGCATGGAATTAACACAAAATATATATGCAAAATGCACTTATCAGTGTGAACCAGTCAATACGCCATTAGGAACGACGCATGGACCAGTCAACACGGTTAATATGCTTTTAGGAAAAGCGCATTTGAATTTTCCAATGACACGTCGTTTCTAAGGGCGTGCCACGCCACTTCAAAATGCGTATTTGGTAGGAATCTTGGATCCCCACTATGTCCGGGAGTTCAGTTTGGATGACTTGGATCCAGTCAGAAACATGAATCTTAGATAGGGCTGCCCATGGTTCGGTTTTCTACCCGAACCAAACTGGTCCAAACCGACAAAAAAATCTAGAAAACTAGAGACCGAAAAATCCAAAAACCAAGAAACCCAAAAACCGAGAAAACCGATTTTATGTGGTTGGTTTTGGATTGATGTCACAAAAGAACCAAAAATCCAAAAAAAAACAAACCAAAAAAGAAACCAAGAGTAAGAACCAAAAAACACGACAAAAGCCATAATAATATGTAGCGAACTTTCCATCATAGTATAATATATATTCACTTCAATAAAGTAAATCTATAAATAAAGCAAATATAAATGAAAATGTATCTAATGTTGAATTATCTCCCTTATAAAGCACAATTTGGATAACTTTGCATATCTGAGTGGTGGTCAGGATTTGTTCTTGGCAAAGATAAATCCATGGCTGTGGTTGTCCAAGCCACACCCTACAAGTCGCACACGTGGTGTTCATTCCAATATTATGAATTAAAAATGAATACTCAAGTCAAGATATGGAATTTCAAAAATTATAACGGGGAGGTTCGAACTCATGACCTATTGTGTCATAAGAGTGGCCTCTAACCATTGTTCCACCTTGGTTGGAATTGATAGAAAATATAAATCAACAGTGGTTGTTTGTTCAACTTAAATATTAATTAGTATAAGTGATTTGTCTAGAGAGAAGATAAATCTATGGTTATGGTTTGTTCAACTTAAATATTAATTAGTATAAGTGTTTTATTAATTGATGTCTCATTAATTTCTCATGATAAATGATTTATTAATTTTACATCATAAATATCCCTTAATTAATATTAATACATATCTCCATCAATAAATAATAATTTTGACAAAAAATATTTCAATAGATATTAGTGGTGGTGGTGGTGGTAGTAGAGGAAGAAGTAAGTGGTGGTGGTGGTGGTAGTAGAGGAAGAAGTAAGTGGTGGAAGCGGTGGAAGGTGTTACTAAGTGGTGGAGGCGGTAACATTAGTTTTGGTGGAAGAAATAGTGGCGCTGGATGGTTTTAATGGCGGTGGTATTGGTTTTTTCTTTTTGAATCAAAAATAATAATTTATTTTACATGATGGATAATATTGTATTGTGAAAAGTATAGTTGGATGTTTTTGACACGATCAAAAAAGGCGGATAACAAATACTTTTGGGATGATACCAAATCATATAAGACAAAATGGTTATTTTTGGTACCACTGCTATCTTTGGTAACGTTAAATACGCATGATTTTTAGTATTAACAAAAAACATATAGTTGAATAAATTAATTGATGACCTAAGTTTGTTAAATCTAAACTTTATACATGACGTGTGGTATTAAAAGTTATAAGTGTGCCAAATATTCTACGAGGGATGGAAAATGGTGGTGGTGGAGAAAGAAGTGACATCTGGTGGTTTGTGGTATCTTGGCTTAGGTTTGATGAGTAGTAATTGACTATGTTAATTATGTGCTGCTACAAAAGGATAACACTATAAATTAGAAATGTGGTTGATCGTCCTAATTCTAATATAAACTTGGTTAAAATACATGAAAATTAAGAAGAAGAAAAAAATATTTGGATGTCACGTTATATAATAAATAACACTAAAAACTACATATTTAGTATCAAGGTTTCTCCGTCCAATAGATAAATCTAAGGTTTATTGAGATCCCGTAAGCAGAGGGCGAGTTGGTCTTAGATTTCTGAATGATAATGAATATAATGAAACGCTCCCTCTCGGTTTCTCCAATGAAAACCGAAACCTTCTAAAAAAATAATCAATCGAACAACACTTAGATGGAACGCATCACCACCAGTGTAAACTTCTCGAATTGCTACATATCCAAAGTGAAATTTCTCTGATTAATCGAAGATTTCATCCTACCGTAGTTTTTAACGAGGCATGCAATTAAATCTCTAATAGTGATTTTAAAGGTATTTAATAATAACAAAATTCTCTTACAAGTTTTGTTTATGCAAGTATTGATTTAACTTGGGTTCTTTTATATTTTTGTGTTAAGTTGATGACTTTTTAATTTTAATACATGTTTGGTTAACAAACTTTGATACATATAGGGTATTTTCTTTGTAGAACTGATGTTAGTATCTCATTTTTCCCGTTAGTACTTTGTTTCGATCCCGTATCTGTAGACATTATTTGACTAATGTTGGGGTATTTGTTTAATCTCAAAGCCGATTAAACCCAATGTGTGTTGTATACATTGAAGGCGACAGAAGTTTGTGTCGGCTCTACCTTGAAACTAATAATTTTTCTTCGGAAGGTTAGTTGAATTTATGTAGATACAAATATCAATATGATTATGCTCTTTAAAACTCCAAATTACTTGAGTAACACTAGATGTGAGAACGCCATTCATGCACTACTTTGCATAGTTGGTGTGAAATCTTTTTATCCACGAATTTCTTCAATTTTATGTTATCAATATGATTGAGAAAGAATCTTACACATGTTTTGATTTACTATTGTAAGTTTATTTTTTCAACTCACATGTGTATATCTCAGCCTTCCAATATCCAAGGGTTCTTCATTTTTATAACTGTCACATTTACAAAAAATAAATAAATAGTGTTTATCTATAGTAGGGAAAATATTATAGGTTTTTGCTTCACTCCTTAGAGCCTTAGTTACCAATAATTTCGGAACAAATGTACTCATAAACATCATGGAGTTGGATTGGCAGTTTAGGTATATATACTGTTAGATGAAATATTCTTTTTGAAGTTTGAAATTATGGTATGATGGAACAATAAATGGGGAAATTTTTTATTTACTGTATTTTTTATTTTATTTTCATATTGGCACAACATTATTACTCCGTCCAGATAATAAATTGGAATAACATGCTTAAGTAAAAAATAATAAAAAGATCAGGTAACCCATTTTGTTTCCCAAAACCTATTTGAATATCAAAATAATTACTCACGAATAAAATGAAACAAGAGGAATGTGAACAATATCGTATTAGAGACAAAACATCCCGTGCCGTTACGTCACGGGTTAAGATCTAGTATATGTATAATATATATGATTTTAATGAGTATACCCATAAATAAAGAAATTATTTTGATGATTTGATTTACAATTTTGATTTATGAGTTAAAAATGAAAGTCTATTAAAAAAACCAAAAACCCAGAAAACCAAAAAAAAACGGTGGGACGGTTCTGATTTCTAATATTCTAAACCGAGGATAGTCTGGTTTGGTTTTTGGTTTCTTAAAAAAGATATTGGTTTGTCCTTGGGTTTGGCAGAAAACCAAGCCAAACCAAACCATGGGCAGCCCTAATCTTAGGGTATCATTAGACCCAGCCTTAGTATTAATTTTTGCAGTCAGCTGAAAGAAAAACAACTGAAACTTCTTTAATCCACCACGGATTGGATTTGGATTAAAAGGAAATTGTCTTTCTCCCTCCCCGCCCAAAGCTTTTTTATACAGGTAAAAGTTCTCAAACATAACCCCTGGTATTCTCAGCATTTCTAATTGTTTTAGATTCTTGATCTTTTTATTAAGATTTTGTGTCCGTTTGATTTAGGATCCTCCTGTCGTGGGTCTGATTCTCACTGATCGTGGAACCACATGGTACGCTTTGATTTCCTTAAAGCCTGTTCTGTTGATTGAATGAATTTTGGTGTTAGTACAATTTTGATGTACAATTTTTTATCTGTTTCAATAGGAAAGTTAGCGGTTTTGCTTTATGGACTGGCACTAATTCGCATTTGTTTTTCGAAGGGTAATTTTGAAATATGAAAAACTTTTTGTTGGCATGTATTAGTTTTCTTTAGGGATTCCATTTCAGGCTAATGTTCAAAAATTTGGGTTGTATGTGACTATTGGATGCGTTGATTATGCCATGGAAGTGTCCGATCAAATGTGGATTATGATTTTTTAATTATGTACATATAGAGAAAATGCACAAGATGAGTCTGTTAGAAACTAGTTGTAAATTTGTTGTTTGAAAACATTGTCATATTTCATCGTTTAAAATAAAAATTGATCTTCTCTCCCGAGTTCATTGCTTAAAGAGATGAGAGAGTCGTGATATTTGTTGGGGAACACTAGACATAATAACATGCCACTGGATCGCGAACCTGATTTTATGCCACTTTGATTAAGTTCAGCAAGTGCATCTGCATTACATATTTTCTGTTCATATAAGTATATTCAATTCAATGTTTACTAATGTGAATGACGTAGGTACTATATTGAATGGTTTTCACTACTCCTATTGAATATACTTATCAACATAAGCTACATTCTAGATAAGCATACCTGTAGCTTCACTGCCGAAAAATTATAACATTTTATAACCTATATAGACAGTGACTACGTGAACCTAGGTGCTCTGTAGTGATATTGAGTTAGGTAAGCATGGAAGCTTATTGGGAAATGGTTGGTCGATAATAAAATGAACAACATATTCTTTTTTAGTGCCATCAGTTACTATTTTGTTGCAGAAGTTCTGAATGCAGCGAATGCTTATTTAGTTAGTAACTGCAGTCCATTTCTAACTTTTTATATGTGAAAATGCGGGCAGCAAATGGAATAACTCAAGCCCACTCCGAAACACTTCTCATACTAATGCTAAACTTTCAGCTGGTATCTTTTAGGTGTTTGAATTAATATTACTGTTGATATGTTAGGATTTTAATTGTTATCTTGATATGATGTGCTCTATGAACTCATAGTTTTGTCTAAATGTTCTAGCCTTGATAGATTGATTTTCAAATTGATAGTTCTAGGCCTATAATTATGTATGCTCTCTTTCCTCTATGTTTATTTATGAATGGTTTTCTCCCACTATGTTTGTTTTCCTTAATCTAGCATTATCCTTAGTTAACATTTTCTCTTGAATATACATGTAGCTTCAATTATAGATGGTGGTATGAATAGGAGGTGTTAGTTATCATTGAACCAATCAGTCACCCTGAAATTATTTTTATGGACTAGTCAGTCAACAGTGAACTTCCAATGCATTCTTGACTAACTCGAAAATCGAAGGAAGGATAATAAACACTCTACATTTAGCATGTTAGATACAGAGATACTACTGCATAGAATGAAGGATGGAGCTGCTTTACTTTTCTAAGTGAAAGCAAAAATAATAAGTTTGTTTCTCATATTTTGCAGGGTAGTGAATTTGTTTGCCGACGTGTGATGCACGTGCACTCCACTTGAATCTCTCTGTTTCTCGGCTCCGTAATTCAACCCAATCAATGTAAGTTTTTTTTTTTTTGGTTCCTGATTTGATTTGATCTTTCTCGTTATGCAGTTCGCAAAAGAAATCTATTGTATCTGTCAGTTGTTGCTCCTTTGAAGGATCACAAAGTTTTGATAAATTGGAGAGACAAAATGGTGATCCAATTGGCAGAGAGAATGGATTATTGCATGGTCCAGTTCAGAAGCGGGAAAGCTTCTGCTCTGCTGTAGGAGGAGCATGTATATATGGTGAATATGCTTCTGAAGGATCACACGCCCATGCAGGAGAAGAAAAATTATGAGTGGTGCTGCTCAATCTAGGAGGACCTGAGACACTTCAAGACGTGCAACCATTTTTGTTCAATTTATTTGCTGATCCAGTATGGTACTAACTTTTCTTTGACATGAGCTGCAAATTCTGAATGTATTATGGCATGTTATGGGGAAGGATATTATTAGATTACCGAGATTGTTTAGATTTCTTCAAAGACCATTGGCTCAGTTGATCTCAGTTTTGAGGGCACCAAAAAATAAAAAATGATATGCTGTTATAGGTGGGGGATCACCTTTGCGTCAAATAACTGATGAGCAGGTATAGTGCTTTGTTTGTTTGTTTTTTTCCGTGTATTTTATTTGATTCAATTCGAGGACTGTAGTGTAACTGTTTGATATTTATATTTAGGCTAAAGCACTGAAAATGGCTTAGGAAGAGAAAATAATGTCTGCAAATGTATATGTGGGGATGCGGTATTGGTTCCCATTTACGGAAGAAGCAGTGCATCAGGTATGTCGCTTAAGTTATTTTGGTAGATTTTTCTATTTTCACTTGTGCAATTTTGACAGCGGGTTTTATTACTTGTGTTATTGTTGAACAAATAATAGTATCATGACACTAGAGTAAATAAGATTGACAACGTTGATAGACTGTGACAGTATTGCATCTTTGCTACAGATTAAGAAGGATAAGATTACAAACTCGTTTTGCTACCACTTTACCCCCAGTACTCCATATCTACAAGTGGGTCAAGCATCCGTGTTGTTCAAGACATGTTCAGGTGGTTCTTCGTCGATGGTTCTTAATATTTTTTCGAATCTTATGATCGAAAATTTACATTTTATGTTGCCATCACTGATTAAACAAGTTCTTCCCTATCTCAGCAAAGACTCATATTTGTCAAGGCTACCTGTCTCCATTATAAAGTCGTGGTATCAACGAAGAGGTTATATTGAGTCCACGGCTAATTTGATAGAGCAAGAGCTACAAAAAATTCTCTAATCCCGAGGAGGTAGTTTCCCTTTTAGTTTCCAGTTCATAAACAAGAACATCTCTAGATTTTCGCAATTGATGTTGTTCTTTTGTTTTGGTGGCTTCCATCAGTTATTAATCTTCGTTGTGGTATTTTAGGTGATGATATTATTTAGTGCACATGGAGTACCAGTTAGCTATGTCGAGGATGCAGGAGATCCTTACAGGGATCAGATGCAGGATTGCATCAGATTGATCATGCAAGAGCTGAAAGCTAGAGGAACCTTCAACGACCACACTCTTGCTTACCAGGTTAGCTTGAAATATTAAATTAGACTGTCTATATTTCAAACTTTTTAGGTCTCAATTCTTCTCAGTCCACTGCTGTTTCTCCAATTCTGGTCTCCCCCACTAGTGAGTGAGTCAGCAAATTGACTATTACTAACCAATCATTGAATTTTGTTTTATTAGAGTCGAGTGGGGCGCCTATACAGTGGTTGAAGCCCTATACTGATGAAGTTCTTGTTGATCTTGGTAAAAAAGGAGTAAAAAGCCTCCTAGCTGTTCCAGTAAGGTGCGTTTTTCTTTCTTTTGTTGATCATTAGTAAAAAACAAAGAAAAGTAGCTTTGAAATGTATTATAATAACTTGTTTTAACTCGTCTGTTGATCTACTTTTTTCTAAAATGAGAAACATTTGTGATTTTGAATTTCATCTTCATATATATTTAGATTTGTTGAAACTGGTAAATCTGTTTGCAGCTTTGTAAGCGAGCACATAGAGACCCTAGAAGAGATTGATATGGAATACAAGGAATTGGCTCTTGAATCTGGCATAGAAATTCCAGCTTTAGGACTCAGCTCTACTTTCATATCCGATCTCGCAGATGCTGTGATTGAAGCTCTTCCTTCTGCCCAAGCCATTACGACTACAGAAGTCACTTCGGAAGGAGCTGAAGCGGGTCCAATGAGTTATATACTCAAAATGTTGATTGGTTCAGTTTTAGTGTTCTTTTTATTATTGTCCTCAACTTTTTCTACTTTCAGGAACCTTCTGTAGAGAGTTTACGGTCTGGTGCCTAGTTTTTTGTAACTGGATAGTACTGCTCCCTCCGTCCCTGTTATATAGGCGGAATATATGATTTTCTTAGTCCCACTAAATAGGCGGAGTTCTAGTTCCAAGGTGTTTTTTGACATATATGACCCTATTTATGGTGTATGGGAAATTGTATTGAGAATGAGACAAAGGGTGAAAACAGGAAAATACATGAAAATTTATAAAAACTATAAAATTTCTTAATCTAAGAAATTTTATCTTCTCCGCCTATATATTAGGGACGGAGGGAGTAATAGTGATGATTATATAAAATGAAGAATGAAACACTAGGAACGGCAGGGTAGTTGTTCATTGGAGCTTTGAGGGTAACTGTACTTAAAAGTTTCAACTCAAAAAGGGATTTAGTTTCTTGAGCTCGGTAACTTTTTCTAATGTACAATTGGAAATGGAGTAATTCTTGTGTTCTAAAAGTTCTTTTTTACTCTTCTGACAATATGTTTAAATTTATGCCTTTTGATAGTCACCAGTCACCGCAACAAATTTGAGCAGTTGTCATAGAAATCCAGACGTTTGGAGTTTGCTTGGCATACATCCTACTTTTCAATCAACCCAAGTTGACAGACAAATCGGTTGTCCGTCAATATATCTTAAGGTTTGTATTTTTTCTTCCATGTTTACCCTCAACCATAGTTAACAAGAACCAACCTTAGTTACTTTTTAAATCGGTTTGGAATATGGATGGTTTATAAGACCCGAATGTAATATGGATAATATATATTTAAGACTAAAAATACCTCTCTCACAAAAGCGTGTTTACCCTATATTTTGTTCTACAGAGCATCAATTCACCAATCTCCTCAAGAGTCAAGACTCAATTCTTGCTAATTAAATTCTTTGTTACGCCAATCGTTAGCAATTGATGGAGAAACCCTGATTCTTTTGTTACTGCGATCTTCTATAGACGAAGACGGGATAAACCTTGGTTTTGTGTGAATAATACAGTATCCAGATTTCAAGTTGGTAATTGCACGATCTAATTTACAAATTTTTATAAAGTTTATTAGTGGCGAGTTGATGAAAACTAATGTTTTTCGATCCTCAAATTATTTGGACCGTAGAGTTTTATTCTCTTTGTATATTTTTAATTTGATTGCAAATTTTTGTAAACCATATTGGTATGTAATTCTATTAGCAGGTGTTACTAGTCTTACCATATGTGATACTCATGAAAGTTGCACAACAAACAATTCTAGCTTCTCTAGTAGTCATAGGATTTATGGCAAAGCATATCAGCTCTGGTTAGGCATCTGTATGAAATCTTAATGTGTTGATTTCTTGTTTACTGGCATATGTGGATTTGTGGTGCAGAAAAGTGCGAGAGTTGTAGTTTTATTTTTTAAGGGATTCAAGCACATATATCCATCGGTTCATCCCCCAAAGTTCCTGAGGTGTCGAGGTGGTAATAAAGTCCTCTTACAAAGTGTTGTTGGAGGAAGTACATTGTTGACTGCATGGCCAACACAGTTTCATGATCAGGCTACAGATGACATATCAAGAGGTTTGTTTTTTGTCACTTTATATAGTCCAGTAGCTGAATTCATTTGGTGACATTTAATAGTTTGGTTTTGTTTTATACTATCATATAACAGCTATGAAATGAACTATAAAAGGTTATGGGAAATCATTATTAATGAGGACTTATCTCTGAAAGGGAACTTCAATGAAGTCGAACTTCTGATTTTTCCATCAAACCAGCTACACGAGAGATCTCAATATGAGTATTAGTAAACAAATTATAAATTCTCATAATAAAATTCACCACCATATGCTTAATAAGATCTGTGATATCATAATAACAAATTTTTATAAAGTATATTCTCCGGTATGGCACGAAAAAATTAACATATATTGTCCCCAACACTGTCTGGTAAAATAAATTGGGTAGCTTTTCATCAATGTCGTAGATAACAAATTAGGTAAAAAAATGAAATGGTCGTATAAAAAAATTGGGTCTACTGGTTCGTTGGCCTATTAACTTATTTGAATTTTGTTCCCGCGGATGACTTATGCTCATTTTAATATACGAATTTTCTATGAGTGCAGATACTATATAGATCTATGGATGACAAGACGTTTAACAGACCATGTTCCTGGTAGCGGTGAGTTGTTCAAGGGAACGTAGGTGATGAACCTATTAGTGAGAAGACACTAATTTTTGATGTTTCAATATCTTATATGACCACAAGATATTACAACCGATGTGTATGTATTGCACAATGTTGTTACTGCAATTGGTATCATCCATACTAATGGAAATCAAACCTAATCACCTAACATTGTCTAATATGCGATGCTGGCAACATTGTTATTCATAATACCTAGCAAGAAAGGGAAAGTAGAGAAATTGATGATTACATTTAGGTTAAGGCCCTTGTATCAATGACCGGTAGAATATGTGATTGGATTGAAGAAAGCCACAATGGAAAATTTCTAGAATAATCCTCTATCAGGACTCGTAAAAACATTTGGATAATCCAAACATACGTTAGTAGGATGCTTTAGACTTGAAATTCATATATCCAAGTTGTATTACATTAGTTGTGTACAAATATAAATACTGAAATAAGAAATCTGGTGACTCAAAAGGTTTTTTGTTTTTAGACCACCTGTCACTAACATTGTATCTAGTAAGTGCATATTTAAAGAGTTCTTGGGCTATTGAAGCTCTAGGTAACAAAGCTAGAAATCTGAAAAAATGATTTTTTCCTTGTCTGATCCTTAATGGATTTTATGCCTTATGCGCCATGGGAATGCCCCCCATGATTGCAGTGGGTATTGCAACAGCATCAACCCCTTGGATTATTAGATTTTTTGGTGTCCATAGTAAAGAAATTCAGACGAATTACCTGACACTAAAATATGTTCACACCCTTTTTTTTTATACTGACCATTTGACACAGGCGTCCTCTTTAATTTATATATCCATTAGACCAGCAGACCTAGTTTACTTTATATGGCCTTTTTAGTGAGATACCCAATTTATTTTATACGACCTCCTGCAAAACAATACTTCTTTAAAAAAATCCATGTCATTTTGCCGAACAGTATTATGAAGAAACATTATGGTATCACTGAGAGTTGTTTTAGTCGCCACCCATTCGAAAGAGAAGTCGGATCTCGAAGTTGGCATGTGAGATCTAAGAATTAATCCAACAATGTGAAAGAATTAGAGAAGTCGGATTTCAAGTTGGCATGTGAGATTTTAGTAGAATTTATACGATGGTTTTCATTTTCTCCAAGACAGAATAGTTTGGCCGAAGCCAAAATCTCTTCAAAAATTCATGTTGCTTTAATAATAAATAAAAGGCAAGAACCAATAAAGTTATGTTAGAAATTATGTCTCAAAATATATAGTCAAAATAGCAAACAATACCTTTGGTGGGGGATGCGAATTCTAGACCATTCCGTACTCCCTCTAGTCAAAATAACAGAAAGTACAATTATCTATACATTCGTCTAAAGTAAGAGGCAATTCACTTGCTTAACACGATTAGTGACATCGTAATATTTCTTGATAAAATATATTGCCCATTTAGCATATGGCATGAAAAAATAAACATATATTATGGCTACCATGGTCATATAAAATAAATTGGGTAGCTTGCTACGTTGGTCATGCATAATAAATTGGGTACGACACCAGATGGTCGTATAAAATAAGTTGGGTCATCTGATCTGTAGGTGTATAAACTAAAATGGGTACGTGAGACAGTAATTGGGAGAGCTAAGAAAAATCATTCCAACCAGACTTGTTCTAGTTGTTATATGGGAGATCTGTAGAGAGTGAAGTATTAATACAACATTTTGTCTAGAGTTTCACAAAATAACACCTCAAAAAGGTTTTGGATTCAGCAGGATCAGTCAGGCACGTCCACAAAGATGTCAAAATATTTTGCACACGCACATTTGAGTATATAAATTTCCCTGACCGCTTATCAAGATTACATAATGTAACACATTTAAGAGAAACGTGGTGGTTTTTCCGATGAATATGCACCCTATCCCCCTTAATTTACAGCCGAGCCACGTTTTGGGTTATTTGCGTGGCTACCGGTCATAAGTAAAACTATAGCCACGTTTTATTTGACACTGTATCTATAATGTACCATTTGGTCATGGTTTAATCCTAAACCCATCATTTGTATCCATAGGTGAACATATGACCACATTAAGCAATTATGTATGTGTTGAATGTATAGGTTGGTTTTAGACACACTTATTAACTCGTGACAGAAAGGGATTTGATTAAGCCACTTTGATTTGTTTATGTGTCCAATAGGTTGGGTTCATTAGACACATCTTATGGCTAAGGCAAAAGACTTGAATAAGATGGTAGCTTCTGAACAACGTCAAATAATATTGCTGCAATGCTTGGGAATTGGTTTTGGCAACTTGTCAGCCACAACAAGAAGTATACCACTTGGATGGGGAGAACCTCAATTACCATAGCTTGTTGCAGATGCATATTGATGTGTGCATGACCTATACACTCTCGAAAATATGCAACTGACGAGCTTAGATTACATGAAAAATTGAATAAGAAGAAAACAAGTTTCTTACGCGACATAATGAATCAATCTAAAACATTTCAGATTAATTTCATCAAAAATTATGTTTACATAAGTGTAACGCAAAATCTAATAATTGCCATATACATTTGAGTCCCAATTTAGAGGTTAAATATCTTCTGAATGCTACCGTATTTATATCATCTTTGCGTTTAGCAAATACAATGAAACAAACTCAGAACTACGCTCACATGACTGCTGAAACCAGTGCAGAGATTCATGGATCAATGATCAACATCACAACTATATCAACTTGAGCATTAACAACATGTTGGTGACCATGGAAGTGTAATGTGTGAATAGCCCAAAAACCCGCAACATGAAAACAAGGTTCCCAGTTCAACAAAAGAAACACATTTGCCCCTTTAAACAGTATAAATGCATTTACTCGATGAGTAACAAAAGGAGGAAGATTACACACAGATATCAAGGGAGGCAAAACAAAATACATTCTTACTCCTAATTAGAGGTTTTTCTTCTATGATTCAAGAATAGAAGCAAACTCTACACAATTTTAAGAACAAAAGATCTGAAAGGCTCACTGCTGCTCAAGTATACTAAACAACAAAATTAGTAAAATCCCTAGAAAGTTGTGATGCTACATGGGTCATTAACTACAAAACATTCGTACAATTTGTATCAGTCTATAATCCATGAACACCCTAGTCCATTTCTATGTTTTATCCTATGCCAAATCTCCATTACATGTTAGATTCTTATGTTTCTTATTCTGAGACCATCACTAGGTTATCTCTTTGCATTCTAACTACAGATAATGAAACAAAATGATTTTAACCTTGTGCAGCGATAAATGTTTGAAACCACTAACAAATGTAATCATGCTCACAACACAGATGGGAAAAAGTTTTGTCCATCAGTTTCCAATATGCATTAGCCCTTTTCTACACTTGTCACTAATATTCAGTAAATCACCAGCCAAGATTCCTTAAAATCTCGAAGCTCAAGCACCAACTACAGCTATAAATATAATAAAATTCACTCAAATTTTGCAATTCAAAGAAAAATATATATGACAATGGGTGCTCAGAAGTAAAATTCATGATAGCTCCACTATACTAAAACAACAGATTTGATAGGCTTGGACTCCATAGATTGCTATGATGTGAACTACTTCAACCAACCTGTAACCAAACAACCAAAATTCAAGCAACCCAATTAGATTCATGAAAATAAAAATTGAGCATTTTTGGTCAATCACCTGCAAGGGATCTCATTTCATTTACCCATATCTCAAATTAAAACCTAATCTAGGGTTTAACGAAAACTACTTGGAAAAAACAATAGTAAAGCAAACAAACAAACTGCACATCAGCATAATCACATCATAAAACAAGAACATTAATTTTATTTAGCTCACCTGAATTCGACTTCCCATCGCAGAAGATTGAACCCAAACAAGTAGAAGAAAAAACAATGAGTATGGACGAAGAAGAAACGAATAAATGGGGGAATTTGGGTATGGGTTCAGTTTACGGGTATGGCTTATTAAATTCTCATAGTCGGTTTGGTTAAACAACCTTAAGGGACCATAACGTCATTTCATACCGATTCTCAACCCACCAACTCTACTGATTTGATTCAGTCTGTTTATATAGGAAAACTCAAACGTTGTCCTTCAGCCAAGAAAAGTCCAAACCTTTGGATTTATATGATGATAGCCCAACAAATTTGGGGTCCAATCACCCACGTAAAAGACGGGAGTTGCTAGATTAACAGGGGTGCAGCCACTGATGGGCGCCACATTGCTTACCCTCTCCTTTTCTTCCTGTCCCAAATCTGGACTATCTTTTTACCTTTAATTTTGTCACATGTGTAGCATTTTCGGTAAAAGACCATTAGTCCGTTGTTGGCATTTTAGACAAATATAGAGCCAATTTTAGAGCTGCCTCAAAATAATTGGGCCAATCGACCGGAGGGCCCGAAGGGCCCGTAGGGAGGGAGTCCCTTTTATGTCCACTTTTTGTTAAATGAAGAGTAACTTAAATGTTCAATTTCATAAAAAGATTGAGAAAGAATATTCCTTGCAGATTCCCGTCACATTTTCACTAGACAAGATTATCCCTCTCTTTTAGTCCAATTACTATAACTCTTTGTGTATCCTACTTTTCAGGGGTATAATTGGAAAGCCAACTTTAATATAACATATATAAAAATCCGTGCCTTAAAATTTTACAAATTTTATCTCGTTGGAAAGGTTGTAAAAAATCTACGCAACGAGCACAAACAACAATATCAAATTTAAACTCCATCTTCAGATTCTTTTTCGGTCGGCCCTTCCACCGTGGCAACGGTTATACTAGTTAGGGGATACAGCCGGATGTCAGTTTGCAAGAAGACCCAAAATTTAGTTAGTGGTCTAATATTTTCCATTATTCAAACAGTGACCAAAATCTATCCAATACATTTTGCACCAGTAAGCACAATCGAAGTGTATGAAATGTCACCAGAAGGCAAACTAGACAAAATAACTTATATATAAGATGAACAACACAAAAACATCCCCGGTGTTAGCATCTCCCCATCAAGTCTACAGCATCAGAGATTTTACAGATAATATATCATAATAAACACAACAAAAGTAAATATAGATGATAGATTTTTAAATTTTAAGGTCAAGTTCATCGAACAATATGTAAACAATGTCGAATCCTCCCTCTCTTTTATTCTCAGACCCCATGATACATTTCTTCCCAGGGAACTCACTCGAATGTGAAATACATAATGTTTTACAAAACCAACAATTGAACAACATACCACGACTGAGGTCTCTGGAACATCTGATGTGATGGTTAATAGCACAAACTTCCACTTGAAGAAGAAGGCAATCCGGTAGTCAGATTCAGAAGAAGTGGATCCCAAACCACAAGTTCCCCACACTGCCCACCTCTGTTACTAGCACCAACTGCCTGCAATTGACTGGAAGTGTCCATAGAGGCTGTCATTGCCGTTTCTGCCTTCTTGGCTGCAACCTTTTTGAGTCGAATACGTTCAGCTCTTGATCCAATAACTTGTCCCAAAATAGAAGCACCAATCGTGAAAGCCATAGCTGTCTTAGGCATCAAAACAGATTTCCGAAGCATAGCTATAAAAGGTACCGCTGCATGTACGGCTGCAAACCATGAGACCGAGAACTTTTCTGTGTGCTCCCTCCATATGCCTAATGGGACATTAGCTGCCATTCCCAACATGCCAATTGCCAACATCTTCGTTGACAGGGCTTGTGGGCGAAGGGTCTTCACCAGAGCTGTCCTTGCCAATGCTGCCCTAGCTGCTACTATTGCAGGCGGGCATTTAAATTTCATGCCTGGCGGAGGCTGCAGAGCCTTAGCTACCAAGGGGAGGACACCACTAACTGCCCTATAAGACTTTGCAATTGGACAGTTCCCTTGTTCCAACCACTCATTTCCTACTGCTTCGTGTGACGAGTTCCCTCCCTAGAAGAAATCAAGGAATTGAAATTTAAAATAAGCAAATGAGGATGTTCAGGTTACAAATGTATGACAGATATTTGTAGATATGATGGTTACCTTAGAAGAATTTTTGTTCTTGGAATTAAACTTTTTGTTGAAAAAATCAAAACCGAATGGTCCACCTGGTCCAAAGGCTGATGAGAGACTAATGGTGGCTGCCTTTGCTGCTAAAGGATTGAACTGAACTGGTTTAGACTCAGATTCCAAATTCTCACTGACTAGATAAGATCTTCCAGAGAGTGGAACCACTCCATCATTCCCATGGAAAACCTTAAATGCCATATCAAAATTAGGACCATCTTCGAAAATTGGACCTTTTGCACCCTTCACCTGAATGCAAATAGGAATGGATATGAGACAAAGTAAAATGGGAATTCAACAAAAGAACACAAGAGCCAGGAGAAAGAGTACTTACAGGCATTGAGAAATTCATTGGTTTGGCAAAGGCAAAGTTAGTGGGTTCGTTAATGTTCCTAAGAAATGGACATTTTTGAATGCCCTCTTGAGCAAATTGACATTCTGAATTCTGTGACCCTCCATTCATGGCTCCAAAGAAAAATTCCATTTCCACAGATCAGATTAACCTGCAAGTACAAATTACAAAATGCAAGGTCAGAGAGCCTATAGATATGGAGCTCGAGAAAAACAAATGCATTCAGCTGGCTCAAAAAACATTTATAATAGGGAGCTAGACATTCCAAACCACATTGAAGCAAAGTAAATGAGATATTTAACTGATTTTCATTTTACAAAATCCAAATATCAACTACATAATGATGCTCTCAAATAAAATCAGAGTGTCGGGAATACTAAGAAGAAGTCACCAAAACGTTGAGAAGTTGGTAAAGAAATCCTAGAACACACCACCTAGCTTAAAAATTCCAAATCTAACCCCTTAACTCTAATCATAACCTAATTAACAAGTTCTACCAAACACGAATCAAACACAAGCAAGGCATCAACACCCCCAACATATGGAAAATGATATAAACCTAGAATTTAGGCCAAAACTATAAACACTCTGACATAATTTCACAACTACAAGAGACAAACCCTCAGAAACATCATGGTGGCTATAACATTAAGTCCACAAATTAACAGTGTAAACAGTATACAGAAAAATAAACACCTTCAGAACTCAAAATTACCAACCCAACCTCAAACATGAAAACATCATCAATTGAGTAGTCCCAAATTCTTAATTCACACAATACCCAAACTCCACAAGTATCAATCAAATCCCAATTATCAACAACAATAACATTTTTCATCAACATTTCAAAGTAAAAAAACCCCTAAACTCATAAAACTGATGATAAAAAACAATAGAAATTCAGTCATCACAAACCCTAAATTCATCCACACCACATCATACAGCAAATTAAATTCAGAAAAAAAATAAATTAAAACTACAAACCTTAAATAAATATGAATATATAGAGCTTTTTTCAAAATCCAATAACCAGATCCTGATTTAAAATCGAGAATTTGAACAAGGATCTATTTAGTTAGAAGAAGATGAAGAGAGAAAGGAACCCAGAAACAATGAAAAATGTTGTTGATTGAAAAGAACCAAACAGTCTATCTATCTTGAGGGAGAAGAAAAAAATAATAAAAATCTCTGATTACTTTTTTTTTTTATTACAGTAAGCAAAATTGACGTGGTTCCCACACGCCTTATCAGTTGACATTAAATTACCTGCCTGTGCCTGCCTGCTTTCCCCAATATTGAAGACGAAGTTAGGTCAATAATAGTAGGAGAGGAGTTGGTACAAATTGACTAATCCGTCTATTCCTCAACGTTGATTTTCAACTCCTGTTTTTGGATTGATTGTGTTTTGTCCGTTGATTTAAGAATGGTCGTCTTTATTTTTATCTTGCGAGGGTGATTCCAATATCCTCCGAGAAATGTTATATAGACTTTGGAATGGACTATTCAGGCTGGGGATTCAGATTTTACAGGTATTATCATCTAATGACTTTATAAATAATTATATTTGGCTAGGTCAACTGTTAAATGTTAACTGCTTTATTTTGGATTCCACGACTCTGAGGCTGAAATTTGGAAAATGGCTTTGTAGCACCGTTTTTTCGATCGGGAATTAAGGAACAATATTGCATGCCATAGGACCTCCTCCAAGAACTGGTTTATCTAGACAGTGAATGGACGGATCACCAGGTTTGAGAAACTTAATCCGATGGCTGAGGTTTTTTCGAAGTTTTCCAAGACACGTCCAAAGATTGTGAAGAATTATTTCATCTTTTTCAAACAAGACGTGAAAAATTATTGGTGATGCATGGATATTCCAAGGACAAAGACGAAGTCTACGATTAGGTCTAGATGAGTGTGTGGGTTTGGTGATCCAGAACATTTCGATGCTTTTGGCCACAATTAGATGAGAAGATTTATATTCGTCACGTGGCAATTTTATATTGTGGAAAAATCTAGATACGGCCGGTCGCTGTCGTTTAGTGGGGGTGAGAATGTTGGACTAATATTCTTCAAAAACGTGCCCGCTAGTCACTTGTTCATTTGATGGTCGCGTGGGTTTAGCGGCATTTAGGACTCCTACCTCGTGGGATTACGGTGAGCCTCACGGCCAAGGGTACTGCTGTGCTGGAAAGTTGAGACTTTGCAAATGCAACGAGAACAAGAAGAGGTTTGGACACGTAAGACAAAGGATAAGGGGATGATCATAATCAGATCGCATTTTGTTTAATCAACTCCACTAATTGCTCACTAAGTGCAATCCCACCCGTTTCTAATGGAGAACAATAAGGAATCTAAAGTCTAAATCCAATCAAGCTCGTTCCGAAAGAAGTCTCACGAATCTTTGTCAGACTCGCATAGACAAGTAATGCACTAGAGTGGATGGCAATATTCAACCACTTGAACGTAAAGGTTGGTGTATTTGTGGAGTTAGTTGCAACTTCCAACTTCATACACACTCTTTATCATAGGTCTTGGTCCATCTATGACATTATGTCATTATCATTTATCATTGTTCCCTGATCTCTTAGTTATAGTAGAACAATAAGGAATCTAAAGTCTAAATCCAATCAAGCTCGTTCCGAAAGAAGTCTCACGAATCTTTGTCAGACTCGCATAGACAAGTAATGCAAGTGGATTCAACCACTTGAACGTAAAGGTTGGTGTATTTGTGGAGTTAATTGACATTATGTCATTATCATTTATCATTGTTCCCTGATCTCTTAGTTATAGTAGAACAGAAATTCTTAATTGACCATTATTTTTTCCTTTCGATAAAGAGATAGTTCAGTAAGAAAGAATAAAGGAAACTTTAGAGGATGCGGGTCAAGATCTACGCATGGATGTTTAAATGCCGAGGAGGCGAACAACTTACAGCAAGGATTATGGGAGTTGGGAGTCTTTTTCTCAAAATGAAAGAGTTGACTATAGGTAGAGGGAAATCCCCTTTCACCACAAACTCAATCACCTTCTCTTTCCAACGAGTGAGTGAAAGTCTTACCTATGTGGCCAATAATTTTTTGGTTGAAATAAATATTAAAAAAATGGCTAGCTGTTAGCCGTTTGGGAAAAATAGAAGTTAATATGACATACTTTCAGCTGCTTGAGAGAAAGTTTTGGTAAGAAATTTATTTGAAAGCAACAACAAAAAAGGCAATATAGCTTGTAACTGTACAACTAAGCTCATTTTAAAAATACACGTGTAATAATCTGATATAGTAGCCCCATTTTCTAACCCTAATTTTTTATATCATCTAATCATATCCATTCATTTCATACTAAAATACAACATGCGTATATATTGGTTAACACAGTAGTATACCGTGTGAAAATTTCTTTATGCAAACGACATATTTTGTGCCATATAGTGTGTCTACCTCCGAGGTTTTTACTCATTCACCTAGTCTCTCGTTCATTTAGAAAGGGATAGAGTGTTTGACGCTCTATCACATACCCCTTGCTCTTAGTTGTTTACTTGTTTATGAAATGAAAGTAGCGTCAGAAGTACGACGATGAAAATGGCAAGGGCAAGGATACCATGATTCATGAAGTTAAAAGCTTGATTTATTTTTGGAGTATGAATCATGGGTGTTTTAGGACCATCACTTTTACTGACTTGTTAATCAACTGAAAAACTATATTAGATAGCAGTTGATGTCACCGCTCTATAATTTTCCTGAGTTTAGGATCGAGTTGTTCTCTTTTTTCTTTGAATAAAATTTTATCCTTTTCTGGCTAAAAAAAAACCTAGATATTTATGAAGTCGCCTTAAGGGTTAAGGAGAAAAAAGTCACCATATTTATTATTCGCTTGTCAACCAATTTGAAAAGTTTGGATCTCTTTCTGAATGGAATAAAGAAGTCGATAACATTAGGAAAATTGTAACATTGAAGAAGCTTCGGTGGTTTTTAATTTAGTGTCCCTAAAATTTAGTACAGACTAGAGATAATATAATAGTGTGGATGATATTTTAGCCAAATTATCAGTAGAAACTGTGGGATTGCTAAGGTTTGGAATACCGTTGTATTGAATATTGTTGAGTCCAAACTTCTGGATTATTTTTTTTATGTAGTTGATGTTACTGTAACACAATAATAAAGTTATTGATGATAATACTAAAACTCGTCCACAAAAAGAATCTTTATCTACCAAAAGTAAATAAAATAAAGCTTTTGATACCTAATATATAGCTTTTGATACCCACTTCAGTTAATTTTCTTTTATATATAAAAAAAAAAGTAAGGAAAAGATACCAATAGGATTCATTTATCAGAAGTAAATGAATCCTATTTATATTATTTACAAATAAGATAAAATATTATTTATAGTTGCATTCACCTTTTTAGTATCAGCTGATAGGTGTAGAATACACCGTATTTACTATCTAAAGAGTTTATGCTTTCTTTGCTATTTTTCTTGTAAATTATGTATTTTACGTGTGTTTTTGAGTTATTAGGTACTCTGTAGTCGCACGAAGGAAAAGAAGAAGAAATCATTAAAGTTGAGCAAAAAGGGGAAAATTTGTCATTTCATAGGAAAACACTATCGGGAGACGAGCCACGGTTAAAGGGCAACTCCCTCATAGGAGTATTAAAAGTAGCCAGCTGACGTTAAGGGGTAACTACATGTTAGGGGCTGTCCACTGGGGTATCCCTTATCTAATGAGTGGGGTGGTCCCTATCCCTGGGGTGTAACCATCCACCCAATTATTCCCAACCCTAAATCGAGAGTTTCTGTCTCTCAATCATTTACTCTCTCAATCATTATTTGCATTTGAGATTGAGAAGAAAAGGAGGAAAATCAGCACAGCTGCTGATTCAAAAGAATCAAAACTGAGAGATTGATATTGAGAAATTATGGTAGTGAAGATGTGATCGAAGGGAACGATGGTCTTGGTCACTGTAATTGATGAATCAGAAATGTATCGTTGCTGTGGGAATCAATCCATGAAATTCGAGAACTCAGTAATGGAAAAAGGGGATCTGTGGGTCTTCTGAAATCAACATATGAGGAGAAGCTAGTGGTGGTCGATGTAATGGGAGCTGATAATGATGGATACAGTCACGGATTTGATAGGTTTGAAATCAGATCTAAATGGAATGGGTTTAGTGAAAGACTGTGTCGCTGCCATAGAAAGATGGGAATCTGATTTGCTGGAAAATATCGAGATTGGGTTTTATGAACTGAGATCTGAAGCTAAGCTGCTGATGAAGGCGAATAAAAATAAATAAGGTTGTGGTGGCGGCTACTGATGGGGTGAGAAGCTAAGAAGAATTAGAAATGGGTCTGAGCTCGATTTGAAATCAGAAGAAGAAATTTTTGCTACCGCTGTTGAGGTAGAGAAGCTGAAATTGAGAAAGAGAGCATGATTCTATATTTGTTCAATTGGCAGAATGGGAGATGGAGACGGCTAATGATGCAATTGAAGCAATGGATTTTGAGTTGCTACTGAAGACAGTACTGCAGCGAAGAGAATGAATGGAATTGCCTTAGATGTATGCTAGGAGTGTTGCAGGGGAAGAATGGCCTGAAATCGGCCTGAGAAAGTCCTATAAATAGCCGAAACTCGGTCGGTAGTTCATTTCAGTGAGTTGACACAGTGAGTTCGATGACTGTTCCAACTCGGTGAGTCAGCCGAGTAAGATCCAGAGTTAGACAGCGGATTGACTTGCTGACTCCATTCCTTTGACCCGACTGACTGACGACGACCGTTAGTATGACCTTTGACTGTTAGTCCTAACGGTGGACTGACGGAATATACCTTGACCGGAGGAGAATTTTCAGGTGGCCGACGATGACGGATTCCTGCCTATTTCCGGCCAAAACCCAGTTTTCCGGCGAGAAACAGTTGCAGAATTTTGTGTGGATTTCTCTCATGGGATGTGAAGACTTGGACTTGGAATTGGATGGAGAATTTGGTTGGAATATGGAAAGAGAAGATGGAAGATTTGAGAAAGACTTGGATTTGGAAGTTGAGCTACAAAAGGAAAGGGATTCTATTCCTTGGAAGATATGGAGAACATTGAAGCCTATAAATAGAGAAGTTCTCTACTTTTATATAGACACTTCCACACTTCCACACTTACACACATCTTTTGCATATCTTTTGCACACTTTTACACACACAATACTTTTCTCTTTGTGTGAACTCTTTAATATGAGTAACTAATTTTATTGATTGAGGATGAATTCCTAGTTCTTAACATGTTTTGAGTTTTGTTTCAATTCTACTTTGAAGTTTTCACACGATTATCGTTTTTTTTTACTAATAGGAATGTTTATACATTCATGGTTGATTGATAGATTGTTTAGGTGCGCAACTAAATTGATTTGTTAATTTGATCTATAGCTAGTGAAAGTTAGGGGATAAGTAATCGTTTCTTGACTCTTTACATAAGTAGCAAACACGAGACCTTGCGGAGGGATTCCGTGGAGAAATTGTGTGTAAAAACAACGTTAGCAAGTGGACCTTGATCTAAGAGTCTAACTACTAATATCGACCTAATAAATTCATAAATCTTAATGTGTTTAAATAAATTACATCTTGAGTGATCTACTACTAGGTGGTTTGGTGAATAGAATCCGGTAGTCGAGAACTTCCGTATCCGGTGATATAAGGTATTTTGGGGTTAGCACTGATCTAGCTGCTATATCTACGGTTGGTGATAATTTGTGACTAATAAGAAGTGGAAAAGAACATAACTTTAATCATTGTTTTGCAGCGAAGAAGGATTCCTTGATCTAATCTCTCTTATTGATTTCTCTTATATTTTTAATTGTTTTGTTTATTTATTTTCTTTTCCTTATCTAAAACATACCCCCCTTTTGTGACATTATAAGACAACTAGAATCTCGTGCTCCTCGTGGGATCGATCTTGACTACCCTATATTACTTGTTAATTAGGTAGTGAAATATTAATTAATTTTATGTGGTTACGACACGCATACATCGGCCAACTTGTTGTTATCGTTACGGATCAACAAAATCTCTAAACGAATATTTTCATAAGTTGTTATCGCTAAGGATCTTCCACAACAAAGGTGATGAAACGATCATACGCAGAACCATAGAAGAACTTGAAGTATGAGAATTCAAGTAGATGTTTAAGATTCAAGAAATCAATCATGATGGATAATTGAGATGAAAGAATTATTTTATTGAATATGTATGTATTGGTAGTTTTATCAATAAAATTACAAGGGGAGATTGTTAGAGCACCGCTCGGTCGAACTCGCAAGTTGTTATCTCAAGCTTGTTGTCAATATTAGAAGTACAAAACTATATCTTGAATTCTAGTCTACCAAAGTCAAGTCTCAAACTAGGATTAGAATATGGTAATTGAGTATCGGATATCACAGAATAACCCTCGAAGATTGAAGAACAAACGAAGATATTTACGAGAACTTCATCAACAAAGAGGTATGTAAAGACTGACCTGCCCTATTTGCTCACGGTATTTTCCATTCTATATTATGAGACTATGTCGTATGATTTTAGAAGATTTCATATTTGCAAAAAATAAATTCCGAGCTCAAGCTTGTCTTGGTTAAACTCTCAAAATATGATTCAAGCAATAGATGTTCTAGATCCTTAATAATCTTAGTTTAAAACTATTTTTTTCTAGTTGATCATTTGGAAATTTCCCAAGCAAAAATGAATATTTTATATGGCTAATGTTTCAAATCAATTACGTGAGAAAAAAAAACTGTTTGGCGATGAGTGAACATACTTGTATGTTTTACCAAAGTCGGTTTGAATTTCACAAGTTGTATAGAATCGCAAACCCACTTTGCAAACCATGTACATCTGAGTTCATGAAATAGGTAGGTTTTCATGCCCGATTTGGAAACCCCTACCATCTGATTTACACGAACTTCCAAGGTTGCAAACCTGCCCAGTTCTGGTATAGCAGAAGTACACGAACCATTCAATTTGTTTATGCTTGACTTTTCTACGATTCTCATAGACAGTTCTAAGACAAATTTTATTCACTAAATCACTTTGTATTTTTGGATCATTCATTAAGTCTTGAGTGTTATTGAAGACCACTAAATGCTCGTTAAGTTCACTGTGAACAATCATTGTACACAATTCCAAATCCCTGGACCATAATGCATTCTTCTTTGTAATTTCAAGGCGTACTTAACACATGCTTACATGAATTCCTGATAAGAATTTCATATAAATTGAGAAAGTGTTTGCTTGGATGTCAAATTATCTTTGCTTAAGTTAAAAGCTACATAGAACCTCGTGTTAGATCATTGCTCGGTTGAAGCCAAAAGTTTTTTTTTATCTCAAGCTTGTTGCCAATATTAGGTGATCAAAACTATTTCTTGATTTCTAGTCTACTAAGTCAAGTTTCTGATAGGTTAGAATTGTAGTTGAGTATCAGACATCACCCTCGAAGATTGAAGACTAAAGATCAAATGAATACATTTGGAGAAATTCACCAACAAGAGGTATGTGGTCACTTATTTCATTTGGAACTCTTTTTTCTACCTTTCTAATCTATTGAAACAAGTGCTCACTCTATGTAACAATTCCTATGACGTAAACATGCATTTATGTATGGACTCGAGGATATTTGAGCAATGACTTTAATGATAATAACCTTTGTCCCTGAAAATGTCCTTATGTTGTAGTGAATGAGTTTATGAATTTAACGAGACAAGAATAGCTCAATTCCGAGTTATAACGAAGAAGTTATGAGTGATTTATTAAAGCAACACTTATTAAGTGTTGCAGTTCGTGAATAGGAAACACTCCACGAATTGTTTGTAACGTTTCACGGACTTGAGCGTGAAAACATGACTAGATTCTTTTTTTTTGTCAAGTTTTTGATGTTTCCTTATCTAGGAAAGGTGACTATTCTTCCACACACAATTGAGTTTGTGTGATGTTTAGACTCCTTTCTAAATTAAATTGTAATTCATTTTACAAAAATATAATTTATGCTAAAGTAATTATTTATTTATACAAGAGTTGTAACTTAGGAAAGACTCTCAAAATAAGGAGAGTCTTTGTAAAAGGAAATAGCTCACGAACTTGCTTAGATTTCAAGTAATAGTTTACTATAAATAAAGGGTTCATGTAAGCTATACACCACCAACTTTTTGGTTATGACGTTTGAAAACTCTGGGGGTACCAAAATACACCACCAACTTTTTCGTAGGCAATCTGTATGGACAAACTCAACACAACTCCGAGAGTAAAAACTCAATCAATGAAAGTGTCTAGAGTTATATTTCTATCTCTCTTGTGATTAAAACGTTTACAGAATTGAATCCGTGAACCTAATTACAAAGATAGTTCTTGGACGGTACCAAAGATCAATATCCAAGGTTCAATCAAGTCGTATCCAACAAACTAGTCGTATTCAATGGGAGATTCATGGGGGTCTATCTGTAAGAAAAGCTAGTGAGTGGATCTATATAATTAGGTTTCAACATTATTATGAGATGCAGAGAGTACTTAATCTGGCAACAAGAAGAGTATTTGGTGACTTATTTTGTATCAAGAAATGGGAAGCTACAGACGATTTGCAAGACTGGCATCCATACTCGGAAATGTTCTTCATAACCATTAGTAACTTATCTCCAGCTCAAGTCACAAGTGAGAAACTCATAAGATACCTTGCCTGTATGGGGGAAATTTTATCCTTCTCATATCCAGTGAGGAAAAGTAATGGGAACTTCTCTATCACTGTCAGGGCAAGCATTAGATTCAAGCAAAGACTTGTTTTTACTGTCAATGCATAAAATAAATTGGGATTTGTTAACCGAATTTATTTTAAATTTCATAACTTTCCTTGTAACTTTTGTGAGTACTGCAACCTGATTGGACACAAGATAAGTAACTGCTTACAAGTTGAGTTAGCTCAACACCAAGCAGAGGTTAACCAAGCTCATGCAGATGCTTTCCTACTTGAAATGCAGCAATAAGTAGTCTTACAACATGAACAAATGCAACCAGTGATGGTCCAAGACAACATGGAATTCTCTGAGGACAGCCTATCAGAATCATCTGTGGATCAAGCTGCAACAGAGGTAACTTGCAATGATTACATTTCTCAGTTAGAAGAGAACAAAGAAAACCAGAGTACATTAAGGCAATTGACAAGTCATACAGAGGCTAATACTGAGAGTCAGGTGATTCCTAGTTCTCGTGTTGTTGGTAATGCTGTTGTTGGTCCTAAGCCAGATGCATATATGTAGAAGGTCATGCAAAATAGAGATAGGCCTGGAAACCCTTTCACCTCTACCTCTGCCTCATGGAATGAAGGTTCCTCATCTCATCAGCATAATATCGAAGTGAATACAGCTTATTTTCAAAACTGGAGCTTGATGCGGAGCTATTTTCACTGGGACAACCCATTTCCAGTACCAAAAAGGCCTAGACTTGATGAACTGGAACTAACTCTTGCTCCTCCATCTTCAAGACAATTGGTAATCAGAGAAGTTGAAGAATCTTCAAATGGGAATTCATTATTGAAGTACCTCATCAATGGTTTCATGGTGATTCTTCATATGGACACACCCAAGACAGGAATAATGATGAATAGTCTACCTGAGCATTAATCTCAACAAAACAGCAACACATAAGAATCCATGGATATATATCCATCAGATCCCATAAGCTCTCTTTCATTTGTTTTTGCTTTGTATTTTTGTCATGTACTTGTTATTTTGCTGTTATTTTTTTTTCTGGTTGTTTTCTGTTGCAGTCATTGCCTAGTTAGTTATCCTGTTTATTTCCAGTTCAATATTTCTCCCTATTTTAGCATAACTTTAATTTCTAGTTTCTATTCGTTTTCTCTGCACCTTCTTTAGTTTAATTCCTAGTTTCTGTCATTGTGTGACCTTCCTTTTTGATCTATTCAGTTACCATATCTACCTTCAAGTTGTGGTATCTTCTTTGTTCCGTGTTACATTGTATTTAAACTCATCCAGATCTTCTGGAAATCTGAATACTAGCTTGTAGTTGTTCACATTTTGGCCTGAATTTATTCTCCAGTTTTCTGATTTTTAAGACTTAACTCTGTAACTCAGGTTGGGGTTTCTCTGTGCATTGTTAGTGGACTTACATGCTCTTTCCCCTTCCCCATTTCTCTCATCCTTATAGTCTTGTCTACCACTTTATAGGAATTCAGATCCATTTGCCTTTACCAAAAAGTTTTGCTACATATGCAACTGGGTTATTCAATTTCTATACTTTTAGCCATGATAATCTCTTTTCTTTGCATCTTACATAAATTCTTTGCACAGTAGATTTTCTCTCCTATATTTTATATTCATTTTGTTTCTGTTTTGTACCATGAGGATCCTCTCATAGAATGTCCAGGGAATTGGAACCCCAATAACTAAAGATCACCTTGAACATTTGTATATCTCTTTCAAACCAGATATTGTTTTTCTTTCAGAAACTAAAGCCCCTTTCGCTAAAATGGGCCTTATTTTTAAAAAATCGAACTTTAATGATTGGTTCATTATTCCTTCAATGGGAATTGCTAACGGGTTAGAAATTGCTTGGCATAACAACATAGAGTTAAAATTGATTTCAGCGAAACTTAATGTTTGTCATTTTGAAGGTTATTATGAGGATAAAGAGTTTGAATTAAGATGTATCTATGGCGCAGTAAAATCTGAAGAGAAAATAATCCAATGGTCGCACATTCAGAGCTTAGCGAGTCAAGTACAAAAACCATGGGCCCTAATTGGCGATTTGAATATAACACTGGACCCAACAGAAAAACAAGGTGGTAATAGTACAAGCTCGAGCAATAAAACACTAGTGAGACAGATAGCGGACTCCCTGGGACTCCAAGACGCGGGTTATGAAGGTGCCCCTTTCACATGGTCAAACAACAGAAGCGGAGACACTAATATTTGCGAGAGGATAGATAGAGATATGACATCTTATCAATGGATACATTCCTTCCAAATATTAAGGTAAGTCATTTAACTAGAGTGGGATCTGACCACACTCCCATCCTCTTAGATACCAATCCGGAAACTAAAAGATTACAGAAACCATTTAGATGTCTAAGGTCTTGGATTTCTCACCCGACTCTCAAATCAGTAGTTGAAGCTTCCGGGAGTTCGCTCTCCTCTAGCACTTTCCCCAAAAACTTGGCCTCTAAATTGATTTCTCTATCTTCGGATCTGGCCTAATGGAATTCTGATGTTTTCGGTAATATACATAAAAATATTAAAACCCTTAATAGAAAAATAGATAACATCCACAATTCCGGAAACATTTCATCCAAAATTGATATCCTCAAAAACCTTCAAGATGAACTAGGAAAGTGGTATAAAATCAAAAATGATTATTACCACCAATTATCCAGGGATAAATTCTTCAAGGATTATGACCAAAATACTGAATATTTCCACGCTTCCGCTACAAATAGGAAAAAGATAAATGCTACTCCCTCAGAGAACCTTCAGGTCTCTGGATTTCAGATCGTGATCAAATCAATTCTCTCCTCATCAATCATTTCTCCCAAATTGGTGCTTCTCAAATACAAGACTATAATGTGGATCTAGTAGAAATTATACAACCTTTCGTTTCGGCTTCGGAAAATGCAGTTTTAACCCAAATACCCACCTCTGAAGAAATCTGGTCAACTTTCGCAAATTTAAACCCTTGGGGTGTCCCAGGTCCAGATGGATTCCAACCGGGATTCCTCAAAGCGAACTGGGACATTTTGGTCCCGGACATATTTAAATCTAATCAAGATTTTTCTAGGACTAGGATTATGGAAAAGGATTTTAACCACTCTTTCATTACTCTCATTCCCAAAATCTCCACCCCCCAAACCCCGGCGGATTTTCGACCAATTAACCTCAGCAACACAATCTATAAGCTCATATTCAAAATTTTAGCAAACCGATCTTAAATAGGCTAATATCTTCAAACCAATCCGCCTTTCTCCCGGGAAGACAAATAACGGACAATATCATTATATCCCATGAGCTGGTATACTCAATGAAAACATCTAAGAAGAAAAAAGGTTATCTAGCTCTGAAGATTGATTTATCAAAAGCGTTTGATAGAGTGGAGTGGGCTTTCATAAAAAATGCTCTTTCTTCTTTTGGGTTTAATGACCAATGGATTAACCTCATCTCCTAATGCATATCCACAACATCCTACTCTATCCTGCTTAATGGTTCTCCAGGCCCAAACTTTTCCACATCTAGAGGCCTGAGATAAGGAGATCCTTTATACCCTTACCTTTTGCTTATATGCATGGAAGTCCTCTCAAGGATCATTGAAAAAGCATCAACTGAAAATAAAATTTCCGGAATTAAAATAAACAAACATTCTCCGACTATTTCCCACCTCTTCTTCGCAAATGACTATTTTCTTTTCATTAGGGCAGATTTAGGGGAGGCCAAAAACCTATTAGACACCTTATCTCGTTTTGGGGAAATTACGAGTCAAATGGTGAATCTTCAGAAATCAGGAATTTACTTCAGCCCTAAAATTCATCCAAAACATGCAAAGATAATAGCAAAAATCCTTAAAGTCCCATTGTTGACAAAGCAGGACAGATACCTTGGTACTCTTCTTTTCTTTGACAAAAATAGGAAAGAGAACTTTGAACCCCTTTGTTGATGGTGGATTTCTATTTAAAGGCTAAAATTGTAAAAAGCCAATTTTTGTAAGCTGACATCCTGCAAAGGATAAAGCCTTCAGGCGATGAACACTTCTCGCCATATTAATTCATTGGAGCATGTGCAACCATCCCTGAGAATTAAAACCTACCCAGAACGGAGCATTGGCAACCATCCCGACGGAGCATGTAGCAACCATCCCTGTTTTCTGTAGGTATACAGCATTACTATTAATGCTTTAATTAAAGACTTGTGTTCGACGTGCAAACACCCGTAGGATACCTGAAGGCAGGTTATACTAGCCCCGTTGAACGCATGCAAGACTACCCATGTTAGTCTCACTTGCTGAAAACAAACCCAAAAATATATCTCATCCGTCCAAATTTGCAGGCATAGATGGAGGGTGTAGATATAGATTCAGGGGGTCCTGAGCATGCTACCATGATCACCTCGGACCCACCTTCACACATGACCGAACGGTCAAGACCAACTACGGTTGGTCCTTCCAAAACGTGCGCTCAAAGTGAGCATGACGCACGGCTAGGGTTTCTTTTAATCGTGAGCGTCCAACTTCGTCGGCATAGTTGGACGGCTTAGATTATACCCTAAAAAAGTAGTGAAGTGATGGTACACCATTGGAGGGCCCACTTTCTACCTACATGACCGACTCCCTCATAGGCAAGATGTGGTGCAAGAAACGATTGCCAAAACAAGGCTAGATTAACGCCTTATGCAGGTTGAGAAGATCCAAAACGATCACGACCATCCGACTTCGCAGGCGTAGTTGGATGGCTTAGATTGCGCCCAGGGTCATAGAGTAAGCATGTACATGCTCACTGTCGACCCAAGATTCTGCATACATGGTCGGTCTCCCCAAAGGAGGCGCGCGCAACCCAAAGCCGATCGCTCAAAGTGGCCGGTCTAAAGCCCTAATTAGGGTTTGCGGTGCAGAAACATCTCGAGCGTCTATCTTCGCAGGCTTGGACGGAAGGACAAGATGGAGACTTATAAGGAACCGAGCATGCTAGCATGACCTCCGTGGGCCCGGATTCATGCCTAGCTGATTGGCCAAGACCGGCAGTGGTCAATCTCCTCGGTACGCGCTCCCAAAGGTGGCATGTCACGGCCCCTCCATAAGTTTTAATCTCGACCACTCGTCTTTGCCACCTAATTCGAGTGGCTTATATTAAATCTTTGCGAGTCAAGCAGGCATGGGCGTGAACACCATTGTACCACCTCCATGCAGGGCTGATCGGTTCCTCTATTGGAACTCTCTAAGCATGCAAACGTTTGGGCCGAAAGAGGCAGCATGTGCGCCTCCCATCTAACGGTCGTAAGCAAGGCTATGAGCCATCTCGTCCGTCCAGCTTTGCAAGCTTGGACGAATGACTTAGGGTGCGAATCAACCAGCAAACAAGGTATCACCATGATCACCATCTATCACTCTTCTTCACAAGGTAACCGACCAAGGCATGGTCTGTCTATACAGCCTTCAAACGGTCACCTGAAGATGGCTGCATGCGATGTTATACCAAGTTCACGGTTCACCCTGTACTATTTCATGTGGGTCCCGCGATCCACACACTCGAGACATTAATCACGTCACAACTGGGGGATACAAACTGGGGTATTGGTCTGCCGGTTTACAGCGTGCAGCGTGCAACGCGCCATCACAAGAACGTGTTAGGAAGACATGGGAGGTTAAGTCAAGATGGGAGAAGTGGGCAGTTCTGATCGTGTGACACTCACACACAAATCCACTCTTCCCTCACTCCACTTCCTCCACTTCCCACGAGAGACGTGAAGAAGGCTTAATGACTTGTATAAATAGGTTCTCCTCCCTATTTCCAAAAACAGAAGTTCGAACAACACAGAAAAACCAAGTGTTAATCGTATTCAACACCCAGAGCCTGCCTGCAACATTTGCTAGCCTGCTCAACCTTCTGTTAAAAAGTCATCAAATAGACTTCACCTTCATACTCTCAACATCTTCTTCGCTTCCCTCACTAAGATCAACCTCACATCCTTCACCTGTGACCGAAACAAATATGGAACGGCCGTGTCTTCGGTTTAGGCCAGAATTGTATAGATTATCTCTCGAATCAAAGTGCTCATCGTGCAGCATATTTGTTGAAGGTTTAAACTCACTTCTCATCCACACACACCCAAAATTACCTAAACCGGCAGAAGTAGTTTTATCCCACAAACACCCTTCTAAAGCGATACTACAATACTCTGCAAGGGTGGAAATATAAGTTTCTTTCTCAATCGGGGAGAACAGTCTTAATTCAATCAATACTTCAATCTTATCCAACATACCTAATGAAAATACTTGCTCTTCCAAAAGATACTCTAGATAAGTTAGACAAAATTCAGGGAGATTTTTGGTGGAATAAAGATAAGTCAAAATCAAAAGATGGATATATAAAAGCGTGGAGAGGCATGTGCTAACCAAAATCGCAAGGTGGGTTAGGAATTAAGAATCCCCATAATTTCAATATTGCTATATTAACAAAATTATCTAGGAAAGTGATGTTAGAAAAGGATCAATTATGGGTGAAAATATTAGAAGCGAAGTATTTTCATGGATTGAATCCTCTTCAGCCGACAAGAAATTATGAACTCTTGTGGATCTGGACAAGCATTCAAAAGGGTCTCAATATCCTAAAAGGAAATTACAGGTGGCAAGTGAAAAATGGGGAAAGTATAAGAATTTGGGAGGACAAATGGATACCTAGTATAGATTCCTTAATACAACCAAATAATATGGAAGATAAGCTACCTCAAAAGGTCCATGAGATTCTTAATTCTAACGGTGACTGGGACATTAGAAAAATTAATGCCTATTTATTGCCAGAAATAGAAGAATTTTTTTAGCAATCACTCTGAATAAAGAAAGCAGAGACAAAATCAGATAGGAACACCATAATTCGGGAGCGTTTACAGTTAAAAATATATACAACTTTCTGATCAGTCAAAATAATAATGATAAAGAAGATATCATCTTTCCTTGGAAAAACATTTGGAGTCTGAAGTCAATTCCTAGAATTAGACTCTTTATTTGGAAATTGATCCAAAAAGCGCTCCCAATAAATAGCAGATTAGCATCTCACAATCCGGATATATCCTCGGAGTGCCCCCTATGTAATATGCAAGAGGCGGAAACAGAAGATCATCTCTTCATAAAATGCCCTTTCGCTAGAGCTATTTGGTTTAGCTGCGAATTAAATTTAGTCAACACACAGATCAATACAGATTCAATTGTGGAGTGGGTTGAGAGATGAAATTCTAATAATAAATACTCCAATACTTGTGACCAAATAACAACGGTCACGTGGCTTCTTTGGAAATATAGATGTGAAGTATTATTTCAGAAAACGAGACCAGATCCATGCTCATTGATCCAACAAATTAAGAATTTTATTCAAGCTCAGCCGATCAACAAGAAAACTTCACAGGGAGTGAGTCAAAATACAGAGGTTCCTACTTATAGATGGAACAATTTCACATCTTACTGGATAATTTTCTCAGATGCCTCCTTTAACAAAGAGAATTTCTCTATGGGCTATGCTTTCATTCTTTTTTATGTAGAACAAGAAGCTTTTATGCATATTTCTGCATGTTCGGACTGGGTTTCTTCGGCATTACACGCAGAAACAAAAGCAGTTTTAAAGGCGTTAAAATTGCTAGAAGACAATATCCTTTCTACTGTTATTATTGCTATGAATCGTAAGGTCCCATCGGACTGCATTACCAAAAAATATGCGACAGTCGACTGGACAGCAGAATACTCAATAGAAGAAGCAATATCCATCCTTGACAAACTTCCTCAAGCCAGAATTAAATTCATCAACAGAGATTATAATGTAGTAGCGGATTCAATATCAAAAGAAGCAAGAATGAGAAGACTACAATACGTTTCGAAACTTATGCAACAACAAATTCAGAAAGAAAGTATCCTTTCTAATGTTTTAGAAAAAAATGAAATTGTAGATCTTTTGTACTATATTGCTTAATTAATATATTCTCTCTTCTTATCAAAAAAAAAGTATCCAACAAACTAGGTCAGACGTATGTACTGTGATTGATCAACGCACAATCTGTGATATTTCAATTATAAAGATAAACAATATAATGCGGAAAAAGAAATAATAGAGGCACCAGAAGTTTTGTTAACGAGGAAACCGAAAATACAGAAAAACCCCGGGGCCTTGTCCAGATTGAACACCAAAATGTATTAAGACGCTACAAACACTAGACTACTACCAATTAACTTGGGTCTGGAATATAGTTGAGCCCTAAAAGGTATCCCACCGATTAAGGTACAGTCGCACTCCTTACGCCTCCCATCAAGACTCTGCCCAATTGATTCCCTTAAATGACATCACACCAACTAAGATTTTCTTCAACTCAATTAAAAAACTTTAAACCAAATGAGCCTCCTACAGATTAAGCTTATAATTGATTTCCTGATTTATAATCGAAATGAATGATCATATCAAATGTAAGATCTAGGTGATGAAAGTAGAGATAAACTTGACAAAGGTATGGATATCCTAAAAATCCGGACTTATGCAACCCCAAGTGCAACCTAGATTATTATTCACTTCACAAGTATAAAACTTGTGGAATCACAAAGTTTGAGATGAAGAGAGCTTTGTGATTTGTATCCATCTTGTTCAAGTGAAAAATCAAGGATCGAACAAGATGAGGATACTCAAGTTATAAATAAAAGGGATAACTGAACCTGGCTTCACGAATCCCAATTAATGAAGTCTTTGATAGAAGCTAAACCCTAAAAGGGCTTCTGGAGAGGACGAATCAACATACAACTAGGACACACTAAAAAGTAGTGTTAGGATTCTAAGATCCCAGTTTCCAAGAGTTCTCCTTATATAGACATTCAAAGCATAAGTTTATTTATGTTTAATCTAAGATAACATTGGAACCAAGATAAAAAAGCGGGGGGCCTAACAACCACACCCAATATTTCGATTAGCAATCTGTATGGACAACTCCGAGTTACTTTCTAGAGAATCAACTAGACAGTCAAACTCAATCTATAGAAAATATCTCAAGGAGTTATTATCTCAATCTCTCAATTTGATTTACTCAAGCAAATACAATCTGCGAGCATTAATCAAAGAGAGATAACTTGGATGGTACCAAAGACCAATATCCAAGTGTCAGTCAATTTAAATCAACAACCAATAAGTTCGGATATTCTAATTATTTGAACAACGCACAACCTGTATTATTTCAATTATATAACGAAATATAATGCGGAAAAGAAATAACAAAGACACCAGAATTTTGTTAACGGGGAAACTGCAAATGAAAAAAAAAACCCAGGACTTAGTCTAGATTAAACATACACTGTATTAAGCCGCTACAGACACTAGCCTACTCCAAGCTAACTTCGGCATGGACTGTAGTTGAACCCCAACCAATCTCACACTGATCCAAGATACAGTTATTCTCCTACGCCTCTGATCCCAGCAGGATACTGCGCACTTGATTCCCTTAGTTGATCTCACCCACAACCAAGAGTTGCTACGACCCAAAGTCGAAGACTTTAATAAACAAATCTGTCTCACACAGAAAAGTCTACAATGATTGATAAATTCGTCTCCCATGAACAAACCTATGAGTATTGTTTTGTCTTTTGATAAATCAAGGTGAACAGCAACCAATTGATAAAACCATACTTATAGTCCCTGTAGGACCAGAATATCGCTACAATAGTGTTATTGTGATATTTACAATGCTTCTGCGAGCGTCACCAAAAGTTCTTTAAAACAACGTTTCACGAGCGTCACAGAAGAATCCAAAAGAAGCTGACGATGGAAGAAATACAAAGAGAGTATGTTTATCCCGCGATAGTTATTAATTTTGCGAGAGAGAATATTATAGCAATCGCGATGAGATCGCAGAGTAAATTCGAAAAAGGAGGAAAACTTAGCTGTCATCCACTATGTAAATCCCTATATAAAGGGTTCGTTAGGTTCAGAAAATGATGATGTCTTTTTGAGAGTTGATAAGGTTTTGAAGAGAGAGAAACTCTAGAATGAAATTTGTACTTCTGAGTTCTTGTATCTTTTGTAAAGAATTCTAAAATTAGAATAGTAAAAAGTGTTGTTATTCATCTTCAAATGTAATTCAATTTCTATAGATTCTTATCAAGGGTGTAGTGTAGGAATTCCTGCAACTACATTTTGGCGCCCGAAACAGGGATTGAATTAACAAAAATTGAAGAAAAAGTGAAGAAAACGATAAGAATTGTTCAAGATTAAGGAAATCATTAAGTAAATAGGTGAGATAATTGAAGGGAGAATGATCAGAATCAAAGAGGATTGTAGAAAATTGGAGTGTGATATGGTAACAAGAACAATGATTGATAGATTTCATGAAAATATTAAGGGGAAGATACACAAACGAGATTTTGAAGGAAGGAAAATTATGACGGTGGAAAAAATATCACCATTGAAAGATTGGGAAAAGCAAGAAATCACGTTTACAGCAGCAGAAATACCAGAAGAAAATCTAAGTCATACATCTCCATTGGTAGTCACAGTATCCACTATACCAATGAGAAAGGAGAAATCAATAAAATCTGTAGAAGAATGGGCTATGAATAGAACTTTGGAGAATGCAGGAAGTTCTATAGACATGATATTTTATCATACTTTTAAGAAAATGGGATATAAGGAAAGAAATGTCTTATTCAACATATCATGTTGATGGCTTTGAAAAGTCTTTAACAAAACCTAAAGGCGAGATAATGGTATGAATTCCACTAGGGGAGATTAAAACACAAGTAACGTTATGTGTGGTAGACGTGGAATCACCGTATAACATGATATTAGGAAGACCATGGATGCACGCAATCAAGGCTGTAGCATCAATGTTGCATCAATGCATCAAGTTTCCTACACCCAGTGGAATTGGAGAAATTAGAGGAGACACAGATTTTGCGAAATTGTGTTTCCAAATTGAAGTAAGAAATTGTGAAAGATGTCCAAAGCTGCGAAAGGCTCGCATAAAATTGGCGAGAGAAACAAAGAAGGAAGAAGAATTTAAAGTTTACATGATAAGAGCAAAAGAAGGAAAAGGAATACCCAGTGAAATCCCACAAGAAGGAGATGAACTCGCGAGAATTATGAAAACACCAACACCAATGGGAGAACCTGAAACCAGTTATAGCAGAACCAACAAAGGAAATAAATATTGGGAGTAAAGAAGAGCCTAAAATGCTAAAAATTGGGACTAGAATGGAGGCGGATGAGGAAGAAAGAACTATAAATCTCTTGCGAGAGTATGCAGATATCTTCGCGTGGAACATGGATGAGATGCCAGGGATAGATCCGTCAATAGCATGTCATAAATTAGAAATCAACAAAAACATAAGACCATTTAAGCAAAGAATAAGGAAGATCGCAACAATATATCATTCTCAAATAAAAGAAGAATTTCAGAAAATGCTCGACGCAGGAGTTATAAGGCAAGCAAAATATCCAGAATGGATTGGAAATATGGTAGTGGTCCCAAAGAAGAATAAAGGGATAAGAATTTGTATAGATTTCACTGATTTAAACAAGGCTTGTCCTAAAGATAGTTTTCCATTACCAGATATCCACGAGATGGTTGAATCAAAGCAGCAGGAAATGCTAGAATATCATCGTTGGATGGATATAAAGGATATAATCAAATCCCTCTCGCTGAAGAAGATCAAGAACATACCGCATTTTTTGCTCCAAGAGTATTACATTGTTATACAAAGATGCCATTTGGCTTACAAAATGCTGGTGCAACGTATCAAAGAATGGTGGAGAAGGTGTTTGCAAAGTGGATCCACAAAACATTAGAAGTGTATGTAGATGATATGCTGATCAAAAGCAAAGAAGTTGAGAATCATGTGCAAGATTTGAAAGATATTTTCGACCAAATGCGACAATTCAATATTAAAGTGAATCCTGATAAGTGTACTTTTGGAGTAACTTCAGGATAATTTTTGGGGTATATTGTATCGAAAGAAGGAATACAAGTTGATCCAGAAAAGGTACAAGCAATTCGCGATATGCCAACACCTGCGACGGTAAAATATGTGCAAAAATTAAATGGACTCCTAGCCTCGCTAGGAAGATTCATTTCGCGATCTTCAAACAAGTGCAAACATTTTTTCGATATACTCAAGAAGGGAACAAAATTCAAGTGGACAGATGAATATGAAATAGCTTTTCAAGGAATAAAAGAACATTTAACAAACATAACTATTTTACAGAAAGATGAACCGGGAGAAGAATTATTGATTTATCTTGCAACAACCACATATGCGCTAAGTGTTGTGTTGCTGCGAGTAGATGCAGGGGCAGAAAAACCAATTTATTACATCAGTAAAACATTCAATTATGCAGAGAGAAATTATTCAAAGATTGAGAAACTAATTCTAGCATTGGTACATGCAACTTTCAAACTTCGCATCTATTTTCAAGCACATAAGGTTAAAGTGTTAACGAAAGTTCCAATTGAGTCAGTAATGAAAAATTCAAAGAGATCAGGCAGTGTTGAGGGATGAAATGCACAAATAGGACACTTTGATATCTTCAATATGAAATTTTATCCTCGCCAAAATCACAAGTCATCGCAGAGTTCTTAGATGAATTTACTTTAGAAAATGATGAAGCTGTGGAGGAGATGATGGATATAAAAGAGGAATGTGGGGATCCAAAAGAGATATTAACAGAACCCAACAGATGGGAAATATTAGTGGATGGATCATCCAATGGAGAAGGAAATATAATTGGAGTTGTTTTCATATCGCCAGAAGGAGAAAAAATAACTTTTTCATTTAGATTAGAATTTGCATCCACTAATAATGAGACAGAGTATGAGGCCGTGATCCATGCTTTAAAATTTGCGATAGAAATGAATTTGGAAAATGCGAGAATCACCAGCGATTCACAATTGGTTATTCTCCTGATAAAAGGAGAATACACAACAAATGAACCATCCTTGAGAAAATACAAAACACTTGTTGAAGAATTATCTGCGAGAATTCCAAAAATAAAATGGAGACATATATCAAGGAAAGATAATAGACTTGCAGATGCTTTCGCCTTCATATCTAGTATGATGAAAAATCCATTGGCAAGGTACATAAAAATTCAAACACTTTCATTTCCATCGATAAACAAAGAAGAAGAAGAAGAGACAGATGTAATGATGGTAGAAGCTGGCGAAGGAGAGCCAACGAGCAATATCAAAGATTGGCGAGCGGATCTTCATGCATACTTGGAGAGAGGAGAAATTCCAAGGAATCGATTAGAAGCACACAAGTTGAAAAGTAGGGCAACCAATTATGAGCTAAGAGATGGAGTGTTATATCGCAGATCTTTTAATGGACCGTCGCTAAGATGTTTGACGAGGGAAGAAGGACAAAAAGTATTAAAGATGTTACATAGTGGTGATCCTGGTAATCACAGTGGAGGAAGATCTTTGGCATACAGAACAAAAATGAAAGGTTATTACTGGCCGTATATGCATCAAGATGCAAAGCAACTCTCAAGGCGTTGCGAGGATTTCCAGCGATACGGAAAAAAGATACATGCACCGGGGGCACCATTGTCATCCTCAACAAGTGTATGGCCTTTTGGAAAATGGGGATTAGATATTGTGGGACCATTTGTACCTGGATCTGGACAAAGAAGATATTTAATTGTCGCAACAGATTATTTCACAAAGTGGGGAGAAGTAAAGGCAGTACAACATATCCGCGATAAAGATATATTTACATTCATCTTTGAAAATATAATTTGCAGATTTGGAATTCCAGCACAATTGGTATCTGATAATGGAAAACAATTTGAAGGACAGAACATAGAATTGTTACTCAATGCATTCAAGATAAAATGTGGAAAATCTACTCCTTTGTACCCACAAGCAAATGGTCAAGCTGAGGAAACTAATAAAACAACAGTAGACATCTTGAAAAAGAAGTTAGAAGGACACCACAGAGCATGGTGCGAGCAAGTACATAATGCAATATGGGCCTACAACACAACTAGACGAGAAGCAACTGGAATGTCACCATTTTGTTTGACGTATGGGGTTGAAGCTGTATTACCAATAGAAGTTTTTATACCTACATCAAAAAAAGAAGCATGGGAAAGAAATTTAAGTGCTGGTATGATACTGAATAATTTGGATGAATTAGAAGAAAAAAGAGAACAAACTCTATAACATATGGAGAATTACCAGCGCAGGTTAGCTCGAGAGTACAACAAACGTGTTAAGAAACGCGAATTCCAACCTGGAGATTTAGTACTGCGAGAAACACCCAGTTATCAGCGATAAAGTGGTGGGAAATTTGCGAGAAAATGGGATGGACCATATATCATTAAAAATATAGTTGGAACTGGGGCATACAAATTAATGGATCCTGAAGGAAGAGATGTTGGTCAAAGACTCGATAGACCATGGAATAGATTATTTCTGAAGAGGTATTATCAATGACACCTTCTACTAGTATGTTATATGATGAAACAGATAATAAATTCTTCTATCTCTATTACAACTGAAAAATTCTCCTGATAACAAAACACAACAAGAGCAGCGAGCAGAGATTAATAGAATGGGACGAACCTTTATGGCGTGCACCCTAGTTCGCGAATAAAATTTCACAAGAGGCAAATGTAATACCTAATAGCGCGTCATATGAGGGGGTATCTCTTGACATGATTCAGGGGTAAGGTTATACCCCTGCTGGATCCTGAGTCATGCAGATGTTGGGGTTAAAGAAAACCTATCCGGGAGAGAGATCTTGGATTTCCAACTATATATGGTTATACCCTGGTTGGACGACCGAGAATCTCTTCCAAGAAGTGCAAAGTATGACCAAGGCACCGAGGTACACGGTTGAGCCAAGAGTGCCTGGGGCGTACGAAACTCCCTTGCCATTCTTGGTAAGTATTGGCTATGATGCATTTGGCCTGAAGAAAACCCCACTTAGGGTGCAGTCTTGTAACTATAAGCCATATAGGCATAAAAGACAAGAGGCTGCGAAAACAACTGGTTGTTGGTAAATCTGGATGGGAGGAGATAGTCTTGTATGGACGATGTGCCCTCCTTGAAGGGGCAACCAGGGAGAAGATAAGGGCGGCACGCTCCATTAGGGAGATGATAAGTGTCTTAAGACGACAATGTCATGGGGATTTATGATCGCAAGAACATTTAGGCCTATCATATTGTCGCATGACGTAAATTTTACAGAGGAAATAAGCCAAAAGAGAAAAAGTTAAGATGAGATCAATGGGTTTTTACATGAAAATGTAAATACGTCCTGCGATTTCATCGTAAGACGACAATGTCATAAGGTTAAATTCTTGCAAGAGAGTTTATACTTATCATATTGTCGCAGAGATTTTGAAAGAGCATGGATAATACAAGATCAAAGGGTCTTTACATGCAAATGTTAAGAAATCCTGCGATTTTGTCGCAGACAGAAAAAGTTTGGCAAAATAAGACCTTTAACTAGGAAGGCAAAATAAGACCAAAAGAATACTCTTACCAATTAACCATTCTATTATAAGATTGCAAGAAATATTCATTCATCGCAGAACAATATATAAGAAGGCAAATTCTTAACATCGCAGATTCCTTCAGAATTTTTCAGAACATCGCAGCAGTATTCATTGCATCGCAAATATATTCATGCTTTCACGAATAATGCAACATCAAAATTCCCAAAAGAAGATACAAAGAATAATTCATCATTTCAAAAAAGATAATGAAGGGAAAGTAGGGGAATGGAGAAGTAAGATTTCATTATCTTCCTTGAAAATATTCAAAGTAAACTAAGTTAAAAGTTAGATTCTAAAAGTTTCAAAAGTTACATCACTCGCAAGAAATAAGAAGGAAAAGAAAGCAAAAATAAAATTCAAGTTTCAGCGATGGCCTCGCTAGATTCATTATTCTTGCTTGTCAGATTTATTATTTTTGTCATAGTTATCAACTTCATCAGCATCTTTTCACCACGAGTCTCTTCTTCTTTTGATTCTTCATCAGCGATTACTTCACCACTTGTAGTTACTTCTTTGGGAGGACTTCTTTTTTCTTCTTCACCATCTTCTTGGGTGGTATTTTCTTCATCATTAGTAAACTCTAAATCTTCATCCATGGGAAGAGGAATTTCATCGTCATCGACCTTTAGAGGAGGAACAGATACAGGAGGGAGAGAATGGGAGAGCAGAATCTCGTTCACAAGAACTTCAGCACTGAGGTGGACCTTGCGAAGGAAACCTCTATCACAATTCCTAATCTCTATATTTTTAAAGTACTCGAGATAATCAAGTCTTCTTTCTGCCTTGTCGCGGGGTTCAAGATAATTGGAAAGAAGAGACTTGTTCTCTTTGCGAACTTTATCCAATTTGTTGGTAAGATCAGCAATGGTAGAATGAAGACTTCTTTCAGATTCTGCGAGTGACAAAAGTGATAATAGATCATTTAGTCAAAAAAATTGCAAGAAATATAACATAAAATTTAACAGAAAGGTCAACAAGAGAGGCAGTCAATTGACTACCTTCTTTCTGCGAGGTCAAGTTTTGAATTAATGTAAAGAAACAGTTTTCCCATTGATTCATAACATCATCGAATTTATCGCCAACCACACCCTTCAGACAAGATTTCATGTTTTCTTCTCTAGTGCGTAGATACAAGTTTTCCTTTGCTAATAAAGAATGAGATTCCTTCAATTGAGAGCACTGGTCTTGAAGCTCGCTGGCCTTCAAACTAAGAGTTAACCTACCTTTGATAAGTTTATCCTTCTCAGCAACGGATGATTCAGTTATCTCCTTGAGCTCATTTTTAAGGGAACGAAGATATTGCTCTTGATTATCGCATATCCTTTGTAGATTACTCAATTGCTGTGAAGAAATCGCCATCAAGCTTGAAAATCTATGTTTCTCTTGGGATAAAGTTCTATTTTCATCTGATAAAGATTCTACCGCCAGGTTAGACTTGGTTAACGAATATGAGAGACGAGAAATCTCGTTACTTAATAAACTTTGACTTCACGATAATTGGTTATTCTCATTAGTAAGATTATCTATTTGATCAATCGAATATGTATGGAGATTATTTAATCTATTATACTGGTCCATCAAAGAATCTCTTTCGAAACGAGCTTCGTCAGCAATAAATTCAAATTTAAGTCTCTCCATGAAACGAGTCCGATTTGAAACTAATATATGAATCAAGAATTTAAGAAAAAGACTTGAGTACAGAAAATATAAAAGCAAAACAGAAAAACAAAAGAGTAGAGGCAGGAAAAATGTACCTTTCTGCTCGTCATTTTTTCTGCGAAGATTCTCGCAGTCTAGAGATAAGTTGCGGAGCATATGATTCAAAGTATCGCATTCAGCAATTTTGACTTGAAGGCTTCTCCTCAGACCTTCAACCTCATTTTCCATAGACGCTCGTGAAGCATTACAATCAGAGCCAAAATACTTGAGTAGAGTCTCGCAAGCTTCATATTGGAGGGGATCAGTAGAAGACTTTCTAGCATTGTCTAAAATTTTGGACAAGATTTTAAAAGCAACATCAACACCTGCAAAAGTTTCATTTGATGAAGGAAGGGGTGTAGAAGGTGAAGTGGTAACAAGAGCAAGTTGACGATTTGAATCATTTGCGATGGTTGAGTTGTCAGGAGGAGGGGTATTTGGAAGAAAAAAACAGTTGAAGGCAATAGAGGAATATAAGGAATCTTAGTCATAGCAATCTTAGAAGCTTGATTCGTCAAAGGGTCAGAAGAAGTAGAAGTATGGGTAGTGATATTCTAGCAGACAAAAGAAGAAAGATTCGGTTGCAACAATGTGGGAGTAGTCCTCGCGGATGTTAGCGTAGGAATAATGAGATTTTCCCCAAGAGTCTTAAAGTGGCGAGATCTCTTGGGAGGTTTAACAGGGTTCTCGTCATTCTGCGAATAATAATTCAGATAAGAAATAGAGGCAACAATATTGTTATTAAAAAATAGAGGGTATTTCTTACTACCTTATCATTCACGGAACTCCTCTTCTTCTTTTCAACTAGCCTTTTGCGAATATTAGGGTTTTGAGTTGTGGATTGTGTGTTAGAGATAGTTCCGCTGAAAAAAAATAGAAAAAAATAAAATATAACATGGAAGTTATGAAGAATCAAATAAGAAAGGTTGGAGAATATAAGTAAAAATTGGTTTAAATAAATATCATAAGTCAAGAAACATACCTTGATGATTCCATTAGAACAGTAGCAGGAGAATATGAAGAAGAAGAAGAGTTGCAGACGGAAGACGAAGTAAATAGATGAAGAAGATAAAGAAACGGAAGAGGAAAATTAGTTCTGAAATTTAACTCTACCTTTTATAGGCAGAAGGGAGTTGACCTATTAAAAAAAGACGTGTCAGTAAAAAGAGGAATTCACAACACGTGTAGGCGGTAAGTCTAGATTAACGGAATCTTGTCGAAAAGAAAATATAAGAGGGAAAGAAGTTGCGAGTATAATAAAGAGTATTGATTCTCATGATCTTATCTTCTTCGCAGAAAAGACATGAGAAGAGGCAAGATGTAGGACCAGAATATCGATACAATAGTGTTATTATGATATTTACAACGCTTCTGCGAGCGTCACCAAAAGTTCTTTAAAACAACGTTTCACGAGCGTCACAGAAGAATCCAAAAGAAACTGACGATGGAAGAAATACAAAGAGAGTATGTTTATCCCGCGATAGTTATTAATTTTGCGAGAGAGAATATTATAGCAATCGCGATGAGATCGCAGAGTAAATTTGAAAAAGGAGGAAAACTTAGCTGTCATCTACTATGTAAATCCCTATATAAAGGGTTCGTTAGGTTCAGAAAATGATGATGTCTTTTTGAGAGTTGATAAGGTTTTGAGGAGAGAGAAACTCTAGAAAGAAATTTGTACTTCTGAGTTCTTGTATCTTTTGTAAAGAATTCTAAAATCTAAAATTAGAATAGTAAAAAGTGTTGTTATTCATCTTCAAATGTAATTCAATTTCTATAGATTCTTATCAAGGGTGTAGTGTAGGAATTCCTGCAACTATAGTCCCGAAGAATAGCTCAGCTTTATCAATCACCTCACAATAAACTTAATCGACGCAACGAAGAAGATTATTGAGGAATCACAAATGATGAGACGAAGTGTTTGTGACTACTTTTATATCTTGTCTACCGGAGATAGAAATCTCAAGCCAATTATTACAATTGTACTTGTACGATAGAAGATGCAAGATCAGATCACACAACTACGATAAAAGTAGTATCGGTATGGTTCATAATCCCAATGAAGTCTTTAAGTCGTTAACCTGGTTTTAGAAGAAGAAAACCAAAGGTTAAAGGAGAATCGACTCTAGCTTAGCAAACTAGCATCACACAGAATGTGTGGGGATTAGATTTCCCAGTTGATAGAGTTCTCCCTTATATAGTCTTAAAATCAAGGTTTGCAATCAATGTTATCTTAGTAACAAAGAATTAAATATTCACCGTTAGATGAAAACCTTATTAGATACAAGCTAATATTTATCAACCGTTAGATCGAAAACGTAGCTTGTTATACATACATGTACTGCATGTTTGTAGGCTTGTGAAAACCATACCCAAACTTGTACATTAGTTGGTTCAACACTAGTTAACCAAATGGTTATCCAAATGATAACTTTCATATCAACCATATTCTTCTTTACCATAACTTGTCCAAATGAATCAAATGAACTAGTTAAAGAGTTGTTCAATTGCTTAGATCTTTATGTATTACACAAGACATAATTGAAGCAAAAAATATGTGATTTACTCGAATCGATTCATGAACTATAAAGCCACGGTTAGCAATAGAATTCCTTAGTTTATTAATATAATTTCACAAACATCGTTTTTAGACATAACCTACAAACTCCAGCAGAAATTCTCGGTCGAGAACTTACGCCAGTTCGCGGACTGAAACTCACGCACTTCTCTGGTTTTACTTGATCAACAAAGTTCGAAAACTTCGGTTCAAGCAACAATGACTTATATATATATGTTACCACAACAATGCTTATATCCTCCAATGGTTATTATATTGTCTAAACTCTCATTTCAATCATTGAAACATTCTCAGAGGGCGTTATATAGTTGTTATTCATAAACTTTTTTTCGTCAGAGAAATTTCCAAAATGATTGGAACATAACATGACTTTCATCACTAGGTAAAGATGAACTTGGCTAAAGTGAAAGCTTTACCAACACATATTTCGAGAAATAGATAAGCGAGATATACTCAGCTAGAAATATCATATGTATATATTCTTAGTCTATATAGTAATACAACTTTTTTCTCAAGATAGGAGATAGAGTAGATAGACTTTTGAGTAATAGATAAGTTCAAGTCTCCACATACCCTTTAGTCGATGAAGATCCACTGGTTCCTTGAGTATTCCTTCGTCTTGTATGATGATCGCCATGGAGTTATTGATCTCAACTACACTTTCTATCCTAGTCCGAGACATTAGCTATAGTAGACTAGAAATCAAAGACTTTATAGTTTTGATCACTACTATTGACAAACATGCTTGAGATAACAATGCATGCGAGTTCGATCGAGCAATGCTCTAACACAAGCAAACAATATTCACCGTTAGATGAAAGCTTTGAATCTTATTCACATAAACAAGATATGCACTATGGTTAGGTAAACTATAACTGAACCATGTACAAAGACCATGTCCAACATATTTAGTCAAAACTAGCTAGTTTGAACTTAAAATCTTAACACCCATTTCTATTAACACAAATACATTGTCCTTAAGTCACAATAATGTGATCAAATAAGTCTAGTTTATTATAAAGAATAGATCAAATGCAAATTATCTCAGAGAAATAATTTATTTGCAATTGAATCATAATCGACATAGTTGGTAAATGCACAAAGTACAAATACTCGAGTAGTTCGTGAATCGGCTGAGTCAAGGTACACGGAGCGGTTTTCAAACTTATAAGAAAAACCGAGTTCCGGAGTTGACAAAACTTTTTCAGTTCACGTACCGGTTTGTAAACTTAGGTGAAACACTAAGTTCCAGAGTTGATAAAACTTTTTCATTTCATATACCGGTTTGAAAACTTAAGACCTTTACCGGTACCGGAGTTCACAAAACCTTTTCATTTTGAGTATCGGTTTGGGTAATAAACTTGTTCTAGAACATAAAATTATATTGGTTCGCATATAGGTTTGAATACTTTAACTCGGTTCCCTTACCACAGTTCCAAAATGGTTTGCATAGGAATATGCATACCTCGAATCCCCGAAACAAAGTAGATTTTCCGATGATGTGCATGTGAATATGCGTATTGTTACAGCACTGCAAGTGTTGCTATATCAAGCTTGTTGTCAAATTTAGTTGTCAAAACCATATCTTGATTTCTAGTCTACAATTCGTTAAGTGTAGGTCTAGGATAGAAGTAGTTGAGAAAAGAGTCAGTCATCATATGCGTTCTACCCTTTGAAGACGAAGATCAACCGAAGCTTTTGGATAACTTCATCAATAAAAGGTAAGTGAAGACTGAACCGCCTATTTCTCAAGTGATATTCACTTTCTATCTTTGAGATGATTGTCACATAACTAATTAGACTAGCATGCATAGACAAGAATTTGGAGTCGAGAACTATTTATTTAGTTTACGAATTTCTCGAAATATAATGACTAAGCTTAATGACCATTTTTTCATACTTGATCAAATTCGGTGGAGAACAATTTATTGTTCGGAACCAAATTATGATTCAAGTTTATCCATTGAAAATAGCTTGGAATAGTGATATGTTTCATTGATGTTATTCAAGAATGTTTCAAAATATAGAATTACTATATTCGGAATACAAGACAGTGTTACCAGTCTTAAAAACTGGGAAAACTGTGATATATGTATGAAGCCGTATTACATGTATTCGTACACGTAGCAGCGTAGCTATATATATCGACTTTCATATTTGTGTGCTATGCATATTCATATATACATCATGGGAAAGTTTGTTTGTTTCGTGATCAAGATAGGTACGTATTTTTATACAAACCATTTTGGAACCGTGGTAAGGGAACCGGGTTAAAATAATCAAATCGGTATGCGATCCAAAATAGTTCTATATTCTAGAACCATTTAAGTACCCAAACCGGTACGTGAACTAGAAAAGTTATGTGAACTCCGGAACCGAAAGTCTTAAGTTTGCAAACCGGTACATGAACTTGAAAAGTTATGTCGACTCCGGAACTTTGAGTTAATTCAAAGTTTTCAAACTGGTACGTGAGCTTGAAAAGTTCTGTCAACTCTGGAATTGGTTATTGCATATAAGTTGCAAACTGGTTTGCATACTGTGACTCAGCCGATTCATGAACCATCATTTATTTGTATTTTGTGCATTCACAATTCCATGTCGATTATGATTCAAATGTAATTAAATTATTTATATGAAGTGATTTTCATTTGATCAATTCTCTAATTATCACTAGACTCATTTGATCACATAATTGTGACTCAATATTAATGTCTTAGTGAACATGAAAATGAGTTTTAAGCTTTTAAAGTTCAAATCAGCTAGTTTTGGCTAACAATGTTGAACATAGTCTTTATACACGGTTCAATTACGGTTCTAGATAACTATAGTGTATATCTTATATATGTGATTAAGATTCAAAGCTTTCATCTAACGGTGAATATTGATTGCTTGGTTCCAAAGTTATCTTAGCCTAAACCGAAAGCAACCTAAGCTTTGAAGTCTATATAAGGGGAACTATTGGCAACTGGGATCTTTGAATCCCGACACAACTTTTTTGGTGTGTCCTAGTTGTATCTATAGTCTTCCTCTCCAGGAACCCTTTTAGGGTTTAGCGACTACAAAGACTTCATTGGAATTCGTGAAGCCAGATCCAGTTATCTTTTATCTTGATAAATCGAGTATCCTGATCTTGATTGTTTGTAGAGCTTGCTCTATCAATCAAGATAAAGAGTTTTGACGCCCCAACCTAAACACCTGCTTAGCTAGTAGGATTATAACCTAATTGAAGTATCAAAACTAGATTATTGATCTTAAGAATCATTAATAAAAAATGTGCTAATAACTAAACCCAAACTCTTTGGTATTATATAATGAAAATCTTCCAAGTTCTAAGAATATATTAATGTGTTGTTTACAGAATAAGAAAGAATACATGTAGTGAATGATACACAACAACACTAGATTCGATAAATCTTTAAGATCACTATGGATATCTTCGAGCGCTCCATTTCTTCTAATTATTGAAACTGAATTGGGAACGAGTGATCACATCATCCCAAAAGGGTGCTCAACGGAAACATGTAACTCTCAAGTAATCCCTAAACATGTTTCACAGTTCTAAATGAATATAAATTGGAAGAAACAAGAAGAAACTAATCATTCAGTTCTTTATGCATCATGAAGCAAGTGTCACTCTAACCTCGCTTAACTCATTGGAGAAAACGACGCAAGAGTAACCCTAATCAATAATAATAACATCGTCCACATAGAGTTCCCATACAAACCATGATTCAGAATATTACCATCAAGGCCAGAAAGTTAGACGAACACTGATTGTATGCATACGAGTGATTTTCCCAAAATAGATAATATATATAATATCATAACCGTGTTAAAGCCGGCATACTAGGTAATATTGAATCCATGGTAAAGCCGACCTACTATCTTAAGATAATAAATTAAATAATACTGAATTTTGCGTAGCACCGGCCTACTTAACTTAGAAAGAAGTTGTGGGGAAACCACAGACACTCCTTGCGGGAAAATCGTACAATGCATAAGATTTGAGTTAGACAATCATAATAAGCAAGTATAATATGTATACGAGTGGTCCCCAAAATAAAAGTATATATAGTATTGAATCCGGAGTAACACCGACCTACTGCTATAAGACAAGAAATTAAATAATACTAGATCCGGAGTAGCGTCGGTCTACTAAATAATATCATAAACAACGTAGCGCTGCCATACTAAACTTAGAAAGAAGCCATGGGGAATCACAGACACTTATTGCGGGGAAACCATACAACACATATCACATACATACACATCAATACACGCTCAGAACATGCTCATAAATAACGGATACACATCATGCTCTCAGAAAGAAGTATCTTAGTGATTACAAGAAGGTTACAAGAGTTCCCACCTGTTTTGATGACAAGCCTCGCCTACCTCGAGATCCTCAACCCACTGGTTCATTCTTGGAATCAATCGTTGTTATTATAGACTAACTGTTAATCAAACAATCACTCTAAGAAATTATCCAAAAGGCTCATACAAGGTTCACAACATAGTTTCATACAAGTCTCTAGTTATCTAATGGTTCTACACATTTTCATTATCAATCTTTAATACACCTAAGGGTTTACTAATTCAGTTAGGTTGGTTTTCTAGTCCATTAGACACGTCTTATGAATGTCTACAACTTTGTAGAAGGAACCGAAAACTAATTCAGACCATAAGAGGAACAAATCTAAGAAAACATGGCACTGATCCAAAGTTCACTAAACCAGGCCCAATTCACAAGACCCAGTTCACTCGGGTCAGCTAACGGTCTTTAACAGTTAAAGGGTCAACTAACAGTCAACGTCCAAGGTCAGGTCTACAGTCCAGGTCAAAGGTCAAGGTCCACTGAGTCAAGTCGGGTCAAGACAGGTAACTCGGTGAGTCAATATAACTCAGTCAACAAGACTGATTCAAGTTATACTAACCTAGGCCCTTGCACGACAACTTCTAATGCATAATCAAGAGGTACAAAAATGCAAACACCCAAACCTGTAACTCAAATACAAACCTAATCTACCACTAAGTAATATACAGTTCATAACATCAATACCATCACCTACATTCCAGTTACATTCATTCAACCCATCTTCTTTATAGGATTTACAACACTACTGACTATAACTAGTTCCACTACTGGATCTGAATCTTATAACTCATTTAAAATATCAAAACCAATAACTCACATACACTGACAACTTCAGTAATTCCACCAAAGCTTTATAGCCAACAACATAAATTCCTAAAACTCATGTCAAACAAACCATTATCCTTCATTCATAGTTTATCAACTCCATATTTGTAGTTCATTAGCCAAATGCACACTCCATAACAACATCTATCTCAATTAGCACAATCACTCACAGCCAACTCCATTCATCCCTAGATGTAGCTTCCCTACAACACATCAACATCATTTCCTTTGTAACTTCAGTCCTTGTATAAACCGAACACTTCTGAGATTCAAACATCCCACGATCACCAAACCGTGATTCCTGCAATATCACATTTACTGAAATAAAATTGCAGCTCCACCAACAAAGCGATACCAATCTCACCTTCTGCTCATTCTCCCATGATACCACTAAAAACCAATTGATACAACTAAAGTAACCATGTACAGTACAAACTCTATAAATTAATGTTGTTGGGACTATCAAAATTTATTAATTAAACGAGATATTAATTAACCGATAAATTAATAATTTATATATTAGATAAAGAGTATTACATCAACTAGTTTAGACAAAATTGATACTTTCGTCATTGTAAACTTCGATCAACAGATAACACAAGTTTATAAAATTTGGATGAGCATACATATAGTGAGATCACTCAAGACTTGCAAAATTTGATCGAGAAGTTGGGCTATCGCAATTCAATGAATGTCGAAGATGTCTTAAATTATCCGAAGAAAATGAAGTTAGACATAGTTGTTGACTGATGAAGAAGTAAGCGAGAGCATTATGGGAACTGATAAAGATGTGAAAGAAGATGAAGAAAGTTCTACAATAGATCCCCCTTCACGAAACGAGGATATTAAAGAGGCAATCACATTGAATAATTTCTTGCTGAGCTATGAGAAAACAATACCGAAATTTCTTACAATGATAAGAAAAATTAGAAATGAAATTTAATGCGATATTGATTTTAGAAAAAAACAGAAGACAATTAAATCATTTTCAAAAAGTCTTTGTAAATCATTAATGTATTGAATACATACACACATATATATATATATATATATATATATATATATATATATATATATATATATATATATATATATATATATATGCATTATTAATTTATATTTCATATGGGGTCTACATAGGTAATCAAAAATATATTATCTTATAATTTTAGCGAATTATTAATTTGGCACGTTGTCCCCGACTCGGGACCGGCCAAAAATATTATTTAAGAGAGTTTATTAAATAATCGAGTATTAATTAAAAGAGTTTCTACTGTATAACCAAACTGAGTCTCTACCAGTTAGATTAACTTCAATTGCAACTTAACAGATCCATTAACATTTCTCTATCAACAGACCTGCAATTCTTTCCATGCATTCGACAACACCTGTAGTTACCATTTCTCAGACCCACCACCATCTCCATTTCTTCTCAGCATCAATACAAACTTTAAAGTATCCAGACACCAGCCACCAATTTCAACTTCATCCAACTGAGATATTAATTCCCAAACCAATTCATACCACCACCACCACCATGACTTCCATTATCTAATTTATCTCCATCCCTGTGATTCAGCTTGAAACTCTAACCTCTAACTTTTCATTGATAACAAGTCAAGCAGCATCTTCTTCTTGTTAAACTTAACACCATGGTTCTAATTCCAGGGCTCTACAATCTAATTATTAGAAGGAACCCTATTTAACTAATTTGGGGAAGAACATGGGAAAACCCTAATTATTTTTGAAAACAACATTAAACCTCCTACATCCATTTCTAACTCAATTCAAAACAAACCCATGACACAAATCATCAATCCATATTCAATTTCGTAAAGAAATCAATTAAAATAGAAACCCTAAATTACCTTTCTTTTGATTCTTCACTGGAACAACTTCATAACTTCAATTTAACCTAAACCCATGTTTGTTCATCTACCCATAGCTCTTTCCTTCATCTTTTAAGTCTTCAAACAAATGTACAAACCCTAACTTCAATTTACAACAACAACTAATTCTTCTCCTCCGATCCAATTCAAACACGGAACCAATATCTTCGCCTCAGATTCATCTTACTAACATTGTAGTTGCAGGATTTCCCACACTACACCCTTGTCAAGAATCTATGAAAACTAAGTCATAATTGTGGATGAACAACAACACTTTATTAATTCACTTTCAGGAAGATTTACAAGAAATATCAAAACTCAGAAGTACAACTTTCTTTCTGGAGTTTCTCTCTCCTCAAAATTCTTTCATCTCTCAAAAATACATCATCCTCTTCTAGATTTAGTCGAACCCTTTATATAGGAAAATACATAGTGGAAGACAGCTAAGATTTCCCCTTAATTCGGATCTACTCTGCGATCTCATCGCCATAACTTTAGTCTTCACCATCGCCAACTTTATAATCATCGTGAAGCAGACTTATTCTTCATATATCTTTAATCGTTAACCGTTATATCACTATTTTGTGACACTCGCCAAATGTTGTTGAAGAATCTTGCGACTTTCTCATCAAAGTGTTGTTAATACTTATAGAAATGTTTGGATTTCTCGTAGAAGTGTCGTTTCCATCGCGAGAATATTGTTGTGGTGATATTATGGTCCTACATCTTGCCTCTTCTCATGTCTTTTCTGCGAAGAAGATAAGATATGAGAACTTTCAACTCTTCATGATGCTCACATCTTATTTCTTTACAAGTTTTCTTCTCGACAAACCTCCGTTTATTTAGTTTAATCGCCTACACGTGTTGTAGCTCTTCTTTAACACGTGTCCTCTTAGTGGGTCCTAATGCTTTTGTCTATAAAAGGTGGAGCCGAGTTACAAAAATAATTTTCTCTTTTTACTTCTTCATCTTCTTTAGCTGTTTATTTCTCTTTCCGTCTGCAACTTTTCTTTATCTTCATATTCACCTGCTACTGTTTTAATGGAAACGCCAAGGTATGTATTTTGATTATACCATCTTATTTGAATTATTTTTTACTACTTTTGATCTTTGATCTTCTTTATTTAATTATAATCTTCGCCATATTTTCCTTTAGTAGAGCTATCCCTACCACCCATTCTGAAACTCCAAACCCTAATTCCCTCAAGATGCTTGTTGAGAAGAGGAGGAAGAAGGATTCTGCAAATGATAAGGTAGTAAGAAACACATTTTATCTTAATAACAATATTGTTGCCTATGTTTCTTATCTAAATTATTATTTGCAGAATGACGAGAACATCGCTAGACCTCATAAAAAATCCCGTCGCAATAAAACTATTGAAGATGATATCATTATTCCTGAGTTATCATCTAAGAGAGCTATCATCACACCTTTACAATCTAATCCTCCTTCTCCTGTCTGCGAGAACCTTGCTATCAATACCCCCAATCCTTCAGAGAATTTGACAAATCAAATCCCTACAAATGTTGTGGCTGAAACTCCTTCTAGTCCAATATTACCCTCAACCGTCACTTTCCCAAAAACTCCTCCTTCTCATAACGCATCCATCGCAGATGATTCAAATCGTCAACTTGCTATCATTACCACTTCATCCTCTACATCTCTTCCTCCATCAAATGAAACCTTTGCTGGAGTTGATATTGCTTTTAAAATTTTATCTAATGTTTTAGATAACGCTAGAAAATCTTCCACTGATTCTCTTCAATATGAAGCTTGCGAGACTTTACTCAAGTATTTTGGTTCTGATAATTCTGCCTCGCGAGTATATTTGGAATACGAAGTTGAAGATCTAAGAAAAATCCTTCAAGTTAAAACTTCTGAGTGTAACACTCTGAATCATATGCTTCGCAATTCTTCATTTGAGTGCGAGAATCTTCGCAGACATAATGACGAGTTGAAGGGTATAGTTTTCTTGCCTCTATCTTTTTGTCTCTCCATTCTAATAATTTCCCGTCTCCCTTATTTTTTTATTTTTTTTACACTCCATTCCTTTTAAATGTTTGGTTTATTTATTTAGCTTCAAATCGGAATCGATTAGTGAAGATATTTGATTTAGAATCAATCGCTGAAGAAGCTCGCGCTGAAAAAGAGTCTTGGATGGACCAACATAGTAGATTAGATAATTTTATACTTACTCAATTGATCACATAAATAATCTTACTCATGAGAATAATCAACTGTCTCAAAACCAAAATTTGTTGTGTAGCGAAGTTGCTCGCCTTACATATTTGTTATTTAAGACTGATTTGGCGATGAAATCTTTATCAGATGAGAATAAAACTTTATCCCAAGAGAAACATAATTTTTCAAGTTTGATGGCGGCTTCCTCGCGACAATTAGATAATCTTCAAAGAATTTTTGATAATCAAGAGCGATCTCTTCGTTTCGTTAAAGATGAACTCAAGGAATTAACTGAATCATCTGCTGTTGAGAAGGATAAACTTATCAAGGGTAGATTAACTCTTAGTTTAAAGGCTAGTGAACTTAAAGATCAGTATTCTCAGTTAGAGAAATCTCACTCTTTACTAGTAAAATAAAATCTTTATCTTCGCACCAAAGAAGAAAACATGAAATCTCGTCTGAAGGGTATGGTTGGCGATAAATTTGACGATGCTATGAATCAGTGGGAGAATTGTTTCTTTTCATTAATCCAAAACTTAACCTCTCAAAAAGAAGGTAGTCAATTGACTGCCTCAATTGTTAATTTTTCTGATAAATTCCTATGTTTTACTTCTCGTGAGCTCATCATTTGAATATTTCCCTGTCATTTTTGTTATTCGCAGAATCTGAAAGAAGCCATCTTGCTACTATTACTGCCCTTACTGAGAAATTAGATAAGGTTCGCAAAGAAAACAAGACTCTCATTTCCGATTGCTTGGACGCTCGCGATAAAGCAGAAAGAAGGCTTGATTATCTTGAGTACTTCAAGAATATGGAGATTAGAAATCGTGATAGAGGTTTTCTTCGCAAAGTTCATCTCTCTGTTGAAGTTCTGTTGAATAAGATTCTGATCTCCCATTCTCTCCCTCCTGAATCTGTTCTTCCTCTAGAAGTTGAGGATGACGAAATTCCCATTCATATGGATAAAGATTTAGAAGATACACACACTGAAGGATAAGAATGAGATGAAGAAGATAACCCAGAAGAAGACGAAGGCTCTCCTAGAGAAGAAGAAATTCACGAAGGGAAGGATGCTGGCGATACTGAAAAGAATGATGGCGATACTGATAAATCTGCTAGAGAGAATGATAAATCTGGCGAGAAGAATATCTTGTGAGCATGTCATTTGAAGTTTGAGTTTTATTTTTGCTTTCTCTTCCTGCCTCTTTTTTCGCGAGGAATGTAACTTGGATGACTTTTTTAATTTTTCCTGTTGTCTATGTTGAATCTTCTCAAGGAAGATATTAAGATTTTATTTGCTCATTCCTCTTCTTGCCCTCTAATATCTTTCTTGAGATGGTGAATTATATGATGTTGAATAGATATTTTCTGAAGTAATCTTCCTCCTGCGATGAATAGATTTTTCCTACATTCTCAAATAAAATAATTAATGTTGAATATTAATCTGTTGGTCTTATTATGCCTTCCTAGTTAAAGGTCTTATTTTTCCAACCTTTAATACTTTTCTGCGACTAGATCGCAGGACATCTTTACATTTATATGTATTGACCCATTGATCTTGTCTTATCAGTACTTTTCAATATCTCTGCGAAAATATGACAAGTCTAGATTCTCTCGCGAAAACAAATCCTCGTGACATTGACGTCTTGCGATGAAATCGCAGGACGTCTTTACACTTTCATGCAAAAACCCATTGATATCATCTTAACATTTTCTCTTTAGGCTTTTTTCCTTTGTAAAATTTTCGTCACGCGACAATATGACAGGCCTAAATGATCTTGCAATCATGAAGCCCCATGACATTGCCATCTTAAGACACTTATCAGCTCCCTAATGGAGGGTGTCGCCCTTATCTTCCCCCTAGTTTCCCCTTCAAGGAGGGCACATCGGCCATACAAGACTAGATCCCCCATCCGTATTTGCCAACAACCAGTTGTGTTCGCAGCCTCTTGTCCTTTATGCCTATATGGCTTATAGTTACAAGACTGCACCCTAAGTGGGGTTTTCTTGTGCCAAGTGCATTGTAGCCAAGACTTACCAAGGATGGCAAGAGAGTTTAAAGACGCTCCGGCACCCTTGGCTCAACCGTGTACCTCGGCGCCTTGTTCATACTCTGCACTTCTTGGAAGAGATTCTCGGTCGCCCAACCAGGGTATAACCTTATATAGTTGGAAAATCAAGATCTCTCTCCCGGATAGGTTTTCTTTAACCCCAACATCTGCATGAATCGGGTTCCAAAGAATGTATAACCTTATCGCTGAGTCATGTCAAGATATACCCCCTCATATGACGCGCTATTAGGTCTTACATTTTCCTCTTACGAAATTGTATTCGCGAACTAGGGTGCACGCCATAAAGGTTCGTCCCATTCTTTTAATCTCTGCGAAATTTTATTCGCTATTCTTGCGATGATGCTCGCATAAATTGTGATAGAAAAAGAAGAATTTTTTAATTGTTTCATCTTACATTTGTATTTCTTACCTCACAGAAATTGCTACTGATAATACCTTTTCAGAAACAATCTATTCCATGGTCTATCAAGTCTTTGCCCAATATCTCTTCCCTCTGGATCCATTAATTTGTATGCTCCATTTCCAATTATCTCTTTAATGATGTATGGTCCATCCCATTTTCTCGCTAATTTTCCACCATTTTCTTGCTGATATTTTGGTGTTTCTCGCAAAACTAGATCGCCAGGTTGGAATTGACGTTTCTTGATCCGTTTGTTGTACTCGTGAGCTAATCTTCGCTGGTAATTTTCCATATGTTGTAGAGTTTTTTCTCTCTTTTATTCTAGTTCATCTAACTCATTTAAAATCATTCCAGCACTTAGATTTTGCTCCCACGCCTCTCTTTTTGTTGTTGGGATAGTAACCTCTGTTGGTAGAACAACTTCAACTCCATATGTTAAACAGAAAGGTGACATTCCAGTTGCCTCTCGTCTAGTTGTATTATATGCCCATATTGCATTATGCACTTGCTCGCACCATGATTTGTGATAACCTTCTAACTTCTTTTTTAAGATGTCTGCGATTGTCTTATTAGTTTCCTCAGCCTGACCATTTGCTTGTGGATATAAAGGAGTAGATTTTCCACATTTTATCTTAAATGCATTGAGTAACAATTCTATATTATGTCTCTCAAATTGCTTTCCATTATCAGATAATAATTGTGCTGGAATTCCAAATCTGCAGATTATATTTTCAAAGATGAATTTAAAAATATCTTTATCGCGAATATGTTGTACTGCCTTTACTTCTCCCCATTTTGTGAAATAATCTGTTGCAACAATCAGATATCTTCTCTGTCCAGACCCAGGTACAAATGGTCCCACAATATCCAATCCCCATTTTCTAAATGGCCATACGCTTGATGAAGATGATAATGGTGCTCCTGGTGCATGTGTCTTTTTCCCAAATCGCTGACAATCTTCACAACGCCTTGAGAGTTACTTTGCATCCTCATGCATATATGACCAATAATAACCCTGCATCTTTGTTTTATATGCTAAAGATCTACCCCCGCTGTGATTACCAGCATCACCACTATGCAATATTTTTAGCACCTTTTTCCCTTCTTGTCTCGTCAAACATCTTAGCGATGGTCCACTAAAAGATCTGCGATATAATATCCCATCCCGTAATTCATAATTGGTTGCTCTACTTTTTAATTTATGTGCTTCTAATCGATTTCTGGGGATTTCTCCTCTCGCCAAATAAGCATGAAGATCTGCTCGCCAATCTGTTGCATTATTCCCTATTTCTTCCTCGCCGGGTTCTACCATCATTACATCTACCTCTTCTTCCTCTTTGTTTATTGCCGATTGTAAAGGGTTCGTCATCATACTTGATATGAAAGCAAAAGCATCTGCAAGCCTATTATCTTTCCTTGATATGTGTCTCCATTTTATTTTTGGAATCCTCGCAGATAATTCTTCAACAAGTTTTTTGTACTTCTTCAAAGATGGTTCAATTATAGTATACTCTCCCTTTATCTAGCGAATAACCAATTGTGAATAGCTGGTAATTATAGAATTTTCCAACTTCATTTCTATCGCAAACTTTAATGCATGGATTATAGCTTCATATTCTGTCTCATTATTAATGGATGCAAATTCTAATCGAAACGAAAACGCTATTTTTTCTCCTTCTGGGGATATGAAAACAATTCCAATTCCATTTCCTTCTCCATTTGACGATCCATCCACTAATATTTCCCATCTGTCAGGTTCTGTTAATAGCTCTTTTGGGTCCCCATGTTCTTCATCTATATCCATCATTTCTTCTATAGCTTCGTCATCTTCTAAAGGAAATTCAGCTAAGAAATCTGCGATAAATTGTGATTTTGGCGAGGATAGAATTTCATATTGAATATCAAAGTTCCATACTTGCGCATTCCATCTCTCAACTCTGCCTGATATTTTTGAATTTTTCATCACCGATTCAATTGGAACTCTTGTTAACACTTTGACCTTATGCGCTTGGAAGTAAATTCGAAGCTTAAAAGTTGCGTGTACCAATGCTAGAATTAGTTTCTCAATCTTCGAATAATTTCTCTCTACTGAATTAAATGTTTTTCTGATGTAATAAATTGTCTTTTCCACCCCCGCATCTACTCGCAGTAACACGGCACTTAGCACGTATGTGGTTGTCGCAAGATAGATCAATAGCTCTTCTCCTGGTTCAGCCTTTTGTAAAATAGATATGTTCATCAGTTGTTCTTTAATTCCTTGAAAAGCCTTATCACACTCATCTGTCCATTTAAATTTTGTTCCCTTCTTGAGTATATCGAAAAAATGTTTGCACTTGTCTGATGATCGCGAAATAAACCTTCCAGCCGAGGCTAAGAGTCCATTCAGTTTTTGCACATCTTTAACTGTCGCTGGTGTTGGCATATCGCGAACTGCTTTTACCTTTTCTGGATCAACTTGTATTCCTTCTTTTGATATAATATAACCCAAAAATTTCCATGAAGCTACTCCAAAAGTACACTTTTCTGGGTTCACTTTGATGTTGAATTGTCGCATTTGATCGAAAATCTCTTTCAAATCATGTACATGATTTTTAGCTTCTTTGCTTTTAATCAACATGTCATCCACGTACACTTCTTATGTTTTATGTATCCATTTTGCGAAAACTTTCTCCACCATTCTTTGGTATGTTGCACCAGCATTTCGTAAGCCAAAAGGCATCTTTGTATAGCAATATAACCCTCTTGGAGCAAAAAATGATGTATGCTCTTGATCTTCTTCTGCGAGGGGAATTTGATTATATCCTTTTAATCCGTCTAATGAATATATTCTATCATTTCCCGTTGCTGATTCAACCATTTGTGGAATATCTGGCAATGGAAAACTATCTTTAGGACAAGCTTTGTTTAAATCAGTAAAGTCTATGCAAATTCTTATCCCTTTATTTTTCTTTGGGACCACCACCATATTTGCAATCCAATCTGGATATTTTGCTTGCCTTATAATTCCTGCATCAAGCATTTTCTGTAGTTCTTCTTCTATTTGAGAATGGTATGTTGTTGCAATTTTTATGATTCTTTGTTTAAATGGTCTCACATCTTTGTTGATCTCTAATTTATGACATGCTACTGAAGGGTCTATCCCTGGCATCTCATCCATACTCCATGCGAAGATGTCTTTGTATTCTTGCAAGAGATTTATTGTTCTTTCTTCTTCGCTCCCGATATTTATTTTCTTTGTTGGCTCTGCTGCGGTGTAACTAGCTTCAAGTTCTCCCATTGGTGTTGGAGTTTTCATTTCTCTCGCGAATTCATCTTCTTCTCGCGAAACTTCACTTGGTATCCCTTTTCCTTCTTTTGCCCTTATCATGTAAATTTTATATTCCTCTTCTTTCTTTGCTTCTCTGTTCAATTTTCTGCGAGCTTTTCGCAGCTTTGGACGTTCTTCACAATTTCTTAAATTTTTTACAATATTGTACGGCGATTCCACATCTACCACACATAATGATATTTGTGTTTCAATTTCTCCTAGTGGAATTCGTACCATTATCTCGCCTTTAGGTTTTGTTATAGATTTTCCAAAGCCATGAACATAATATGTTGAATGAGACATTTCTTCATCCTTATATCCCATCTTCTTGAAGGTATGATAAAATATCATGTCTACAGAACTTCATGTGTCTACTAAAGTTCTATTCATAGCCCATTATTCTTCAGATTTTATCGATTTCTTCTTTCTCATTGGTATAGTGGTTACTGTGACCACCAATAGAGATGTATGACTTAAATCTTCTTCTGGTATTTCTGCTGCTGTAAACGTGATTTCTTGTTTTTCCCAATCTTTCAATGATGATAACTTCTCCACTGTCCCTATCTTCCTTCCTTCAAAATCCCGTTTATGTATCCTTCCCTTGATATTTTCATGAAACCTATCAATCATTTCTTTTGTTATTACATCACCTTTCAATTTTCTACAATCCTTTTTGATTCTGATCATTCTTCCTTCAATTTTCTCACCGATTTACTTAATGATTTCCTTAATCTTGAACAATTTTCATTTTCTTCTTCGTTTTTTCTTCTATTTTTGTTAATTCAATCCCTGTTTCGGTCGCCAAAATGTAGTTGTAGGATTTCCCACACTACACCCTTGTCAAGAATCTATGAAAACTAAGTCATAATTGTGGATGAACAACAACACTTTTATTAATTCACTTTCAGGAAGATTTACAAGAAATATCAAAACTCAATACAAACTTTTTTGGAGTTTCTCTCTCCTCAAAATTCTTTCAGCTCTCAAAAATACATCATCCTCTTCTGGATTTAGTTGAACCCTTTATATAGGAAAATACATAGTGGAAGACAGCTAAGATTTTCCCTTAATTCGGATCTACTCTGCGATCTCATCGCCATAACTTTAGTCTTCACCATCGCCAACTTTATAACCATCGTGAAGCAGACTTATTCTTCATATATCTTTAATCGTTAACCGTTATATCACTCTTTTGTGACACTCGCCAAATGTTGTTGAATAATCTTGCGACGTTCACGTCAAAGTGTTGTTAATACTTGTAGAAATGTTTGGGTTTCTCGTAGAAGTGTCGTTTCCATCGCGAGAATATTGTTGTGGCGATATTCTGGTCCTACAAACATGTTTCTCTGAATTCTCCTATGATAACAAACTCAATTCTTCTAATTGAGATCGACGGAGAAGTGAAAGAGAAAGAAGAAGAAGAAGAAGAAGAAGAAGAAGAAGAAGAAGAAGAAGAAGAAGAACAGAGAAAAAATAAGAAGAAAGAGAAAGAAAGAAAAAAAATGAGTTTCTCTTCGCCACGCGTAGGAGATAAGGCAACGAGATTTAATAAAACACCCCATAAAAGGATAAGAGCTGCCCCAGTCGGTTTAAGGAAAAATTACCATTTCGCCCTTCATACTAATCTGATGATATCTTCTTCGTCCGGTATCCGATTGACACGTTCGAGTAGTCCATTCAATATAACCTTTTGAGATCTATCCAGCGGTACTAGTTTCGTATCTAGATCGTTTTTAGATTAATTTTTATTAATTAACGTTCATCTCCAATTAATCCAGTCATTAGCGGCTTAATCGTCCCTTGACTGGTTTAATAGCGTTGACGAGCTTGAGGGTCCTTACAATAGTAATCAACAAAGTCTCTTAATCTCATACTTTGTTGATTCCACAAGTTTAATACTTGTGAGGTGAATAATAATTTAGGATGCACTTATGGTTGCATAAGTCCAGATTTTGAGGATAGCTAGAATTTTGTCAAGTTGCTATCTGTTAGAGCACTGCTCGGTCGAACTCGCATGCGTTTCCATCTCAAGCATGTTTTTAAATGTTAGTGATCAAAACTAAAAGTCTAGATTTTTAGTCTACTTATAGATGTCTCGGACCAGGATATAGATTGTGTAGTTAAGCCTTAGACTTCACGACGTTCATCATTTGAAGACGAATAACTACTAAGGAGAGCTTGTGGAACTTCATCAACAAAAGGTACGTGGAGACTGAAACTCATCTATCACTTGGAAATTCTATTTCTACTTTATCTATTATATTGAGACATAAGTCATATTACGATATAGTTTTATATTATACACATTTGAGATTTCGAGCTGAATTTAACTCGCTTACATATATGTCTCGGAATATGTGTTAGCAAGATTTCGCTTCGACCAAGTTAATCATATATTCTTGACGCAAGTCAAAAGATGATCATGTAAAAAATTTCGAGTAACATCTTACATGGTTTGTGTTATGCAATCATTTGGTGTAGTCTTGAAATGTTTCGTTATGATTATTTTAATAACTTGAAAATTACATTGATGCTAATAGTGTGTGAAAACAGCTATTGTCATCCTCAAAGAAAGTTTCAATGACTGAAATAAGATTTTAGGACACTTAACCATTATTGGATATGACATGTTGTTTACTCTTGCACAAATGTAATCCATTTCTGGGAACCATAGTATGCGTACCCGTACGCGTACCTGTTGGCTTGAGAAATTCGGGAACCTAAGTATGCGCACCCGTTCGCATACTGGTGTAAGGTTCATGTCCGAATATTTCTACTGGGATTGGAAGTTCGGATACCCGTTTGTGTACTGGCTAAACCCAATCTTGCTCCAAGTATTTCAGGTATGCGTATCCATTTGCATACTTGAAGGTTAAAGTTCTAAAATCAGTTGTGTACATGAACTTAAACATTTATATAATAAGGAATGAAATCTTTGAAAACCGTGGCTATAATGTTCATGAATTGATTCGAGTGAATCAAACTGATTTTGCTTTAATTGTGTTCTTGTATACTTATATCAGAATATAACAATTGAACAACTCTTAAACTAGTTTCATTTGAGTCATTTGAACTAGTTATGGTTAAGATGAACAAGGTTGATATGAGAGTGATCATATGTATAACTTCGGTTAACTATTGTTGAGTCAACATGGTGTACATGTTTAGGTACGGTTATATAAACCTAAATGAGGGTACATTTCATTTGTGTGTAACAATCTAAGTTCGATCTAATGGTTGAAATATATTAGCTTGGTTGAATCAGGTTATTCATCTAACGGTGAATATTAAATGCTTTGTTACCAAGTTAACTTAGATTGCAAACCCTGATTTGAAAAACTATATAAAGGAGAACTCTAGTAACTGGGAAACCAAATCCCCATAATTATGTGTGTTACTAGTTGCATAAACTAGAGTCTATACTCCTTTAACCTTAGGTTTCTCACGAGACCCTGTAGGTTAACGACTTAAATACTTCATTGGTATTGTGAAGCCATGCCCAACTATTTTCTCTATAGTTACATGATCTGAACTTCTTGTTTCTATCGTGTTGTGTACAATTTTAAGAATTGGCTTGAGATTTATATCTTTGATAGGAAAGATATAAAAGTAGTCACAAGCATCTTCGTCTCATCGTTTGTGATTCCACGATATCTTGTTTCGTTAACCGATTAAGATTATTGTGAGGTGATTGATAATACTAGGTTGTTCTTCGGGGATATAGGACCGGTTAATCAATTGGTTCATGTTCACCTTGATTTAAAATATGGAACAAAAACTAATAGGTATTTCAGTGGGAGACAGATTTATCTATTCCAATAGACTTTTCTGTGTGAGACATATTTGTTTATCAAGCTTTGACTTTGGGTCGTAGCAACTCTTGGTTGTGGGTAAGATCAGCTAAGGGAATAAATTGCGTAGTATCCTGCTAGGATCAGAGACGTAAGGAATGAAACTATACCTTGAATCAGTGTAAGATTGATTAGGGTTCAACTACAGTCCAGTCCGAAGTTCATTGGTAGTAGGCTAGTGTATGTAGCGGCTTAATACAGTGTGGTGTTCAAAGCTGGACTAAGTCCCGACATTTTTCTGCATTTGCGGTTTTCCTCGTTAATAAAATTATGATGTATGTGTCATTTATTTTCAAATATCATTGGTTATGCGTTGTATCGATCAATTAGGAAATCTAACCTTGAAATTGATTGATCCTTGAACATTGGTCTTTGGTACCATTCCAGTTACTTCTCTTATATTTAATCAGGCTCACAAATTTCTATTTGTTGATTACTGATTAAATTAAGAGATAGAGATATAAACTCTTGTATATACTTTTCTCTTGATTGAGTCTGATTGTCTAGTTGATTATCTAGAAATTATATTGGAGTAAATCCTCTCATATTGCCAAACGAATTATTGGGTGTGGTTGTTGTACCCCTGCATTTTCAATTGGTATCAGAGTAGGCAAACACATTAAAGACCTTATTAGTCTGTGTTTGTAGTGATCTGATATGGACAGAAGTGATATCTCTATAAACGTACCACCAGCAGTCTTTGATGGCTCAAATTAGTCTGTGTTTGTAGTGATCTGATATGGACAGAAGTGCTATTTTAAATCATAGGTTTATGTAGTTAATGTCTATGATGTTCCCGTTATTACAGTAGGATATGCGACCGTTCCAAAGGATATTGGTGCATATGACCCTACTGAGATTCTTGCTGCAAATAAAAATTCTGACGGTTTGAATGCAATCATTCATGCCTTTACCCCAGATCTTCAGCACCATGTGATTACGTGCACTCGATCTAAAGATGCTTGGGATATCTTAGAAACCGTATTTGAAGGGAATACCAGTGAAAAGGAAGTCAGGATTCAAAACCTAAATTTTGACTGGGAAAACCTTCGTATGGCAAATGATGATTCATTTGATGAGTTTAATCACAAAGTGTCTAAAATTGTTAATGCATCTTTTGCATTGGGTAAGACTATTCTTGAAAAGGACATTGTTATGAAAATTCTCAGATCGCTACCATCTAGATACGACTCTAAGAAGCATGCCATCATTTAGGGAAATAACCTTGATACTCTCTCCAAAAATACACTGGTTGGGAAGTTAAATATATTTGATTATGATCATACATCCAAATCCGGAAAGGATGTTGCTTTCAAAGCACAAAAGAACACTAAATTACTTGACAAAAGTAAAAGTGTTTGCATCTCTGAAGATGATCTTTCTGAGGCTGATTCATCAAATGAAGATCTTGACAAGTCAGTCTCTTTGACCACAAGACAGTTTAGAGATTTTCTATTGAAGAGAAGTAAACGGTTCACCAGAGATAAACCTAGGCCATCAGTTAAACCTCATAATCGTGCTCCTCCTAAAAACAGGGACGTTGATGAGACTGATGATGAGGATATGCCACAGTGCTTTAAGTGTAAAGGTTTTGGTCATTTTTCTAATGAGTGTCTGAACCGCAGAAAATACACTGGGAACAAAGTCTTGCTGCAACTCTTGATGATATGTCTGATCACTATGATTCTAATGAAGACGAAAAATCAAGTATTGTGCTTCTTTGTGAAAATATTGATTTTGATAATTGTAGCAATACATACATCAATCTTGATATTCTTTCATAAGAGAACTCAACCAATCTGGAAGAAAAAGTTTACCTTTCTGTTGGAAACTCTCTGTCAAAATTTTCAGGTTCCCTTATGTGTCTAGAAACTTGCACATCTCGGGAATCTGAATCATATTCCAGGTTGACGTGCTCTTATTATTCACTCGAAGGTCATGAACTTTCAAAGTGTTTCAAGTACAAACACAAAATAAGGTATGTCAACAAACTTCAACGATGAGCGAATCGATTAGCAAACAAGCTCAAACTTGTTCAAAAAACCTCTGAGGTATGTAAGATTTTATCTTCTTCGAAGAAGTTAGTTTCCAAGGATAAGACAAGACTACTATAGAAGAAAGTATGTTCTAAACATTCTGAGAAACAGGGTTCTATGCATTCCTTTCAAAAAGGTTATGGTGGACAGATTATTGTTCACCGTAGCATAATTTTATTGTGTTGTTTGGTACATCTTTTCTCATGTGCCTGATCAAAATAGACAAGATTGTGCACACCTCAGGCTTTAGGAAAAGAGAAAATTTTGAATTTTTTTTTTCTCTTCTTAGCTTTGATGTGTTTTGCAATTTGGAATTCTTCCATATCTAATTGATATTGGAAAGGACTTCCCTAGTCAATCAATAAAAGAGGGTTATTCTCGACAATTTTACCCTTCTTAGGGTTGTGAGTTATGCATGCACGAACCTGTGTTTAAAGGTTTCGTAACCCTACATTCTTTTTTTCCTTCTCTGAAACTCTTTTTTATCTTAAGACTGCTTGTTGAGTTTAAATTGTGAATTCCTCTCACAAACCCGTACGCATATGGATACTCCAAGCATCATGTCTTCTGATGGAAAAGATGTTAATATGATTGTTAAGCCATCAATCATGAAGGAAAAAGAAAGATCTTTGTTGCCTCCAATTTTGAAAAGAAAAAAAAGGAATGTGAGGAAGCCAAGAGTTTTTCCTTCAAACTCTCAGAAGTTTTCTGGTGTTCTTGAAGAGTTGAAGGAAACAAGGAAGGATATTCAACAAATAAAGGCCTTTCTTATGAGAACTCTTGAAATTCAGAAGTCCCTGGTTCGACATCATCATCCTAGAAGGTTTGTTGGAATTGACTCCTTTCTTCACGAACCATATGTTCCCATGGCTATTGACGACAAGGAGTTCGTGGATGATAACGAATTTTTCAAAGGTCTCAATGTCTAGAAAACTTCTTATGAGAATTTTAGTCTTGTGTTTTTTAAGAATGATAACTAGGGTTTGGAATATCTATTATTGTGAGTACACATAGCTATGTCCAGCGTTTTCATCTTCAATGTTTTTAGATTTATTTATTTAAATTCTAAGTTATTTGGAAGATGATTTTTGCAGTATTAATCTTTATGGTTTCATATATTGCAAATTATTATGGGATATTTTTTTTACGTCTGTGAACCTTGACTGTCCCATACTTATTCAAGAGTTATCTCTATTATGTCAGTATGAAAGTATTCATAAAAGATGGAATGGACTTTTGAATACAAAAGTTAAGCGTTTTATGTCATTATGCAAATATTGATGGAAGAAAGGATGAACTTTTGTTGACAAAGATTAAGTCTATTATATGTTATTGTGCAAATAGTGATGAAAAATAGAATGAATATTTATTTATTTCGCAGTATTGTTCTTTCCCTGATCCACATATTTGTGCATATATTGTGTTGCTCCGTAAGTTCTCTTATGCTGAGCATGGCCAATTGAATTGATCATTTTTGTGGCTAATTCAATTACGATTTTTGGATACAAATTCATGTTCTCATGTGATTTGATTATGTCCAAAGAAATCCTTATTTTCTAGTAAAAGTAAGGTCGCTCTTGTTGTTCTTTTGGGAATGACATTTTATGGGGGAGAGTTCTTTTTGAACTTGTGCATAATTGCCAAATATTTGTGGGGAGTGATTCTGTGGAATATTGTAGGAGTTATCTTGTATCTTTATAAACTCCTTGATGAATGCATTTAGCTTCGTCTATATGATTGCATCCAAATAAGTTGGTATGTTATTCTCTTTTGGTCATGAAGTATCTCTATGAAAATTTCATGAGGATCATACTAGTTTTCGTATCTTTGCCAATTTATATTAACAAAAAGGGGATAATTTATGTGTAGTTTCATACTACAAATACATATGGTCTACGGATCATTAATTATGTAAGGGGGATCGGTTTTCATGTGGAGATGAAGTATTGACTAAACGAGATTGATACATATCACCATAATATTGTTGTCAAAGTTATGATACAATTGAACTTTGATGTTGTGTAATGATGCTATGAAACTGTATAACAATGATTGAGAGCAACTGTTTTCTAATTGTTATCGCTACGGATCTTCAACAACTATGATGCTGAGTTGAACACGTTTAGAATCATGAAGTACTAGGAAGTGACGAAGATTTCGATTCGTGTTGAAGATGCCAAGGAGATCAAGCATTTGGATGAGAAGCTACAAAGTTTTTTTATTTTGTAATCCATATGTATTGATAATTTTGTCACTAAAATTAACAAAGGGGGAGAAGTCGCATGCATTGTTATCTCAAGCATGTTTTTCAATGTTAGTGATCAAAACTATAAGTCATGATTTCTAGTCTACTTATAGATGTCTCGGACTAGGACATAGATTGTGTAGTTGAGCCTTAGACTTCACGGTGTTCATCATTTGAAGACTAAGAACTACTAATGAGAGATTGTAGAACTTCATCAAAAAAAGGTATGTGGAGACTGAAACTCATGTATTACTTGGAAAGTATATTTCTACCCTATCTCATATATTGTAATACGATATAGTCTTCTATTATACACATTTGAGATTTCGAGCTGAGTTTAACTCACTTACATATTTATCGAAATATGTGTTGGCAAGCTTTCGCTTCGACCAAGTTCATCTTATATTCTTGACGCAAGTCAAAAGATGATCATGTGAAAATTCCCGAGTAACATCTTACATGGTTTGTGTGATACAATCATTTGGTGTAGACTTGGAATGTTTCGTTATTATTATTACAATAACTTGAAAATTGCTTTGATGCTAATAGTATGCGAAAACGACTATTGTCATCCTCAAATAAAGTTTCAATGATTGAAATAAGATTTTAGAACACTTAACCATTATTGGATATGACATGTTGTGTACTCCTGCACATATGTAATCCATGTCCGGGGACCATAGTATACGTACCCGTACGTGTACCTGTTGGATTGAGAAATCCGGGAACCTAAATATGCGCACCCATTTGCGTACTGGCGTAAGGTTCATGTCCAAATATTTCTGCTGGGATTGGAAGTACGCGTACCCATTTTCATACTGGCGAAACCCAATCTTGGTCCGGGTATTTCAAGTATGCGTACCCATTTGCATACTTGAAGGTTTAAGTTCTAAAATCGGTTGTGTACATGAACTTAAACATTTATATAATAAGGAATGCAATCTTTGAAAACCGTGGCTATAATCTTCATGAATTGATTCGAGTGAATCAAATTGATTTTGCTTCAATTGTGTTCTTGTATACTTATATCAGAATATAACAATTGAACAACTCTTAAACTAGTTTCATTTGAGTCATTTGAACTAGTTATGGTTAAGATGAACAAGGTTGATATAATAATGATCATATGGATAACTTCGGTTAACTATTATTGAGTCAACATGGTGTACACGTTTAGGTACGGTTATATAAACCTAAATGAGGGTACATTTCATTTGTATGTAACAATCTAAGTTCGATCTAACGGTTGAAAGATATTAGCTTGGTTGAATCAGGTTTTTCATCTAACGGTGAATATTAAATGCTTTGTTACCAAGGTAACTTAGATTGCAAACCCTGATTTGAAAAATTATATAAAGGAGAACTCTAGCAACTGGGAAACCTAATCCCCATACTTATGTGTGTTACTAGTTGCATAAACTAGAGTCGATTCTTCTTTAACCTTAGGTTTTTCATGAGACCCTTTAGGTTAATGACTTAAAGACTTCATTGGGATTGTGAAGCCAGATCCAACTATTTTTTCTATAGTTGCGTGATCTGATATTCTTATTTCTATCGTGTTGTTTACAATTATAAGAATTGGATCGAGATTTATATCTCCGATAGGCAAGATAGAAAAGTAGTCACAAAAACCTTCGTCTCATCGTTTGTGATTCCACAATATATTGTTTCGTTAACCGATTATGATTATTGTGAGGTGATTGATAATACTAGGTTGTTCTTTGGGGATATAGGACCGGTTTATCAATTGGTTCATGTTCAGCTTGATTTATCAAAATACGGAACAAAAACTCATAGGTATTTCTGTGGGAGACAGATTTATTTATTCCAATAGACCTTTCTGTGTGAGATAGATATGTTTATCAAGTCTTCGACTTTGGGTCGTAACAACTCTTGGTTGTGGGTGAGATCAACTAAGGGAATCAAGTGTGTAGTATCCTACTTGGATCAGAGACGTAAGGAACGCAACTCTTGGTTGTGGGTTCAACTACAGTCCAGTCCTCGTTAGGGTTCAACTACAGTCCAGTTCGAAGTTCATTAGTAATAGGCTAGTGTCTGTAGCGGCTTAATACAATGTGGTGTTCAAAGATAGACTAGGTCCCGGGGTTTTTATGCATTTGTGGTTTTCCTCGTTAACAAAATTCTGGTGTCTGTGTTATTTCTTTTCCGCATTATATTTTGTTATATAATTGAAATGTCACATGTTGTGCTTTGTATCGATCAATTGGGAAATCCAACCTTTGGTTGTTGATTGAAATTGATTGATCCTTGAACATTGGTCTTTGGTACCGTTCAAGTTACTTCTCTTATATTTAATCGGGCTCGCAAATTTTTATTTGCTGATTGTAGATTGAATTGAGAGATAGAGATATAAACTCTTGTATATACTTTTATCTAGATTGAGTATGACTGTCTAGTTGATTCTCTAGAAAGTATATTAGAGTAAGTCCTCTCAGATTGCCAAACGAATTGTTGGGTGTGGTTGTTGTACCCCCGTATTTTCAATAGAAACTTTTAGTTGTGGGTAAGATCATCTAAGGGAATCAATTGTGCATAATCTGGCATAGTTATTGAGGCGTAAGTAACGCGAATGTACCTTAATCAGTGTGAGATTGGTTAGGGCTCAACTACATTCCAGTCTGAAGTTAACTTGTAGTAGGCTAGTGTATGTAGAAGATTAATACAGTGTGATGTTCAAAGCTGGACTAGGTCCCGGGGTTTTTCTACATTTGCGGTTTCCTCGTTAACACAATCTCTGGTGTTTGTGTTACTTTTTTTCGCATTATATTTGTTTATATAATTGAAATATCACAGGTTGCGTAAGTTCAATCAATTAGTGAATCCAACCTCTTGGTTATTTATTGAATTGATTGACATTTGGATATTGGTTTTTGATACCGTTCAAGTTATTTCTTATATTAATCAGGCTCAAGGATTTATATTTGTTTGATTTGTTGATTACATTAAGAAACAGAGATATAACTCTTGGATATATTTTTCTTGATTGAGTCTGACTGTCTAGTTGATTTTCTTGGAATTCTATTGGAGTTAGTCCATACAGATTTCCTAAACTAAATATTAAGTGTGGTTGTTATACCCCTGCTTTTTCAATTATTATTCACTTCATAAGTATAAACTTGCGGAATCACAAATTTTGAGACGAAGAGAACTTTGTGATTTCTATCTATCTTGTTCAAGTGATAAATCAATGATCGAACAAGATCAGGATACTCGAGTTATCAAGATATAAGATAACTGGACATGGCTTCATGAATCCCAATGAAGTCTTTGATAGTCGATATACCCTAAAAGGATTTTTGGAGAGGACGACTCAAGATACAATTAGGACACACCAAAAAGTAGTGTCAGGATTCCAAGATCCCAGTTTCCAAGTGTTCCCCTTATATAGACATTCAAAGCATAGGTTGTTTTAGGTTTTAACTAAAATAGATTTGGAACCAAGCAAACAATATTCACCGTTAGATGAAAGTTTTTAATATTATTCACATAAACAATATATACACTCTGGTTAGGTAAACCGTAACCGAACTATGCACAAAGACTATGTCCAACATGGTTAGACGAAACTAGCAGGTTTGAACTTAAAAGCTTAACACTCATTTCCATTAACACAAAGACATTGTTCTTGAGTCACAATCATGTGATCAAATAAGTTTAATGTATTATAGAGAATTGATCAAATGCAAATTATCTCATAAAAATAATTTAATCACAATTGAATTATAATCGACGGAGTTGGTAAATTCATAAACTACAAATACTTGAGTAGTTCATGAATCGGCTGAGTCAAGGTACGCAGATCGGTTCGCAAACTTATAAGCAAAATCAAGTTTCGGAGTTGACATGACTTTTTCAGTTCACGTACCGGTTTCAAACTTAAGACCTTTACCGGTTCCAGAGTTCACAAAACTTTTCTGTTTGTGTACCAGTTTGGGTACTAAACTAGTTTTTAAAACATAGAGTTATATTAGCTCGCATATTGGTTTGAATACTTTAACCCGGTTCCCTTACCACATTTCCAAAATGGTTTGCATAGGAATATGCATACCTATCTGGATCACGAAACAAACATATTTTCTCATGATGTGCATACGAATATGCGTATCACACAAATCTGAAAGTCGATATATAGCTACTAGACTATGTATACGATTAGATGTAATACAGCTTCGGACATATAACAGTTTTCTCAGTTTGTAAGACTAATAACACTGTCATGTATTCCAAATACAGTAGTTCTATATTTCTCTAAATCAATTTAAAACATTCTTGAATAACATCAATGACATGTATCATTGTTCCAGGCTATTTTCAAATGATAAACTTTAATGAAGGTTTGGTTCCGAACAATAAATTGTTCACCACCGAAATTGATCAAGTATAAAAAAATATTCATTAAGCTTAGTTATTATATTTTGAGAAATTCGTAAACTAAATAATTAGGTCTCGACTCGAAATTCTTGTCTATGCAAGCTAGTCTAATTAGTTATTCGACTAACGTATTAAGGATAGAAAAGTGAATATAACTTGAGAAATGGGTGGTTCAGTCTTCACTTACCTTTTGTTGATGAAGTTCTGTAAAAGCTTCGGTTGATTTTTGCCTTCAAACGGTAGAACGCAAATGATGACTGGTTCATTTCTCCACTACATTATCCTAGACAGAGACTTAACAAAATGTATACTAGAAAATAAGATATAGTTTTGAAAACTAAATTTGACAGCAAGCTTGATATAACAACACTTGTAAGTTCGACCGAGCAATGCTCTAACAACTTTGAAGACTTCACCGTGAAGCCTAGTCAGAATGTCTTTTACCTGATAGATCACGTATTTAGAACTTGTTCTTATTGATCTTTGAGTTTTTTTTAATCTCAGATCATGAACGAGATAGATATAAATCGCAAAGTTCTCTTCGTCTCAGACTTTATGATTCTTCAAGATAAATATCTAAATTCTTCCTTGATTTGTTTGGATTGTTCTTGAGAGGTGGTTATTAATCAAGGATTCTCATCTAAATGAGTATAAGTGTTCCGGATTCGTGAGGTTTGCTAGACTTTGTCTGCTGAAAATAGATTTCATACCTATATTGAAATATCAAAAGGAAAATAAAAAAGGCTTGTCTGTTAGAGGCAAATCGGTATCAAAAGTCTTCATTGAGCTTGAAAAAACTCTTAGGTTGTAAAGGACGTCAACTAAGGGAATCAAGTGCGCAAAATCTTGCGAGGTTCAAGAGGCGTAAGGAACACAACTACATCTAAATTTCTTGGAGGTTTAGTTCGGCCTCAACTACATTCCAGTCCCAAATATGATAGTGGTTTAGTATCTGTAGCGGTTTAATACACTGTGGTGTTTAAAACTGGGTGAGTTCCTATTTTTTTATGAGGTGCAGTTTTCCTCGTTAACAAAAATTCAGGTGTCTTGTGTTTTTCCTTTTCTGCATTATATTGTTTTATCTTTATAATAAGAAAAGTACAAGTAGTACATGATTCAATCTAGATAGTTTAAGTCCTTATAAACTGAGATCAAAAACATGATTCGTTTTTATTGAATTCGCATCTTGAAAGATAGATTGTAAGTTTCATACTTGTTAGGGATACGACTAGATTGATCTTGGATATCGATTTTTGAGATCGTACAAGAACTCTTCTACACAATCAGAATCCTGGATTTTTGTTCTATACATATTGATTGTGAAAGTGAAAGAGGAAAACTTTATATACAATTTTCTTCAAGGGTCTTTATTTTGACCTACTTGTGATTGTATTAGGTTTTGTTCATACAAGTTGTTGAACGAAAAAGTTGGTGGTGAACTTAGTACCCTCTTATTTTTAGAAGGCCTTGAAGCTTTAGATTGAATCTAACCAAATAGTCCATCTCCACTTAGATTGTCCAAACATCTCGAATAAGTATTATGAGACTAGAGACAAATTCTAGTTACTCATTGAAGACTAAACGGATATTCATCCTTCAAAGTGAGGTTAGTAAGTGTTGAACGACTATTTCATTTCTATATAGTTCTTACAGTCTTATTCATTAAAAAACATAACATACGAAGTTTGTTTACATGATTTTAGTATATAAGATGACTTGATCGTTATTTATATGATCAAAATATCAAAGGAATGATGCGCATAATTATCACTACAACTCATTATTGAATTAAGTTTCATATTCAATTAAGGATTCATGACCGATCCTAAAACGGATTCCAGGCCCGGTCTTAGAACCGATCCCACGGTCGATCCTATCACAATCAGTCCCATAAACGATCACATGTACGGTCTCAGCACCGGTTCCTAAATAGATTTTAACTTGTGTATTTTCGAGTGTTCTCTCTCTTCTCACTCGAAACAGTGAAAACCGAATCTGACATAATGTAGTTTTTTTTTTTATATTTTTTCTTTAGTAACTTAAGTAACATTGCAACAGTAGATATTTTTTCAGTCTATTGAGATAAAGGAAGCCATATATGAGGCCAGCTACAAAAGCAAAATTGAAACAACAGAATAGGCTAAGTATTAAATTTTTAGGAGGGATCTATGTGAGGCCGCTTCGAATTCGGTAATCTTTCTAGCGACAACTCATATACCTTATTAGCTATGACTTCTACAATATACTACATTACTGGAAAAATGATACCATCACTTTGAACATAGAAGAAGAAAACTAAAAATACCCTAAATTGAAGAAGTGATAATATCTGGTTTTGAGTATGGAAGAAGTGTATTGATTATTCACTGGAAAAAAAAGAAGAAAAAAAAAATGGAAAATCTAAATGGTTCCTATTCCACCACAAAAATTGGGTCATCCAATACTGGAACCAGAACCAAAAGAAAGGACAGTAAAATCGTGCGACGTGCGTGAGGTTGGTGGACGAATATCACGAGATCTGTCTCATTAATTTTTTCCAGTCAGCTGAAAGAAAAACAACTGAAACTTTCTTTAATCCACCACGGATTAGATTTGGATTATAAGAAAAAATTGTCTTTCTCCCTTTCCTCACCCAAAGTTATTTCATACAGGTACAAAGTCTCAAACCTAACCCTTGTATTTCCAGCATTTCTTAAGATCGATTGTTCATAAATTCTTCATCTTCTAAGATTTTGTGTCCATTTGATTCAGGATCCTCCTCTCGTTGGATCTGATCGTTGGACCACATGGTACGCCCTTTGATTTCCTTAAACCCTGAATAAATTTTAGTGTTAGTACAATTTTGATGTGGATCTATTGTTTTTTGATCTATAATTATGAGTTAGTAGGTCAATTTTTTGCTTCATATATATTGGATGAGTTTGAGTTTCTTCTTTGGCATGAGAATTGATTTGATTTTTATTGTTTGAAATAGTATATAGGGTTCTGTTTCAGTTACATGGTTGATCTATAAAAATTAGAAAAGCTTTCGTAATTGAATGATCTGTGTGGTTGGAAACATGAGAATAAATTTTGAACTAGTTCACTCCAGTCTCCATGACCTTGTTTAGTCGAGGAATTATGTCATTGTGTGAGGCTTGGATATAATTTTCTCAGTGATCTGGTGGATTAGCATGGTCATCCTACATTTAAATTGCTTTGACATTGAAAATCATAGACCTGTTGTCGAAGAATGTAGGAGGAAAAACTGGTAAATCTCGAATTAAGTTCTGATTTGTACCCACGAAGCAACGAAAAAAAGATTTTTTTGGTTTTTTAGATGGATAGAAATGCCCATGAGGTGGTCTTTTGACTCTTGCTATCCTCACGTATGATTGAATTTGACTGCGCTCTTGAAAGTCACATTTCTTGTTTATTAACATTGCTATGGATAAGTAGAAGAGTAGAGAGAGGAAAACATATATATGATAGTTATATATTGTTGATGTTTCATGTTTGTAACTTAAATGGGTGTGGCACTTGCATGTGAACTTGAAAACTTGGTCATAATTCACGGTTATCTAATGATCACGAGGGTTTAGGTGATGCATATCATTATGTTTCTTCATGTTGGGGATAAGATAGTGTTAGTTCTTGTCCGAGACTCCGAGAATGTTTGCGGACCATAAAGATGTCAGGTTTTTCTTTTCTTCATGAATCTCTTGAAGCAAGTCAATAAGTTAGGGTTCTAAACTTCGAATTGTTGTAAGCACTCACATGTGCCATGAGGCAATTCTGGAGACAATGGTTTTCATCACCAAAGGATTGATGCACACAGACAAGAAACCCTTTACTAGTGATATATACATTATTTATTGGTTTGCTCTCGTGCTTTCTAATTGTAGATTCATGCATTTCCCATCCGCAGAATCTTTTTTCCCTGTGTTTGTGTTTATTACCTGCTGTTATATACTCGTTTTGCCATGAGGGATCATCTGTTCTGGATTGATTGACTTTCTTTGGTGGTGACTATACATGAATTGTTCACATAATAATGTGTAGCTCACATCTTTAAAGTATAGAGGCTGTATCTGTTATATATATTTCATAATGGTTTCTGTTAATATTTTTTAGAATGTTTTAAAGTTTTTACCCATTCGTCAGTTAGTTTGTTTGAAGAGGTTATATTAGAAATACTTCAACTTATTGTGAATGTCAAACGAAAAATCTTTAAACTGCATTGTTTTTCCGCCAGTGGTTTGCATATTTCGGTTTTTGACCTCTTTTCATCCATGATCCATCACATTATGACATCCACGTATATTGTACTATGATCAGGCAAATGCTAAAGCCGATGTTGTCGCAAAAGGGTTCAACCCAGGATTGATAGTGCTACTTGTTGTGGGTGGGCTACTGTTGGCCTTCCTTGTCGGGAATTACATCCTTTACGTTTATGCTCAGAGAACTATTGGACCAAAGAAGAAGAAGCCTATATCCAAGAAGAAGATGAGGAAGGAAAGGCTGAAGCAAGGTGTGTCAGCACCAGGAGAATAGAGGAGCTTCTTGGGTCTTTTTATGTTTGCACTTCTTAATCTCCATAAACCTGTCGAGACAGACAAAAGATTTTACTTTTTGTTAATTTACTTAGAAGAGTAGAACACACATAATGCTAAAGTTTATGTTTACTACGTAGCCTTAGATTTAGTTTACTTGTTTGATCTGCTCATTTGAGGATTAAATTTTAACTCTACCGTCTCCTTGTGCTAAAATAACATTTGTATTTTGCATCTGTTAGCTATGTTCTGGACACTTTGTGTGAGAATGTTAGAAACCGGTTCTCGTCTTGAAAATATATCTGGAACATACCTCCGCTTAAAGTAAGCATAAGATTTATTTCGTGGGTATTTACTTAACCAGATTTTAGAGGGATGATGTTATTAATAGTCCTTAAATAACATAGTCTGCGCTTTAATATTTCAGGTATTAGAACCTATTAGTATTGTAAATTTGTAATTGGGTATCAAATTTATGTCGTCCCATCTTCCTGTTTTAAAATTCTGGTTAGCTATTTTGTTATTGGTTCTGTTGTGATTTTGTGCCCGCAGTTCTGAGAATTTGAAGTCTTAGTTTTGTGATTGCAGTATTTTCTCCTAATGTTCACAGTTTATTCTGGTTCATTCTACCATTCTCTGGAGCACCGCTTGTTAAATAGCTGCCTATTTGTTTGCGGATTTGCATTATGCTTCTTATCTTAGCAAAAAAAGTTGGGTCAGGTGTGCTGAACTTTCAATTGAACTTGTGGTGGGTGACAAATTCCCATTACACATCTGACACCCCATACACACACAACTTGACAACGGTCACCTATTTGACCTCAAATAACTTATGGTGGGTTTGGATGTAGAATTTTAAAGGTGGAATTTATGGGTCAAGGGGATTTGGTAGAATTACGTTTCCCTTTGTATGTTTGGTTGCCCGAATCCTTGAAATCACGTTTCCTACGGGATTCAGTTTTCCAGCAAATCCTCCATATATTATGGAGTCCGACCCCTCCCCCTAAGATTTACTGGGAAACTTATCAAGGGATTCATGGACCCACTTTTTTTTTTTTTAACTCTAAATCTCATATATATGCAATTTTAAGATTTGAGGGTAATGTCAAACGGTACAAAGACTTTAATACAAGAAAACTCTGTAAATCCTAGGAATTTATATTGAGTTATCAAACACACAAGGAATTTACATGATTCTCAAAATTTGTAATCCCATGGGATAATAAATTCCTGGAAACGGTGAATTCTACAAACAAACCCACCATTAATTTATTGTTTTCCTACATTTTAACAGATATCTCTTTAGTAAATCAACTCAGTGTCACATACCAGAAAAGGGCTACCAGTGATAAAGGCACCCCCGAGGATTATCTATATTATTAGATTAACTAGGGTTTAATCCGTGCCATTTGTTGTATAAATTACATATTGTTATAACACTAAGGGCGGTTTATTATGTAGATGCCCACTTTAGTGAGACCCTATTACTTCGGCGCCAAGTATGTAAACTCTATAAATAGTCTTAAACCTTTGTATTTTACACATATGAATATGAATTTCTCCCTTTTTCTTCTCCTCCTCTACTTTGTGTCGTGTTCTCTGTCTTCTATTTCACAAGACATATTATACTATTTATTGAAAACAGCTTCTAAAATCCTCATCGTCGTCATCGACTTTAACTAGTAGTAAAACACTAAGGTGATCAAATTTGGGGTACAAAAACTCTAGCCATATTATTACTTATAAATAAAAACCATTTGAAATAAAAAGGAGACAAAAACCCCATTTCTATTTAAAATGTTTAAATTAAGTTTTTATTACTTTTATAAAAGCCAAACATGCCCGTTTTATCTTGGTTTCTTCTTCTTCTCGCCTTTCTTCCGCATCTGTCTCCCCACCACCATCACCACAGCAGCAACAATAGTTCCGCCGCCACCAAACTAGTGAGAAAAGATAGATCTATAGCAACAACATCTATGTCTCCTCCACCAACACCTCTTTCTCTTTTTATTTTACTTTTATGTTCATCAATAGTACCCCCATCACCCATATCCTCCACTATCAGCACCTCTGTCTCCTACGCCAACACCACTAACACCTCCTTCTCTTTCTATGTCCAGATTTAACATCAATAACACCTCCTTCTCCTCATCGCCCCACCTCTTTTCTTCCCCACCACTATATGTCCAAATGCGCCACCAACAACACATTCTCCTCCTCCTTCTATCCTCTACAAACATCTCCAACACCTCCAGATCATAATTGTCGAAAATCATCATCAAAAAATAATGATACATCATTGTTGTCAAAACTAGGTTTTTGTGTTAGTGAAATGTCAGAAAAATGATGAAACCAAATTTAATTTCATCAAATTTTACAAAAACTGAACAACGTTGAAACCAATTTTTGTGTTGGTGAAATGTCAGAAAAATCATGAAACCAGATTTGGTTTCATCAAATTTTACAAAAACTAAACAACATTGAAACCAGTTTTTGTGGTGGTGAAAACAATAAGTTTTGTTGAAACCAAATTTGGTTGCATATGATTTTTTCCTATTTTTATCATGAAACCAAAGATTAATGGTGAAACAATACATTTATGATGAAACCAAATTTGGTTTCAATTAAATTTTTCCTAGTTTATTCAATTTGGTGCATTTGGTTTCTTCGTTGAAGTTTTGTTGGTGAAATGCAAACTTTATGTTGAAACCAAATTTGGTTTCATCATTTTTCTGCCGAATTTTTATTATTGAAACCAATATTGTTGGTGATATTGGTGATGGTGTTGTTAGTTGGTGGTAGTGCTGGTTTGTGATGGTTAGTGGTGCTGGGTATTGGTGGTGGTTGGTGGCAGTGCTGGTTGGAGGTCCTCATTGGTGGTGGTGTTAGTGGTAGTTGGTGTTCGTTATGGTTGCTAGTGGTGGTGATTGGTGGTGATGCTAGTTGGTGGTTGTGTTGCTACTGGTGGTGGTGGCGTTGGTTGGTGGTGCTGCTAGTTGGTGCTTGTGTTGTTGTTGGTGGTGGCGCTAGCACTAGTTGGTGGTGGATTGGAGTTGTTGATTGGTGGTGGTGAAACCAGAGAGGAAAGAGTGAAAGAGAGAACATTTTTTTTTTAAATCTAGATTTCAGGTCGTGAGTTTTTGTTTTGCATAATATCATTCATAAGGGTATCTTAGACAGATTAAATCAAATGGGGGTTTTTGTGGATAATATTTTTTGTTGGAGTTTTTGTATATAGGTAGTGATACCTGTGGGGTTATAACTCACGACCTGTATTGTAAATACTAATCCCTAGTAAGCTGCAATAACCAATTTTCATAGTCTGGCTAATAAAAGAATACATGCACCTCTAAATTTCAACCAGGAGATTACTGTAATCAATTAGGGTATCTTTGGATATGTGTACTTCGGTTAACCATACAACAAATAAAATATCACCACATTTCTTTTCTATTCAGAATTAACTCAATTTCTCTAGGGTTAACCCGTGCCGTTACGACACGGGGATGTATCACATCCCATCACTAAATTCGTAAACATATGGTTATGTTACTTGCCTTTGCAAGAAAACCTAAATTACAATTCCCCACCTCGATTACATAGTACCTTGCACAATAAAAGTATCAAACAACCATGGTTTAATAATTTAGCCATCTAAATAATTAAGAATTTGAACAAAAATTTATAACGTTGGTGCAAGAAAATGAAACCAAAAACCATGAAATAAAATTCCAAGTAAACAAAACCACATGCACGAATCAACATCATGAATTAGATGACATTTTCACAATAGTTACATATTTTTATCGTTCATATTGGGCTATAAGAAGAGCAAGAAATTCATGAATTTCTGACTGCTGTGCTTCGAGATAAAATCAATCTAAAAATTTATAATTCTAACAGTAAATAGCTTCAGGAGACAACTTTCTCAAAAAAAAATCTTTTGCCACAAATGTGTAATCTGTGCTGGCTAGACTACTTATTTCTCATGAAAATACTACTACATTTTTTGTGCAAAGGCAAGTAAGATATTAAAATGTATAACTAAATTATACAATATTGGAATCCATCATTTTTATGAAATGCATCGTCTAATAATCATTCATCTTTACTGGAGCGACTATGTTCGAATCATCAATGATCTTCAAATATCGAGTTAATATAAATTCATGTATGAGAGCTCCAAAGCCTTTTGTTAACTTATTACCTCGAAAACTTAATAGCATAACATGTACTCTTGTATGCTTGAAAGTTGGCAGCTTATAATCACAAAACTCGTGATATTTTTTTCTGGGCCACTATGCATAGATATTCAATGTTTTGCTGGTGAAAAGCAACAACTATCAATCGGGAATAAGGCTATCTGCAATTTGAGTTCTCACATACGACTTTCATAATTGTTTGGTCTTCTCATGTTTGTGTAGTGATGATGTTAGTCCTATATCTACGAATAATATCAAAGGACCAGTTTGTTAAAAGGAGGGAAAAATATTATGCACTAAACATATCTAGTGTATTTGTCGCCATGACCACAATCAGGAACCCGATTGAACCAATTAAAGAATACCTTCTTAAAAGATTATTAAACTCCAAACACAAAATTAGAAGCATTTGAAAACGCGTGGTACAAAAATACACCACCACTTTTTTCTTAGGAAATCTGTATGGACAAACTCAATATAACTCTAAGACTAAAATTAAATCAAGGAATAATATTAATAGTTATATCTCTATCTCTTGTGCTTAGAACATTTAAAAAATTGAATCTGTGAACCTAATCACAAAGAGATAACTTGGACGGTACCAAAGACCAATGTCCAAGAACAAATCAAGTCGTATCCAACAAACTAGGCCGGATGTATCTACTAGGATTGATCAACGCACAACCTGTGATATTTCTAATAACACATAAACATCCCGTGACCTAGTTTAGATTGAACACCAAACCATAGTAAGCCGCTACAGACACTAGCCTACTACCAATTAACTTCAGACTGATGTAGTTGAGCCCTAAATGGTATCCAGCCGATTAAGGTACATTCACGCTCCTTGCGCCTTTTGAATCCCAACAGGACTCCGCGTAATTAATTTCCTTAGATAACGTCACACCAACTAAGAGTTGCTTCAACTCAATTAAAGACTTTAAACCAAATATGACTCCCACATATTAAGCCTATATAATTGATTTCCTAATTACAATCGAACGTATAATCGAAATCAAGCGTATGATCAAGGTGATGGAAATCGATAGAAATTTGACAGAAGTCTAGCTATCCTCAAAATCTGGACTTATGCAACCTGATGTGCAGCCTAGATTATTTTTCACCCCACAAGTATAAAACTTGTGGAATCAAATAAGTCTGAGACGAAGAGAACTTTGATGGTCACTATCTATCTTGATAATTGGAGTAAACACTAAAAATAATCAAGATCAGTATACTCGAGTTATCAAGGAAAGATAACTGGACCTGGATTCGTGAATCCCAATGCAACCTTTATATTCGCAAAACCCTAAAATGGTTTCTGAAAAGGACGAATCTAGATACAACTAGGACACACCAAAAAGTAGTGTCAGGATTCAAAAATTCCAGTTGCTTGGAGTTACCCTTTTATAAACATTCAAAGCATAGGTTGCTTTAGGTTTATGCTAAGATAGCTTTGGAACCAAGCAATCAATATTCACTGTTAGATGAAACTTTGAATATGATATACATAAGCAAGGTATACACTCTGGTTAGGTGAGACCGTATCCAAACCTATACAAATACTATGTTCAACATGGTTAGCCGAAACTAGCCGGTTTGAACTTAAAAGCTTAATCTTCATTTTCATGAATATACAAGACATTAACTCCAAGTCACAAACATGTGATCATTCTAGTGTTTATAGAGAATTAATTAAATGTTAATTATCTTGAAGGAATAATTTAAATATACTTGAAAGTATAATTGACATGATTAGTAGATGTACGAATACAAATACATAGTAATTCGTGAGTCGGTCCATTCACCGTTCACAAACCGGTTTGAAAACCTTATACCAAAATCGAGTTCCGGAGTTCTGTGAACTTATTAGGTTTGCGTACCAGTTTGTAAAATTTCCACCAAATATCAGAGTTCACAGAACTTTCAAGGTTTGCGTATCGGTTTGGAAACTCAAATATTGTTTCCGGTTCCGGAGTTCACAGAAATGGATCGGTTTGCGTACCGATTTGGATACGCTACCGAGTTCTAGAACAAAAAACTGTTTAACCTTGCGTACCGGGTTGGATACTCACTCCCAGTTCATAAGCACGGTTCAAGAATGGTTTGCATACGAGTATGCACACCTATCTGGTTTCACGAGTCACACATATTTTCAATATGATATACATAAGAATATGTTTTCTACTAATATGTAAGTCGATATTTATATAGTTGCTCCGCTACTTGTAAGAATACATGTAATACGGGTTCAGGCTTATAACAATTTTCCCAGTAAATTAAACTGATATCACTGTCTTGTATTCGAATCAATAGTAGTTCTATATATCTCTAAATCCAGTCGATACATTCCTGAATAACATCAATGACACATATCACTATTTCAGGCTATTTTCGAATGATAAACTTGAATCACGATTTTGATTCCGAACAATAAATTGTCCTGAAACGAAATTCATCAAAGTATGAACAAATGTTCATTAAGATTAGCCATTATATTTCGATAAATTATCAAGATAAACTTGACTCGAAATTCTTGTCTATGCATACTAGTATAATTATTTATGTGACATCATCTCAAAATAATAAAAAGTGAATATAACTTGAGATATAGGTGGTTCAGTCTTCACTTACCTTTTGTTGATGAAGTTCTCCAAAAGCATAGGTTGATCTTCGCCTTAAAACGGTAGAACATAATGATGACTGCTGTAATCCTTTGTTTCTCAACCACATTTCTATCCTAGTCCGAGACTTAAATAATTATAGACTAGAAATCAAGATATAGTTTTGACAACAAGCTTGAGATAGAAACACTTGTGAGTTCGACCGAGCAATGATCTAACAACCTTTTCTTTTGAAAAAATTTCGTGCGAGGATTTCTATTAAAATGAAGAAAAGTAGAATGACTAGGAGACATAAAGCGAAAAACCTCCAAAAAAGGATTTTTTATATTTTTACTTTTCAACAAAAATATCTAGACATGTATCAAATAACTGATACTTTCCAATACCTAATGTAAGATAAGCAAATTAAAATATAAGACATATGCGTCATAATGGAAACGGTTGATCTTAGTCCATATATTACCAAGTAATGATTATAGATGACAAATTATTCATATAAAGTACTCCCTCTGTTTCTGAAAGACCGTCCTCTATTCCTTTTTCGTCAGTTTCAAAATTGTGTCCAGCTTTTGTTTATAGACATACTTTTTCAATGAACTCTCTAATATACTCTTGAATTATTTATATTCATAAATCTATTTTTAACATGACTCAATCTAAAATATTAAATAAATTAGTATAATTGGGTAAACAAATATATCCTTCATTCCTTTTAAGGAAATATACATTTAACTCGTGAATCTGTTTCAATGTTTACAATTGTAAAAACATTCCAGGATTATTTTCAATAAAGATTTTATTTAACTCTAAAAATTAGATTCCTTATAAAGTTTATACTTCTTAAATTCAATATCTTTTAAATTTTCCTTTTATATTTCGCATTTATAATTCTCAAACCAATTTTGGATAGTCTTCATTGCTAGCATTTTTATTAAAATAAAATAGGTAAGTAACTAAGGGTAGTCAAGTAAAATAGTATGGTCTCCTTAATATTTTGAGAAAGTCAAAGCGGACTGTTTTTGTGAAACGGAGGGAGTAAGATTTTGTGTTTCTTATCCAACTGATTTTGCGACCACAACAACCATATTTTATTACAACTCTATTTCTCATTTTTTACCTAAAAAGAATATTGTAACGGCTAATGCCTTATTTCAAATTAAATGAACTAAATCTTCAGCTTAATATGTTGAGATTTCATTGTTCAATTAATTAATTATGCAAATAATTAGTGCACCATAAAACTATGGTAATGTCACTTAGCTAGTAATTACATATGCATCTTTAGTTTGCATTTCTCCTACGTCAATAATGAGGTAAACAAAACAAATTAAGACCATTGGATATGTTTTTCTAATTTTCAATCACAGACGTTAGTTAAAAACAACTAATGTGGAGATCCGTAGACATAGATTTATCTCCTCCCTACAAAAATCTGGATCGCATCATTGTCCAGTCGTGATGATATAAACTTGATAATAAGTAATATTGAGTGTGTGCGTGTCTGTGTGTGTCAATTTTGACCCATATCATTTAGTTCTTATTACTATATAAAACGACAATCATTTTGGGTGCTTTTCTAAAAGTGATCTTCTCTTTGATATTGAAATCGAATTTATACACTATAAATGATCAACTATACATTTTCCTCAGCATAATGTTATTTATGTCGTAATGACAGAGAACTTACATTCTCTACTTATACTTACCAATACATACCACCCTCTGTTGAACCACCAGTATCACCACTTCTTTCACCAGGGACAAAATTAGGAGTCATGTTATGGAAAGACAAAAATAAAATCAGCGTCATCAAGATTATAAAAATGAGTTTGTAACCCATATTATCATAAAATATTAAGCCTGATAACCTGTCTTTTCCTACCTTTTCCCATATGTTATAGCATTGCTTGGTCGAACTCACAAGTGTTGCTATCTCAAGATTTTTGTCAAATTCAGTTGTCAAAACTATATCTTGATTTCTAGTTAAGTCTCTGATTAGGATAATGATTTAGTTGAGATACAGACATCACGACAGTCATCATTGCGTTTTATCGTTTAAAGGAGAAGATCAACCGAAGATTTTGGAGAACTTCTTCAACAAAAGGTAAGTGAAGACTGAGCCACCTATATCTCAAGTTATATTAATCTTTCTATTTATGAAACGATGTCGCATAACTAATTAGACTATTGTAAGCATATCAAGAATTTCGAGTCAAGATTATCTTATAATTAGTCTTCAAAACATGACTAAGCTTAATGAACATTTCATACTTGATGAATTTTGGTTAAGAACAATTTATTATTCGCAATCAAAATTATGATTCAAGATTATCATTCGGAAATAGCATGAAACAATGATTTGTGTCATTGATGATATTTCATCATGTTTCGAATCGATTTAGAGATAAATAAAGAAATACTGCAAATTCGGATATAAGACAGAGTACATATTAGTTTTACAAACTAGGAAAAACTGTTAAGGTATGAAACCGTAATTGTACTCATTACATATAACGGAGTAGCTATATGTCGACAAAAGACTTTTAATACGCATACTCGTATGCACACCGTAGAAAGTATGTGAACTTGTAAACCCGGATCGGTACGCAAACCAGTGCGTGTATTAAAAGGAAATGTGGTCTCGGAAACACTTTGGTATCCACAACGATACAGTACCAGAAAATTTATGTGAACTCCAGAACTTCTCATTGTCTTAAGTACATATACTGATTTTTTTTTGTGAACTCCGGAACTCGGTCATGTTATAAAGTATACATACCGGTACACGTACTTTGACTCAACTGTTCACGAATCGGTTAACTATTTGTACCTTGTACATTTACATACCATGTCGATTAAATTCAGATGCACATAAATTATTTATGCGAGATAATTTGCAATTGAATAATCTCTAGAAACACCATAAACATATTTGATCACATAATTGTGATTCGAGTTAAGTCTTAAGTGTTTATGAATATGTCCAAGCTTATAGTTCAGTTGGATAGATTCGGCTAACCATTCATGAGCATGGTATTATACATGGTTCGGTTACGGTTTGTAATAGTAGTTGGCCGAATGAAATATAAGTAATGATTTATCCTTTACTAACACCGAGGCCTGATGGGTTCACTTGACTGAGTTGGGAGAAAAAACTTCTCAGTTAAGCGTGCTCGGTCGGGAGTAGTCACATGATGGGTGACCTCTCGGGAAGCTGTTGTTGGATGACCGTAGTAGTGCCGTTAAAATATCACACTACTGGATAACCGCAGTAGGTAAGTAAGAACAATATCGGTGTTAGTTAGGATACAACTAGGGACGATTTGCTTGTGCTCGGATGGGAGAGTATACTGGGAATTATGCCAGATACTTGTCTCACAATAGGCAAGTAACGTCTACATTATATCGAGGCCTGATGGGTTCACTTCACTTAGTTCTGGGAAAAAAATCTTAGTTAAGCGTGCTCGGCCGGGAATAGTCACAGGATGGGTGACCTCTCGGGAAGCTGCTGTTGGATGTCTGTAGTAGTGCCGTTAAAAATCCTACATTGCTGGATAACCGAAGTGGGTAAGTGAAAACAATATCGGTGTTAGTTGGGATACAACTACAGAAGGTTTGCTTGTGCTAGGATGGGAGAGTATGATAGGCTATTGAGCTAGATACTGGTCTCACAAGAGATAAGGAACATCCACATTATTCCGAGGCCTTTTCAGCATAATTGGCTCCAAAGTTGGCAGAAAACTCTGCAGTTAAGCATGCACGGGCAGGAGAAATCCTGGGATGGGTGACCTCCAAGGAAGTTCTTTCTAGATTATAGCAGCGATGCTCGTTGAAACCCCACACTACCGGATAAATGCAGTGGCTAAGAGGGGACAGTGTCGGTGGAGGGACGGGTCATTACAAGTGGTATCAAAGTCGATAACGGGTCACCTTCCAAGGATGGGAAGGTACGCTGGACTAGGTTGGTCCAGGTGCTTCTCATGAGGGGAAGGGAATGTCGGAGATCTGAGATTGAACATATTTAGGAGCTGAGGACGACCGAGAATAATCACGGGATGGGTTACCTCTCCGGAAGCTGCTGCTGGATGACCGCAGTAGTGCCGTTAAAATCTCACACTGCTGGATAACCGCAGTGGGTAAGTAGGAACAATATCGGTGTTAGTCGGGATATAACTAGGGACGGTTCGCTTATGCTCGGATGGGAGAGTATGCTGAGGTGTTAAGCCAGATACTAGTCTCACAAGAGACAAGGAACGTCTACATTATAACGAGGCCTGGTGGGTTCACTTGACTGAGTTGTGGGAAAAACTTCTCAGTGAAGCATGCTTGGACGGGAATAGTCATATGATGGGTGACCTCTCGGGAAGCTATGTCCGCAATAGTCTTGTCAAAAATCCCACACTGCTGGATAACCGCAGATGGTAAGTGGGAACAATATCAGTGTTAGTTGGGATACAACTACGGACAGTTCGCTTGTGCTAGGATGGGAGAGTGTGCTAGGCCGTTGAGAAAGATACTGGTCTCACAAGAAGAAAGGAACGTCCACATTATACCGAGGCCTTTTCAGCACAATTGGCTCCAGAGTTGGTAGAAAACTCTGCAGTTAAGCGTGCTCGGTGGGAGCAATCCTTGGATGGGTGACCTCTCGGGAAGTTGTTGTTGGATTACCATAGTGATGCCAGTTGAAACCCCGCACTACCGGATAACCGCAGTAGCTAAGTGGGGACGGTATCGGTTGAGGGATGGGTCATTACAAATGGTATCAGAACCGACGATGGGTCACCTGCCTATGGTGGGAAGGTACGTTGGACGGGGTTGGTCCAGGTGCTTCTCATGATGGGCATGGAACATCGGATATATGGGATTGAATATATTCAAGAGCCGATGACCGCTCCAATTTAAGGTGGTGGTATTGTAATACCCCAATATTCGGCAGTAGTTGGCCTAATAGTATATAACTAATGATTTTTCCTTTCCTAACATCGAGGCCATATGGGTTCACTTGACTGGGTTAGGAGAAAAAAATTCACCGTTAAGCGTGCTCGACCGGGATTAGTCACGGGATGGGTGACCTCTCGGGAAGCTGTTGTTGGATGACCGCAGTAGGTGAAAAAGTGGGGGTACAACAACCCCACCCAATAATTCACTTAGCAATCTGTGTGGACTAACTCTAAGATACTTTTAAGAGAATCAACTAGACAGTCAGATTCAATCTTAATAAAAGTATATCAAAGAGTTATATCTCAATTTGTCGATTCAATACTTACTCAAGCAAATAGAAATCGGCGAGTTTAATTGAATACAAGAGAAATTAACTTGAACGGTACCAAAGACCAATGTCCAATTATCAATCAATTTCAATCAATAACCAAAGGTCGGATTTCCAAATTGATTGATTCAACACACAACCTGTAATATTTCAATTATATAACAAAATATAATGCGGAAAATAAATAACACAGACACCAGAAGTTTTGTTAATGAGGAAACCACAAATACAGAAAAACCCCGGGACCTAGTCCATATTAAATACATATTGTATTAAGCCGATACAGATACTAGACAACTACAAACTAACTTCGATCTGGACTATAGTTGAACCCCAATCAATCTCACACTGATCCAAGGTACAGTTGAGCTCCTTGCGTATCTGATCCCAGCAGGATACTACGCACTTGATTTCCTTAGATGATCTCATCCACAACTAAGAGTTGCTACAACCTAAATTTGAAGAATTTAATAAAAAATCTGTCTCACACAGAAAAGTAGACAAGAATAGATAAATCTGTCTCCCACAGTAATACCTACAATTTTTTGTTCCGTCTTTTGATAAATCAAGGTGAACAAGAACCAATCGATAACCCAGACTTATATTCCCAAAGAACAACTCAGCTTTATTAATCACCTCACAATAAACTTAATCTACGCAGCAAAGAAGATTATTGAGAAATCACAAACGATGAGACGAAGTGTTTGTGGATACTTTTATATCTTGACTATGGGAGATAGAAATCTCAAGCCAGTTATTACAATTATACTCATAAGATAAAAGAAGCAAGATTAGATCACACAACTACGATAAAAGTAGTATCGGCCTGGCTTCACAATCCCAATGAAGTCTTTAAGTCGTTAACCTGGTTTTAGAATAAGAAAACCAAAGGTTAAAGGAGAATCAACTCTAGCTTAGCAAACTAGTATCACACAGAATGTGTGGGGATTAGGTTTCCTAGTTTCTAGAGTTATCCCTTATATAGTCTTCAAATCAGGGTTTGCAATCAATGTTAGCTTAGTAACAAAGCATTCAATATTCATTGTTAGATGAAAACCTGATTAGATTCAAGATAATATTTATCAACCGTTAGATCGAAAACATAGCTTGTTATACACACATGTACTTGAAGATTTTGGGTTTGTGTAACCGTACCTAAACTTGTACATTAGTTGGTTCAACAATAGTTAACCAAAAGGTTAGCCATATGATAACTTTCATATCAACCATATTCTTCTTCACCATAACTAGTCCAAATGATTCAAATGAACTAGTTAGAGAGTTGTTCAATTGCTTAGATCTTTATGTACTACACAAGACACAATCAAAGCAAAAATGATGTGATTCACTCGAATCGATTCATAAACTATAAATCCACGATTTGCAATAGCATTCCTTAGTTTATTAAGATAAGTTCACAAACATCGTTTTTAGACATAACCTACTCAAGTTCGCGGACTTAAATTCCCGGATGGAGTTGAAAAACTCCAGCATAAATTCTCGATCGAGAACTTCCACCAGTTCACGGACTAGGTTCGTGGACTGAGTTTGTATGTTGAGTTCACGGACTGAGCTCACGCACTACACCGGTTTCATTTGATCAACAAAGTTCGCAAACTTCGGTTCAAGCAATAAGGACTTATACATATATGTGTTGCCACAACAATGCTTATATCCTCCAATGGTTATATTGTCTAAACTCTCATTTCAATTATTGAAACATTCTCAGAGGGCGTATATACTTGTTATTCACGAACTATTTTTCGTCAGAGCAATTTCCAAAATGATTGAAACATAACATGACTTTCGTCACTAGGTAAAGATGAACTTGGATAAATCGAAAGCTTTACCAACACATATTTCGAGAAATAGATAAGCGAGATATACTCAGCTCGAGTAGTCCTTGAGTAGTCCTTCGTTTTGTATGATGATTGCCATGGAGTTCTTGAGATCAACTACACTTTATATCCTAGTCCGAGTCCTCAGCTATAGTAGACTAGAAATCAAGACTTTATAGTTTTGATCACTAATATTGACAAACATGCTTGAGATAGTAGCACATGCAAGTTCGACCTAGAATTATCAATCACTTCACAATAATCTAAATCGTATGATGGAGAAACTAGATATTATGGAATCACAAACGATGAGACGAAGATGTTTGTGATTACTTTTCTATCTTTCCTATCGAAGAAATTAATCTCGAACAAATTTTACAATTATACTCAATACGATAAAAACAACAAGATCAGATCACGCAACTACAGAGAAAATAGTTGGGTCTGGCTTCACAATCTCAATGAAGTCTTCAAGTCGTTAACCTACAGGGTCTCGGTAGAAACCTAAGTTTAAAGGAGAATCGACTCTAGCTTGTACAAATAGTATCACAAGGAGGTGTGGGGATTAATTTTTCCAGTTGCTAGAGTTCTCCTTTATATAGTCTCCAAATCATGGTTTGCAATCTAAGTTAACTTGGTAACAAAGCATTCAATATTTACCATTAGATGAAAACCTGATTATATTCAATCTAATATCTTTTAACCGTTAGATCAGACTTATCTTGTTATACACAAATGAAATATACGTCATTTAGGTTTGTGTAACCATACTTAAACGTGTACAATTTGTTGGTTCAACAGTAGTTAACCAAATGGTTAGCCATATTAGCACTTTCATATCAACCTTATTCATCTTCACCATAACTAGTTCAAATGACTCAAATGAACTAGTTCAAGAGTTGTTCAATTACTTAGATCCTATAGAAGTATACAAGACACAATCGAAGCAAAATTGGTTTTGATTCACTCGAATCGATTCATGAACTTTATAGCCATGTTTTGCAAATATGCATTCCTTGGGTTATATAAATTTAAGTTCACGAATAAACCAATTTTAGAAAGTAACACAATTAAGTATGCGTACGGGTATGCGTACTTAAGTAACCGGATTTGAGTCGGTTTTGATTTCCAATTATGCGTACGGGTACGCATACTTAGGTAAACCAGATTGAGTTAGTTTTGATTTCCAAACTCAGCAAAAATTTACGGACATGAACTTCCGCTAGTATTCTTACGGGTACGCATACTTACCCAGTCTCCATCAACCATTTAGTACACACACAAGTATGCATACATTTGGTTCCCGGTTTTGGACTTATACACTAATGCGCGAACACATTATATTCTTATATCCAAAGATGGTTACATGTTATAAACTCTTTATTTCAATCATTGAAACATTCTTATAGGATGTTAAATAGAGGTTATTCGCACACTATTTTTTTCAAAGCAATTTTCAAGATATTGAAATAATCAACATGACTTTCGCCACTTGTAAAGATGAACTTGTCCAAAGCAAAAGCTTACCAACACATATTTCGAGAGCGAGATAAACTCGAATTGAAATAGCAAATATGTATAATCGAAGTCTATATAGCAATACGTCTTTTGTCTCAAGATAGGAGATAGAGTAGATAAACTTTTTGAGTGATATATAAGTTCAAGTCTCCACATACCTTTTAGTCGATGAAGTTCCACCAGTTCCTTGAGTAGTTCTTCATCTTTGTATGATGAACGTCGTGGAGTCTAGAGCTCAATTACACTTTATATCCTAGTCTGATACTTAGCTATAAGTAGACTAGAAATCAAGATTTATAGTTTTGGAAACTAAACTTGACAACAAGCTTGAGATAGCAATGCTTGCGAGTTCGACCGAGCAATGCTCTAACAGTGGGTAAGTGGGAAAAATATCGGTGTTAGTTGGGATACAACTAGGGATGGTTCACTTATGCTCGGATGGGAGAGTATACTGGAGTGTTATGCCAGATACTGGTCTCACAAGAGTAAAGGAATATCTACATTATACCGAGGCCTGATGGGTTCACTTGACTGAGTTGTGGGAAAAACTTCTCAGTTAAACGTGCTCGACCAGGAGTAGTTACATGATGGGTGATGTCTCGGGAAGCTTCTGCTGGATGTCCACAGTAGTGTCGTTAAAAATCCCACACTGCTGGATAACCGCAGTGGGTAAGTGGGAACAATATCGATCTTAGTTGGGATAAAACTATGAACAGTTCGCTTGTGCTAGGATGAGAGAGTATGCTAGGTCATTATATTGGTCTCACAAGAGGCAAGGAACGTCCACATTATACCGAGGACTTTTCAGCATAATTGGATCCAGAGTTGGCGTGCTCGGCGGAAGAAATCCTAGGATAGGTGACCTCTCGAGAAGTTGTTGCTGGATTATCGCAGCGATGCCCGTTGAAAACTCCACACTGCCGGATAATTGCAGTGGCTAAGTGGGGACAACATCGGTGGATGGACGGGTCATTACACGGTTCATCCTAAACAGAGTGTATATCTTGATTATGTAAATCAGATTCAAAGATTCGTCTAACGGTGGAAATTGCTTGTTTGATTCCAAAGTTATCTTAGCTTAAACCTAAATAAACCTATGGTTTGAATGTATATATAATAGGAACCTCAAATAACTGGGATCTTTGAATCCTGACACTAATTTTTGGTGTGTCCTAGTTGTTACTAGAGTCTTACTTAACAAAAAACCTTTTAGGGTTTATCTACTAAAAATACTTCATAGGGATTCATGAAGCCAGGTCCAGTTATCTTCTCTTGATAACACGTGTATCATGATCTTGATATATTTTTAAGATGCTCACTTAATCAAGATAGATAGAAGTCATCAAAGTTCTTTTCGTCTCAAACTTTGATGATTCTACAAGTTATATACTTGTGAGGTGAATAATAATCTAGGCTGCACTTCGGGTTGCATAAGTCTGGATTTTGAGGTTAGCTAGACTTTGTATATTGCTATCGATTTCCATTACCTTGATCTTTGATCAAAAAGAAAATAACATATATATAAGCTTATCTTCGGGTGGAAGATTGGTTTAAATTCTTCAATTGAGTTGAAACAACTCTTAATTGGTGTGACGTCATCTAAAGGAATCAATTACGCGGAGTCCTGCTGGGATTCTTGAGGTTTAAAGAGCGCGACTGTACCTTAATCGGTGTGATACTTGGTTAGGGTTCAACTACATTCTAGTCCGAAGTTAATTAGTAGTAGGCTAGTGTCCTTAGCGGCTTGATACAGTTTGGTGTTCAATCTGGACTAGGTCCTAGGGTTTTTATGCATTTACGGTTTCTTCGTTAACAAAATTTCTGGTGTCTGTGTTTTTTTATTTTCCGTATTATGTTGTTTATCTTTATAATTTAAATATCACATGTTGTGCATTAATCAATCATAATGGATACGTCCAACCTTGTTTGTTGGATAAGACTTGATTGATTACTTGGGAAATTGGTCTTTGGAATCACCCAAGTGCTCTCTCACGTAAATCAGGTTCACGGACTAGTCTTTGTAAACTTTCTGATTGTGAGAAAAAGAGATATAACTCTATATATTATTCCTTAATTGAGATTCATTAAGTTGAACTAGTCTGTACAGATTGCCTACGAAAAAGTTGGTGGTGTATTTTGGTATACCCTCACATTTTCAATCGATATCAGAGCAGGCAAACACGCTTAAGTTCTAATAAGTCTATTTTGAAGCATTCTGACTATATAAACAAGAGTGAAATCTCAGTAAATGAACTGCCAGCATTTGATGGCAAAAATTACTTTTGGTGGAAAATTGTTGTGCGTACCTTTTTACAAGCACGTGACTTTGAGACATGGAAACTTGTAATTATTGGATACAATGCACCGACAGTTGTTAGAGACGGAACCACTGTTGCAAAACCATTAGGACAATATA